>JAVQMG010000008.1:0-245000 GCA_032878915.1 Castanopsis chinensis
ATGGTGTTTCAGCATCAAGATCATGCATGATTTTGCGAGGTACAATAAAATTTAAAAATTTCTCAATTACATATAAAACTTTTCCCCATGTGTCAGCTCTTTTGCACAATGCATGAAGAGATACAAGCATGTCAATAGAGAATTTTCGAAGATTTTTATGATCTGCCATTTTCTTCTCCCAAGCAATATCAGCTCCAATATCAGATATATGGAGCATTGCTGCTGATGAACCATATCCAGTTACTAGAATCTTTGATATGCAAGGAAGAATTTCTTCAGATGAAATAACTGGCCCACTAACAAGTGATTCATAAAATATGGCCTTAGCCGTTTTGCCTAATTGTTGACTGATGCTAATAACACACCTGAACACTTCAAGAAGAATCTCACGCTCAAGATCATCATCAAATAAATCTAACCCAGAGCTTACAAGATCACCAAGTTCATCAGAAGAACCTAGCAGAATACAAATATGAAACAGAATTATTAGAAACAGTTCGAGAAGAGAGAAAGGGGGCAGTGGGTGACAATGAATAACAATTGAAAATTGTCCAAAAACAATGGAACATAGGATTAAATCTACTTCAGAAAAAGCAAGGATCTCCAAAATACCACTGATAAGCCGCTCAATATCCTCCATACAGCGAAAAAGAGAGAATGAATTCTTTCTGATTAAACCAATAGCACCTGAAGAGTAGTCAACAAACAAACCACATGGAGCATTGTTCTTGCACCAGTTATGGTAGTATCGCGTACAGAAATTTTTCCAGCAATAAAATACTGATGAATTTTCAGTGGACCCCTAGCAAAAGATACATAGTTTATCAGTTTAATTACAACCTCCAGAATATCACCCTCTCCTCCAAAGAAAAGAAAAAATTCAGAGTGAGAGAGAGATTACTTCCAAAATATATATATATATATATAAAAAAACAAAAAGTAGAGAGAATTATTAGAATCTGAAATAACAAAACAACAAGAACCTCATGTTCAATCAGTGAAAGGATTTCCTTTTTCAGTCCATCAGCAGTTAAGGACTGGAATTCTGAATCAGACCAGTGCCTATTGTAATCCAGCAAAGTTGCACGCAAAGACATATTATGATGAATACCAGGACAAAGCAGCCTGCGTAAGAAAATCGAGGACACAAATGGCACAATATGATCCTGCAAATGCATAGAGAAAAGCACTGTGAAAACGTTCTGAAAGGCAATGATGAGCATTTCATACATAAAATACAGGGCAGAGCTGGAATTTTTTTTTATTTTTTATTTTTAAGTCATTGCAACTTAAATTAAGAACTTGGTTTCTTTTTTAAGGTGCAAGAAACACCATAAGTGGAATCATCTGTCTTAGGCTCAGGAATTGCTCTATCAACATAGCCTATTTTCCTCCTTTTAAGAAGGTGATCAAGCCAGGTGATTATGTCCACCCAATTTAACAGTGGTAATTTGAAAAGTGGGATTATCAGTGGGAATAGTTGACTGTCCCACAACTTCTATTTGTCTAGTTTCTGATGTTACTTCAGACCTTTTTCCCCTCAAAACATTGGTCAATAAGCAAAGAAGGGGAATAACAATTGCTGAAATATCACGTTCAACATGATTGTTATTCCATGAATGGTAGGATTGGTCACTGGAGGCCTGGCTACCTCGGATTAGTCACAAAATTTTTAGTTTTTTCTTGTCATCATGGGAGCTTCCATTTTCCTTTTCATTGAGTCAAAAACTTTCAAATTCTTGGTTAAAGAGGGAGGTACTTTTTACATGCTACGTATTTATCAAAGATGTAGGGACTCTCTTTGTTCAGTGTTCATGGGTAAAGAGAGTGCAAAGCGTTTGCTAGCAAGTGTCTCCCACATTTCATCAGTCGACCCTAAGCCATGTCTCTCGATGAGCACTGAGATGGGTCCTTTGGTGTTTTTGAGTTCCAATGAAGCAGAGGCTTGAGCCAATTCAGTCTCAATTTGAACTGACACACACCACGATGCTATTCCTAGTGGTCAAATGTTCCGATGGTGCTGCAGCTGGGTTTCTTGGCATCGATGAGTCTGTAGAGACTCAGAATGGTTTGACATCCACACCTAACTGTGATAAGACCTTGTAGTACTTGGAGGGCTGATGTTGTTTGTTTGTAGGAGACTAATCTAGAGTTGATTACTAGAAAAATTGTTCAAAGTATCTGGAGTAGTTCTTATATAGATTGGTTGTATTTGGGTTTTGAGGTGCTTCTGACGACATTTTGCTCATGTGGGATTGAAGGGTTATGGAAAATGTCGAGGAAGCGGTGGGTAATTTTTCAGTCTCTTGCAGATTTAAAAATGTTGGGGATCAATTTGAGTAGGCTTTCGCGAGTGTCTATGGTCCAAATTTGAATAGTAAACATAGAGAAATGTGGGAGGAACTGGCAAGACTTATCAGTTGGTGGAATTTGCTATGGTGTCTAGGAGGCGACTATAATGTAATCCATTTTCCATCAGAGAGATTAAGGGCTATAAGTTATACCCAATCTATGTATGAATTTTCTAACTTCATCTCTCTTCATGGGCTAATGGATATCCCTATGGAAAGGGGCCTTTAAACATGGTCTAACTCCTCCTCAGCATCTAGAATAGATCAGCTTCTCTTCTCTCCACTTTTGGTAGATCATTTCACTAATTTCTCCCAAAAAAGGATGTCTAGAGTTTTATCAGTTCACTTTCTAATTTTTTTCGAGGGTGGGAGCCAACAGAGAGGGTGAATTCCTTTTCATTTTAAAAATATGTGGGTGATGGCGTAGAGGTTCTGAGACAAAGTGAAGGTTTGGTGGGCATCTTATCTATTCCAAGGAACTCCTAGCTATATATTGGCTAAGAAGTCGACAACTTTGAAATCGGATCCAAAAAAGAGGAATGAAGCAGAGTTTGGAAATGTCACTATTAAGAAGTAGCGATTATGGAGTAATTTAAATGCTTTAGGTGTTTTAGAGGGAAGACTCGCCCTAACAACTAAGGAAAAATTAGAACAAGGAAATCTCCATACAGAAACTAAGAAGATCACTTTATTAGAAGAGATTAGTGGGAGACAAAAGTCTAGGGTGCTGCACTAGAGGGAGGAGGATTCCAATACAAGATTTCTTTACAAGATGGCCAATTCTAATAGAAGAAATAATGGTATCAAGAATCTTATGGTTAATGGGAGTTTGTATTCCAATTAGGATATGATTGTGATTTGTATTACTCAGTCTTTCATGAATTATACTCTAAGCAGCAAGTTGAACGACCATTTCCAAATGAGCTGGAATTTCCAACAAAATCCTGAGATAATGCGGACTAGTTAGAGAGACCTTTTGGGGAGGCAGAGATATTTGAAGTCATTAAGGATTTTAATGGCGATAATACTCCTAGGCCAGATGGTTTTCCAATGGCATTTTTTCAAACTTGCTAGGAGATTCTCAAACTAGATCTTATGGCTGTGTTTCACCATTTTTATGCTAAAGGTCATTTTGAAAAAAGATTAAGTAAAACCTTCATTACTCTCATTCCATAAAAAACAAACTGCAGCAATAGAAGTCAGGGACTTTCGCCCAATTTGGCTACTCCAGTACACACAGTCATGGGAGATATCATTTCAGCTTCAGGCAAATTCTCAAACTTGTACTTATTACTAATGAATGCCTTGACAGTAGATTGAAGACTGGTCAGGGTTACTCTGTAAAATAGATGTTAAGGCTTTTGATCATGTGAATTAGGGCTTTCTTATGAATTTGCTAGAGTGTAGTGTTTTCTCTGATAAATGGAGGCAATGGATTTTCTTTTTTCTATATACTATTCGTTTTTATATTCTTATTAATTGTTCTCCTTGTGGATTTTTTGAGAGCTCCAAAGGGTTGAGACAAGGCAATCCTTTGTCTCCTTTGTTATTTGCTTTGGTCATTGATGCTCTTAGAAGAATGTTGGATAAAACTCTCCATAAAGGTCACATGTCAGGTTTTCGTGTGGGTGATTTAGAGGGAAGATCTTTGGTGGTGTCTCATCTCCTCTTTGTTGATGACACGCTTATTTTTTGTGATGCCGACCTTGATTAGGTTCTGATTCTTCGTATGGTGCTCATTTGGTTTGAGGTTATTTCAGGTCTAAAAATAAATCTGGGGTAAGTTAGAATTTGTTCCAGTGGGAGTGGTTTCATAATATTGAGTTATTATTGAATGTCCTTGGCTATAAGCAAGGTACTCTCCCAATGAAATATTTGGGTCTTCCTTTGGGTGCAAAATTCAAGGATAAGACGATCAATATGAACCCCAATTTTGGAGAAGGTGGAAAGGAGATTAGCAGGATGGAAACGTTTGTTCTTATCCAAGGGAGGTAGATTCACTTTAATTAAAAGTACTCTATCAAATTTACCTATTTATTTTCTCTCTTTATTTCCTATCCTTTCTTCTGTGGCTAACCAAATTGCAAAACTTCAATGGAATTTCTTACGAGGTGGTCTAGGGGATGAACCCAAATTTCACCTCGCTAAATGGGTCACTATTTGTACTCTTTTCTTTAGGTGGTTTAGGGATAAGGAAGTTGAGACTTTTTAATGAAGCATTGCTTGGGTAGTGGTTGTGGAGATTTGGGCTTAAAAGGATGCTCTTTGACGGCAAGTGATAGAAGTGAAATATGGATGTGTATAGGGTAAGTGAAATATGGATGTGTATGGGGTGATTGGTGTACCAGTTCAATTGCTGGTTCCTATGGTGTTAGTTTGTGGAAAAATATTAGCTAGGGATGGCCTTCTTTGTCCAGTCAAATATTGTATGGAATTGAGATGGGTCGAGGGTGAAGTTTTGGCTAGATCGGGGGTGTAGGGAGACTCCTCTTGTTGTTAGCTATCTTGAACTATTTAGAACTTGCCGAGATAAGGAGGCAAGTGTGGCTGAGCTTTTGAAGTTCAATAACGGTGTCCTTCATTAGGATGTAGGTTTTTTTAGGGATATCCATGACCAGGAATTGGAGGCTTTGCTGAGTTTCACGGATACCATATATGGCTCTTCTATAAGGGGAATTGGTGAGAATAAAATGAGCTAGAAACCAGATAGAAAAGGGGTTTATGGTTAGTTCTCATTACTGTCTTCTAATTGGCTCTAACGATTTTTGTTTCCCTTGGAAAAGCATATAGAAGCAAACGATCCCTTCTCGAGTGCCATTCTTTGTCTATACTATTGCTTTGGGGAAATTTTTGATAATTGACAATTTAAGAAAAAAGAAGGTTTGGATATTGGATTAGAGGTATATGTGCAAGTGTAATGGTGAATCGGTTGACCATCTTTTCCATTATTTTCTGGTTGCTATAGATCCATGGTCTATGGTTCTGGGTTTATTTGGAGTTAGTTGGACTATGCCAAAGCCAGTTGTGGGGCTCCTAGCTTGCTAGCAAGGTAGGTTTGGTCGTCAAGGAAATGATCATATATGGACAATTGTTCCCAATTGTTTAATGTAGTGTCTTTGGAGGGAACAAATAGTAGGTGTTTTGAAGATAATGAGAGATCCATGCTAAATCTCAATTTATTTTTCTTTAGAACCTTATTGGATTGGTTGTCAACTTTACAAAACCAATCATTTTCTTCTTTTCTTGATTTTCTTGATTATGTAATTTTTGTACTTGATTTTTTTACCCCTGTACACTTCCTTTGTACTAGGGCATCCCTTTTTTGATATAAAAAAATCTTATTACATATCCCCAAAAAAAATAAAGATTTGGAAAAGCTATCCTCTTGGTTTCAGCTGAAAATTTAACTGAATATAAATAAATAAATAAAAAGATAAATAGAAAGAAAGGTTTTGGTTTCAGAAAGCTTTTCTTTAGTAATACATTTTAGGTATCTATGTTCCTAAAACTCCAAATGAAAGTTGAAACTTTTCATAAACATGCTAAATGAAAAAATTTCAATTTCAATTTTTCCAAATGAAACACAATCCATGCACTGAAAAAAGAGGCTATAAATCCAGAAGTTCCAATGAAGTTGGATTTTTGCGGGAAACAAGACCAGCAATTGTACACGTTTGTGCATTCATTCATGAGAGTTGTGCATGTGTTCATACAAACAAAACAAAAAACCATGACAACAGAAGTTCTTTTTTTCTTTTCATGCAAGCTGGAGGTATTTAAGCTCCAGTTTAAAACCTGGCCTTTTCAATTAGTAACTTGAAAGCCATGAACACCAGAAAGTTAAGAAACAAAAGATTACAACACCAGATGCAGTACCTTTCCAGATGAAAATATTGAATGTGTTATCCAAAGGAGATCATCTGAAGAATGTTCAGAACTTTGAAATAGCTGGTCAGCCACAAACTCTTCTTGCAAGGCATAACATTGCGCTTCTTCCCTAACAATGATGTTTCAGAATAAATTAACCTTGGACAGTAATATATATGGACAGGAAACATATAAAGAATAAAAAATTACAATCAGATAGAAGAGTAATGAAATGTTTACATATCATATATATTTGTGAACATAAAAACAAACGCATGCATGTGAGCAGACACAACACCAACTTAAAACCTCTAAAGAAACTCTGGTTCTAAATCTCACTTTATTGCAGTTTGGGAACAAATATTTAGCTTATACATAAAACAATCTCTCCATAGTTCTTCATTCTGTAAGTGCAAACATATATGCATGTAAGACTGAAATATTACCAAGGAATAGGAAAAGATACTGTGAAAAGAAATCATTAGTGTAAAAACAAGAAGAAAAAAAAAAGAGGGGGGGGGGGGGGTGGGGTGTGGACAGAACTAGCAAGTAGCAACATTTACAGGAAAAAATCTAAAATTTCGCTGCTCAACTTATACAAGGGGCAAGCCAAAACCAGCTGAAGGATATAAACATACTCAAGCCAAAAAGTGGCATAGACGTAATTGCCTCATTTTTGTATGGGACATACTAAGCCTAAAATATCAAGATAGCAAGAAGGCTGATCAAATCTATGGTATAATTTAACATTAGAAAGAAACAAGGTGAACACAAAATAAACAGGCACAAATAGACTTACACATTAACAGTTGTAAGTAATAAGTTGTGAAACACCAATCCGTTATCTTTCAGTATCCATATCTTGTCTGAGGTAAGTTTGACATCAATGCACCCCCCCTTGAAAAAAATCAGGGCAGTAGTAAATTTGGTGCAATGAATAATTATCCACATACGAAATATAGAAAAGCAATGGATGGACAAACCAATCATATACCTCCTCCAAAAGTATATTTTGAACAGAAGGCTCCAGCAACAAAATGGTCCTGTCACCAAAACTACAATGGAGGCCATATACATAGATCATCTCCAAGCTTACTTCCTAAAGTTGAACCAAGAAATCCATCATGATGGGCAAAATATCAGCTTGGGCATATATCACTGAACATTTATAAGTAACGAAAAACCAACTTATGCTACCAGCCAAACTATAGTTTTTAAGTGTTACATAGAATCATTACTCTTTCTTTTTTGACAAGGAATCAAATTATTATCCCTACAAGCGTGTACATTTGGTAAGCCATGATCACATACTTTCTACCTACTTTGGAGAGTTTTAAATGTGACTATCAGCTGAACATTGAATTTTGAAACAATAAAATAGTAAGTTGTAACAAACTAAATGATCTGAATGGGCTATCTGATTATCATCAATTGCTGCAAGAGAGAGAGAGAGAGAGAGGGAGAGTTAATACTAAAAGAATTAATTCAAAATTCTACCAAATGAATTCCCCTCAAACCGTTTTTTTTTTTTTTAATCTTTTATGGATAATTGTAATCAATTAATAGTGCAAAAGTGGCGCAACCCTAGTAAATGAAGAGTATACAAAGGACACCCAAAAAGAAGGAAAAAAAAATACAAATTATCTTCTAAAATTCAGCTAATCTATGAAGTGTTGTAGTGTAGATGTAGACATGTTAGCAGCAGCTCTCATTCATGTAAAGACATGAACAAAAGTTTCAGCTAAAATAGTGATAGTTCACAAACTTCAAAAATGCGAACAATCATCTCTCCCCATACACAGCACATCAAGCACAAAGGAACATATGATGAAGGCCAAAAAGGAACCAAGCAGCATGCAGACACTCCCTGCCTCTACGTGGCTCTAATATCTATAGAGATGGCTATAAAAAGCTCCTCAAAATACTTGGTTAGGTTAAGAGCCTTGTAACTCAATAGCATAGCTTGGTTCCCTTTATATTGATAATCAAGCTTTGAACCTGCCTCCTCTTCTTATTGTAACAATTGAATTTAAAAAAATGGTTAGAGGGTGAGGTTTTGGATTGACGACCCACTGGGCTCACGCATAACTTACCAATCAAAAAAAATAAATAAATAAATAAAAAGATGTTAAGCCACTCACATGTTTTTCGAATTGAGCATGATAACCCTCCATCCTTTTATCATCCTATTAGCTGGAGAAATAATTATGATGGAGCTGATAAATCCAACAAAGGTTGCTTACACCAGAAAAATAATCCCCATGTTTGTCCTACTCAAGTTTAGTAGTATCTAGGAAGAGTAGAGTACTACTAATTAGAGGTTTATACTCTTCCACAAAGAACTAAGAATTTAGGACTCTACAATCATCATACTTGGGATCAACAGGTTGGAAGAAAGTGTATTTGTTTCCAATCAGGATCTGTGTGCAATTCCAAGCTTATGTACAGGGCTTTTCAGTAAACATTGTGCTTAATATGCATTGTTAATCACTTACTAATAGCTTAAATTGACTAGTTTGTATCAGTTAGTAAATGATAATATATATTTTTAGTCCACTTTCTAATATAAGAATTGATTGTTTGCGTCATGACATCAATTAGACTTAGGAATACCTAATACATCTCAGTTTGACTTAAGGAAACCCCACTTGTTGTTATGCACTTTAAGACCTATAATGAGTTCGTTGTTATTAGGATGGGGGGCTGTTTAGTCACTTTCGTGTAACGATTTTCTATACCCTAAGGTTTTGAGACAAATGATTTTCAACAAAAAACTTTTTAGGCTTTGGAAAACAAGTTAAACATTTGGTATCATTTAGAAAAATACATACCGAGGTTTCTCCATACAAGATAGCCAATGGAATTATGCTTGAATCATTTTCAACTTGGCCCACCCACAACCTTTTAAAAGTAGCCCCTGAAAGTACAAGAAAGAACCAAACATTGTAGAAATAAGTACACACTACAGTAACCATAAGCAACTAAAAAATTGATGTAACCATGAAGATTAATTAGTTACTACACAAATTTATCTATATTCAAGATTTATTTTATGGGACCACATGTGGAGTCCAACTTGAAGTAAAATTTAATGTGGTTTTAAAGATCTAGTTATATGTGTCTTAGGATTAAAAAAAATTAAATTTGGGTCTTTATTTAACAAGTTATGGTCAGTTTTTGTATTCAATGGCAAAGTTGTCATTTCTGCAATTCTTGCGAATCAAGGTTATTTTATTACTTTAGTTGAGACTTATCTTATGTTTTCTTTTCTTTGTGTCCAAATTAGTCTTTCATTAATGATTACCTTATTAGGTTTTTAGGTTACTAGTCATTATTATTTACGCTCAGTCCAGTTTGCTAGTTGGGGAGGGGGAATTTGAACCTTGGATGTCTCCATTGGAAACAATAAGCTTTTAGCTATATATAATTTATGTTCTTGAAGAATAGATGGAGTTTATTAATAAAAATATTGAGTGTCTTGAGCATTGATGCATGTTGGCCTTTGTGTGTTCTTTTACCCTTTCTATTCTCTCTTTTCTTCTACTATTCTCATGCTATTTTTTACGGGTTCTGTTCATACAACCTTGAACACCATATATTTCTCCTTTTTCCTACTTCCTTACAACCCCAAATCAAACCCTTCACCTTTTATATCAAAACCCTAGAACCCAGATTTTCTCTATGATCCGCTTATTCATTACCCTATTGCTAATGCATTATGGAACATGATTTTCAAATTGTTTGGGGTCATGTGGGTTATGACAGAGGGTGTTGAAGATCTCCTCAATAGCTGGAAGCCTGGAACAGAAGGTTGGGTGGACCCAAAAGTCATACGGTCTAGAGCAAGATCCTCCATTGTCTCAGGTGGCGCCTTTGGCATGAGAGGAGTGCACAGACTTTTGAGGGACGGGAGAAATCAGTGCCTGATCTTAAGCTTATTCTTATCAGATCTTTATTTGAGTGGATGAATGCTTCCTCTCTATTTTCCTTTGATCACATGTTTGAGATACTTGACTATTGTCCTTTTGGTGCTTAGTTTGTTTGTAATCTGTGTACATGGTCTACGCTTTTAATTTTATTAAAGTTTTATTACTTATAAAAAAAAAACATATTAATCAATATTGAAAAAAAAACATAGATGAAAAGGTCTAACCCTTAATTCTACAACTTTAAACCCTAGATCCACAACTCCTGACCCCTTAACCCACTACAACCACAAATAGACAAATTCCCAAATTTTTTCTTACATCAAAATTTTCCATCAATATTGAAAACAAAAACATAGATGAAAAGGTCAAAGAAGAAACATGTACAGATAGTTTTTGTAAATTATGTCATCTTGACATGGCATTTTAAATGCTTGCAAAACAAATAAACCAAAAAAAAATGTTTTTATTTAGATGGCATAGGTAGCATGGTTAATAATATTTTTTTCTTGGTAAGTTACACAAACATCTATGTGAGTCTTGAACATATGACATCACCGTCTACCTTCCTATTGCAAAAGAGGTGCATTGAGCTGGAGCTCATTGGCATCTGTAACAAAAATACCCATTTACAACTATCACAAACATGGTCTCTATCTCTTTTTCTCTCATTGAGAAAAAGATTCTATCTATTGCAAAACTTCTCGTAGAATCTCATTAACATTGTCCAAGTTTCATGCCAACTATTGCTAGACCCAGCAGCATAATCCACTCTCAAAAAGTGCCAAATCTCTACACAACATGTAAGCTTTCAAATCTTCAGTAAATCCATCTATATTCCTTTTTTTCTTTGGATAGGTAATAGAATCTTTATTGAACAGAAGTACATCATGTTCACGATGGTGAACAAATTGTAATTGAAACAAATACAAAAAAAAATAAAAAAGAAGAATTAACAAATTGTAGGAAATCAAAAATGGAAAAATACATTGCGTAAAATCCCAAATCCGAGACCACTCAAACAAGGTCTCAACTAGCAAAGACTTCAAAAGATCAACAGATCTCTCAATATTTTCAAATGTACGGGTATTTCGTTCCCTCCAAATTAACCACATCAAACAAGCTGGCATATTCCAAACATTGAAAGAGTGTTTCCCCAAACAATTCCTCCATGCAAAAAGAAGAGAAGCAACTGTCCTTAGCATCACCCACTGAATCCCAAACATGAAAAAAAACTTCACTCCATAAAGCATGAGCAGCAGACTTACAGCGGACTTCACTACATTCCTTTCAATACAAAATATTTGCTTGAAACCAATCACCTTTGACATTGTTGCATCACCTTCAATTCACATCATCAATATTTTTTGTTCCACGCACCAACTATAAGGCCTTGTTTGGTTGCTGAGTGATAGTTAACTCATCACTCGTCACTCAAATCCCATCACTCATCACCCTATCACTCATTTCTCATAACTTAAAAATCCCCAAAACACTCCCACCCTTGTTTGGCAACTAAACCCAGTTTTGATTTTTGCCTAAAAACTCACAAAAACTCAACTTTTTGTGGGACCCACGGGCTGACCATTGTGCAGTACAGGTTACCCGCAGATTGAACAAAATTGTTTTGGCCAAGCACTTTCCTCTTTCACTGTGCAATGCAAACTCATTTCCCCTTTCACTTTCCCCTCTCAAACACCTCAAACCCACCAATCACATTAAAGCATAGCACCGATCCACTGAGGTTTTTGTCACTGTCCGTGGCTCCAGACCCATTTCCGATCCATCAACTGAAAAGTGAAAACTCAGGTAATCTCATCCCCTGAATTCCATTTTTTTTTTGGCTCACTCTGTTCCATTGCACAATCACTATCATTCTTCAAATACACCATTATTTATTCATTTTCACATAATACCCACTTAATCTTTTGCTTTCTACTTCATTTTTTTTTTTTACAGAATCAGTCTGTTTTTGTTTGCATTTGGAAAAAAAGTTTAATAATTTGAGCTTCAATTGCTGCAATAAGACACCAATTCATCTGGGAAACAGAGAGAGAAATATGGTATGGCAATCATATTTCATAAGAAAGAAAGAACTGAGCAGTGAGTCGGAGAAGAAGAAAGAAGAAAGAAAGAAAAAAGAAAGAAAAGAAGAAACAAAGAAGCAGACATGAAGAGAAGATGAAAGAAAGAAAGAAAAAGACCCAAAAAAAAGAAAGAGAGTTTCAGCAAAAAACAAAAAAGAGAGTCAAAGTGATTGGACAAGACACTGCAGTGGGTCCCATTTAGCGAATGAAATTACAATATTGCCACAAAACTCATATTTCATAACTTGAAAACAAGTTTTTCTTGTTTCCAAATTTGTTAAATCACATCTCCAAAAACTTAGTTTTGTTAACTGAGTGAACTGACCCAATTCTAAGCCAAACAATGTTTATATACGTGGGGCCCATGGTTTTTGGGTTATGGGTTAACAAAACTCAGTTTTGTTAACTGAGTTTTGCAAAATCCAAACAAGGCCTAATTGTGAGAACTTCATGCAAGCATAATCATATTTGCTGAACACCTAATTGAGCACCTAATTCATGATTGCCTAATTTTTCTAAACACCTTTTCAATATTTTCCTGGTGATACAGCAGATATTTGCAGAACAGACCAAACTTTTGTCATTTGAGAGAGGAAGTGTCATTTGAGCCAGAGTTCATTCACAAAACCTACTCAATGATCTAAGAATAGTGTATCATTTAAGGTGTCCAAAGTGTTTGGTTAAGCTTATGTTCTAATTTATTACAGCTTTTTCAAGCTTCAATTTTCTCTAGGTACAAATGTTTATTTACTTTGCTAGTTTGCTTATTTTCTAAGCAAAATAAGCCAAGGAAAATATACTCGCTGAAACACACTGAATAATAAATTTTAGTCAAAAAATTTTTTGAGAGGTAATGGGAGTCTAGAAATGAATATACAATGATTGAACAAATTGAAAGTTTGGGAAGTAAAAAAGAAAGTAATTGAAATTGCCTGCCAATTCTGGAATGCTCATTGAATGACTAAAGATCCTGCTATGACTTGTACCATCCCATACTCGTAAGATCCCATCAGAATGAAGCACAAATAGAAATTGTTTTCCATGCACCTCATATATTACTAAGTCCTGCACAGGTCCTACAACCCTACCCCTGCATGACAGATATTTACAAGTTAATCAGTGATTAAAAAAATTAACAAGTTATAGTAGTATAACTAGCATTATGAACATCAATAAGACTGGAAATCAAGGCCTCAGTAATCCCAATAGAAGGAAAGCAAGAGATGATATGGGTCGCAATAGGTTAAAAGTATGATATCAAATCACATTTCTCTCTCTTTTTTTGTTTTTATTTTTTATTTTTGGACGAATGATAAAATTTATTCAAACAATGAAACAGAGTTTCTGTAGGTTAATGACTACCACAAACTTAGTACTCTATTATTATAAAACAGAGGTTGGGCCTTGCTGCGATGGCAAGTGCCTTCCACCAAAGGCAACAGATCGCAAGTTTGAGTACTGGAATCAGCCTCTCCAAAAAACAATCGGTTTAAGGCTACCTACCTATCACCAATCCGGCAATCCCCAATCTCAGACCCCACAAAAATAGGAGCTTTGTGCACTAGATACAGCCTTATTATTTTTTTTTTTTTTTTCCTTTTGATCAGTAACCTTATTATTATTGTGAAACAAAGAAAGAAAGTTACAGCTCAATACCTAGAAAAACAAGTGCCAAAATTACAGATAAAGCCCAGCAACACACAAAATAGCAGAAACACCTTCTAACTAACAAGAACAATAACAAAAAGATACAACTGACAACAGCAGAGATTTCCCAGCCTCCATATGCAGCATGGTACTTTATTCTTAGAGCTTTTTATTTTTCTTCTTTTGCAGCAGCCTACACCTTAACATAATTATTATAGCTTTCAATATTTCATCCTCACTCTTGAACTTGCCACCATAAAATCACATTCCTTACTTTCAAAAATAATCAAAATGAATATTTTGATGTTGCAGCAGCCAAAATGTGGCCCCCTAGAGGTTTTCCTAAATGTTTTATTATTAGTATTTTTTTTTTTTCTTTCTTTCTTCCTTGTCCTAGTGTGTCCAGTTGTATACAGCTAGTGTACATGGGTAGCTCTTTTTCTTAATAAGAGGAAATTATTTACCTTTTGAAAAAAAAAAAAATTTTGATGCTGTTTATTTATATTCAAAATTTCATCCTCACTATTGAACTTGCCACCATAAAATCACATATCTTACTTTCAAGAATAATCAAAATGAATAAATTGGCACTGCTTATAATTATTCAAAATTTCATCCTCACTCTTGAGTTTGCCACCATAACCACATATCTTAATTTCAAGAATAATCATATTCAATACCTATTAAAAAAAAAAAGAATAAACAAATTCAATAAATTGATACTGCTTATGCCAAAATCATGATTTCCAGAGTATCAAGAGTGTTCTTTTATATTGGAACTGATTCTTTAACAAGAGGCAAGTAAAGACCTATATAAGTATAATAAAAGATATGTGTGTGCATAGAATCTTCTTCCTATTAACTCACTTCATTCATTACAACCAAAATCAAGAGGCCCAAAGCCAAATGACATGATAAATCAATTACTATGTTTGATGGGTGGAGATGAGAAGTGGGGGGAAGGGTGGCTCATCCTCCTCCCCTGTCCTCCTGTCTCCCTCCATTCCAAGCATACACTAAAGCAGTTTGAACCCAAAGAAACAAGAGTAAAAAACATTGAGAGCAAAATGCTACTCTCCCAATACCTTAATCACCAGCCAATGTCCTATTACAAGATAGGAAACCTTTAAATAAGCATCCCACAACAGCAGCAACTTCTTAAAAAAAATATGGCCAGAACTTCCATTAGACAGGGAAATAATCTAGACAGTCAATCTAACTGGTTAACAGAACATTTTGTTGAATATACATATTTATATACTATGCACAAACCCATCATATTTCACATTGTAATTCAGATTGATTTGGATGATATGAGAAATAAATAAGGAAACAGTTTTCTGATACCTGGACATGAAACCCCACAAACGACCCATTCCCGAATCATCGCGCAGCTCATGGACAAAGCCTAAGCAAGCAGGCAGGCGGGCATGTTAGCGGTGAAAAGTGATAATAGTCAGTGACTGACATTGTTGAAATTTGAATTTGATGATAATACCAGGAGCAGTGTGGTCAAGTATGGTGCCAAGTTGGAAGCAGCAGACAGATCCATCATTGAAGCCAGCTACAAGACAGCCTGCGGTTGCTGCTACAGACGTAATGGGTCCGTGGTTGGAATGAGTGCAACGAATATCAAACTCCAAAAGATGATCTGGAGGGAAAGTGGAATTGGAAACATTATAGGTGGAAATGTTGCTGGTGAGTTTTAAGAGGTAAGCGAGTCCCGAGATGGTCAAAACATAGAGAGTAATCTGATTTTGGGAGACACAAACAGAAGCGAAGGGAGAGAGCGCATCGGGGAAAGTGAATCGAAGACCGACGGAAGGAAAACCTGCATTGGTAGAAGAAGAAAGCTGTAGCAATTCAAGGGAATGAGGAAGGGTTTTGTGAATTCTCCTGTTGCAGCGAATAGTTGAGTCGATTAGAATAGCAATTCAATGAAAATGAAAATGAAAATGAAAGTGAAAGAAAGAATACCAACCATATGAGATAGGTAGGAGAATCGTGATGATGTTGAATGATAGAGCAAGAGGAGGAGTAATCCGCTACGGTCAGAGGGGCGAAAGGCGGTGAAGTAGAAGTAGAAGTAGAAGTAGACGTAGAAGACGAAGGAGAGACAAAGAGCTCAACCCAGCTGACGGAATCGGAGCCGATAATTGGAACTTCCATCCCGGCCAACCCCATCTTCTTCCTAAACCCTAAAACACTTTTTGAGTGCCCACTGCCCACTGCCCTGCCCAGGGTTTAGTTTAGTTCATTTAAACTGGAGACAAGCCCCGCCTTTCCTGCCATCAGTGATTGGGGCAATTACTAATGACACACCTTTTTTCTTTTTTTTTTCTTTTTTTTTTCTTATATTTTAGGTCCATTCCCCCGTTTGGTACATTCTTTCAAAAACTGAAAATTATTGCTTTAGAATATATGTAAAAATTTGTGCGAGTAAAATAATGTCTAAAAATACGTAAAATATTTATTTAAAAACTAAAAATAAATGTTTAAAAACAACCACCAAACACTCCCTTAGTCTCCACTTTTTCTTTTGTATGATACCTAAAATCTAAAAAAAATGTTCTCATTTTAGTCATTACCGTCGTCTCACTAATAGAAATAGCATACGTGACAAAGTGCAATACTGGCGCAATAGACGCCGATGTGACCATTAAACTAATATTTAAAATATTTATTTGGCATTCAAAAAATAATTTTACTAACGTATGCCTTAAAACATACGATAGTAAATCTCTCTCTCTCTCTCTCATTTCGTTGTTCACCACTGATATGGATTTTATTTGGGTTAGAGAGAGAGAGGCTCGAATTAGTGGTGGTGGTGGTGGTGATGGTTACAAATCAATAGTGGAGGTGGAGAGATGGGCTTAGATTGGTGGTGGAGGTGGGAGATCTGCGATGGCTAGGCAAGATCGGTGGTGTTGGTTGTGTTTTTTGGGTCGCGATGGTCAATTGGGTCCATTGGTAGGGTTCGCAATTGGTGGGTTGGTTTTTTGGTTGTGTGTGGTGTGGATTTGCTTTATTTACAATTGATTTTTCACGGGTTGAAAAGGAACATTATGGATTTGTGAATGAGAATTTGTTGTTGTTAGAAACCTAGTGGTTCCTAATGGGATTGGATAGGAATTATAGAGGGATTTATGGGAATTGTAGGAAAATTAACTTAATTCAAGGTAATTACCCTCTATGAAGAAAGAGAGAAATTAAGAAAGAGAGAAATGCATTAATATACTAAGAAATTAGTTTATTCTTCAATGATGGAAATATGATTACAATTAGGTATTTATAAAACCATGAAACTATTCTATTGGCTCACATGACCTTAGCCTAATGATTCTATTATTTCTCATGTGCATTAATAATTTCAACATGTGTTAAATGTGATTAACATTGTGGGGGGTAAAAGCGTCAAAGCACCATATGGGCCTGTGGCCTGGTCCGAGGACGTGGACTCCGCTAAAGGGGCCGTGAGTTGCGAACAGGACCTCCTAAAGATGGGGCCCAAAGGCCCGCCAACCAGACCACCATCCCGTTGGGTAAGGATCCGAGGAGAAGGGCTCCTCGGACATAAGGGTCGGAGACAAAGGAGGGTAGCCCGACGTCCAGGGAAGGGCTCCTCAAGATCGGTGAGTCATCCCAAGCCGTAATGAGACGCCGAGGAGGGGGACAAGGGAGACATGCACTGCATAAAACTGCTATCACCACATTAAAGGCCTTACACTTACCCGCTTGTCCGCATTAATGGAGAAATGACTTCTGAGGGGATGGTGGACAGCCTTATGGGTATTGGGGAGCATTTTCAGGGAAAAGACAGATGGAAACCAGACATGGAAAGTATAAATAGAGAAGGGGGAACCAAAGAAAAGGGGATCAGGATTTTCTCCAAGGAAAGAAGAAGACTTACTCTCTCTCCTCCTAGATAACAGAAGGAAAGCCTGGATATAAGCTTCTCGGCCCACATCCAAGGAGAGGCAAAGACGCACCCTCAACTCCTAGTACGCCAGCAGCGGACTTAACCCTTACCCATAGCCTTCTAGAGCCCCAAGAAGTTTAGGCTTTAAGCCCATTCTCTACAAATTCTATTGTAAAAGCCACTTGGGCCGGCCGAGTCACGCATTTGGGCCGAGGGCTTACTTTGTGCCCCTACAAACATACTTGGGTTTGTAACTAACTAACCAACTAACTAACTAAATAAATGCATTCTATACCCAAATGTAGGTTCCTAATAGTTGCATTTGGTTGCAAAAAAAAAAATGCTTAATAAAATGTTATTTTGTTTAACTGTTACTGATTTGAGTTTTGAAGTGTTTGGTTATAAAAAAAAAGGGGTACAAAAAATATAAACTAAAGATAAGAAAATAAGGATTGAACATGAATAGGTAGGGAAGAAGACAAAAAATATAAACATGTTTTTCTAAAAAGTTAAGTTTATTTATTTATTTTATTTAAAAAAATTGAGGAATTTTGTTTTTAATTTTTTCTAATGTGCCTTTTTTATTTATTTAAATGCTGACCTAGACATTTTTAATGTTAGTTAAAAATTTTAATATTATTTTAATTGTCATGTCATTGTCTAATGTGTCAACAATACACTCTATTTATCATGTAGGCTATTTTCGTTAATGAGATGATGATAGGAACTAAAATGAGAACAATTTTTTGATTTTAGGGACTACATCCAAAAAAAAAAAAAGTGGGGACCAGAATGGGAAGTGGCTCAAAATGTAGAGACCAAAAATATATTTACGCCTTACTAATTTGTACTATTGCCACCTCAGTCTAACCCAACCCTAGTTTTTTTTTTTTTTTAAATTGAAATAATTCATATTTTATTATTATTTATTTTAATATCAAATGGTAAAATTTGGTATATTTATAGGTACACAATTTTGTAAATTTAACAAAACATTTTAAAAATAATATGTCCAATTGTGTACATTCAATGTATACATTTTTTAAAGGATGTACATTAAATGTACACATTTCTTTAATATTGAACTTGTAGAGAGCGGAAGAGTCCCCATCCAGGCCTAAAGGCCCAATGCCAATTGGGCCCCGTGAAATGAATTGGGCCAAACATGTATACTTATAGGAGGGCTCAATGGGTTGTACGGTATGGAAGAAAGGCAACAGGGTCATCCTGAGCACCCACGAGGAGGAGGGAAAATTTAGTAGATTGTTCTTGTGAAGAAGGCAATAAGCTAAAGAGAGCCAAGCCTTACTCAAGGCGAGGTGCACAGATAATTCATGTATGATTTCTAGAAGGTACCTGGAACCTCGGGAGACTTCTAAAACATGAAAGAAGGTTAAAGATCTTCACCTCCTCATTAATGAGGGGATTTCCACCTAACCTCTGCCACATTGAATGCATATGGGATAACCTAAACAGTACAAATATCCCTAAAAGACAAAATTTCAAGATAAGGGAAGGGAGGAAATCGATAAAGGAGAAGAAAATATCCCTGAAAACTCAACTGGCGATAGGACAGCTATAGAGATAAGAACAAAAAGATATCTATGTAAGGGGGAAGACAAGAAAAGAAGGGGGGACTATAAAAAGAGAGAGAGAGAGAGAGAGAAATAGTAGAAGGAGAAAGAGTGAAATACCAAAAAACTAATGTAGTGTAACACCATGGGAAATTGAATTTTTCTCTTGTAACACATTAGTCTTACTATGAACGAACATTACTTCATGAAATCAAATACTTGAATTTCCCATTGTGGACTATTTATTCCCTTTCTTCTCTTTTATAAATAAATTGTCAATCAATTAAACTACTTCCGGAGGACCCATATATTGTTACGCCCTAAACCCAAAAGGGTCCAAAGCGTGAGAAACATCTCATAGGTACCTGTAGATTTTTTCCCTTTTTGGAAAACCAAACTATAGGATGATCTTTATTTTCCTATCATTTCCACACGATAAGAATATATAACCATAAATCTTCACATTACAAGTCAGAGCTCTATAACACATTTATAAACAATAACTAAAAATCGTGTGCCTCCACATAATACATGAATATATATTACAAAACGCTTGGATTACACAAAGTCACAATCTTATCAAGAATAAAAAATCTTAATAACAAGTCTAGGCCTACCACGCCTAAGGCTAACAAATCTCAAGTGACCAACCTCCGATAGAATTGATTAATGTCTTGGTGAATATAGCAAAAACAAGTCACCAACCATTTACAGCAAAAGTCTCCAAATTTAACATAGCACTTCAACCGTCACCAACGAAGTAAGTTTCATATCCAAGGTATGGCTAATTACTCTAAAAAACTGTTAAAGGGTAAAATGAGCTAAAACCCAGTAAGTAGCATAATTAATGAGGGTGGGGGAAATGCAAGTTTCATCTTTAATAATAATAATATGATGAGAATGATTAAATAATGAAATACAAAGTTTCTCTAAGTAACTATCTTGAAACTATATACTATAATCTGTGAGCATTAACAATATAATTTCCAAAGCCATAATATCTAACGAAAGATAAATTATCACAAATATACTACACAATCACATAGATCGGTCAAGGGATCCACCCATTTACAATTGGCATGATATTGTCCTCTCTGGTATGCAGACTCTTGGCCCCATGGACAGCAGTCTCACTCATACCCTCAAGGTTTTTCTCTCCCCCCATAGGCAGCAGAGAGAGTGCGTCAAATAGGCCCTTTCTTGCATGTGGTCTCTTCGCCCTATGGACAGCAGCCTCACCCACACACAATCAAGGAACATCTTCCCCCCATAGGCAGCAGGGAAGAACGCGTCATCCAAAGTGAAAAGGCACTGACCTGGATTTGATTCTGTTGTCACAAAGACTACGAAAACCAAATTGAGTGATCACCAAGAAATCACACATGGCATGGTGTTAAAACCATATAAAGCTCACAGTATACATTCCCTTTCAAATACAATTTATATCCAGGTAGTTTCAGAAAAACCTTAAATAATCTAACTTCCATAAGGTTTGTAAGGTTTTCAACTCCATTCTTGTCAAAAAGATTTTTATCAATTTTCTAATAACAAGACAAGATAAGCATCTTTAGATTTTCTAATAAACCATAGAATTCATAATTTCCTTATCAAAGATTAAATAAAAGATGCTCATATTTTCCATGTCAACAATTTATGCATTTCTCTAAATTCAATACCAAATATGATGCATTTTCATATATATAATCATATATATATATATATATATATATTAAGGTTACGACACAATAGTTTTTAGGAAAATATAATTTCCATATGTAGTTTTCAAAAGTGTGTCTAACCCAAAAACAACAAATATGCAATGTGATTATTTTTCAAAAATCCCATTAAAAAGCTACTTACCTCGTAACTCACAAAATCCTAATTCTTCAAGCTCCAAGGAGATTAGCTAAAACCTCAACAATATCAAGCAAACCTAACACAATAAGCATAAAGTTTAAAATTGTATCTAGTTACAATTTAGGAATTGCCAAATAAACACTTAATTAGGTAAGGCTAGTATTTAACCTCATCAATAATAATATATACCACTTTCAAAGTTTCTCAACAAATTGATTCACAAGGCATCAACTCCAATTTATAAATTTAACCCATTTAATATCATCTCCAAAATTATGACTAGCTTCCATAAAATTTACACTACAATATTAAGAGACCCATGAAAGTAAAATCAAAATATCCACCAAGACAAGAAATTTAGGAACTTCAACTAACTCCAAATAAACCCAATAGCAATGGAAAAATTAGATTTACCAACCATTACATGTTACAACTCAAAATTCCTAAATTTTCCACCATACATAAACCTTAAGTTGCCATTTTTTAGCACAAAATACATACCCACTCATCAAATAATTCCACCAACACAAAACTCATACATAAAAATACATAAATATCATTTTTAATGCTTATAGAACACATGAGTATCATTATTAAGACTTAGATATAAATAACCTCAAGTAAAAGTGTAAAACCCATAAAAAAGATTAGAAATTTTTACCTCAAATAAAATATGTGAAGGTACTTATGGGTTCACAAGAATTTTCCGGTGATCTTACTAGAAAATGATGGTGGAAGTAGTGATATGAAGGTATCGGCTGGAGAGTTTGAGGGAGTGAAGAGGAGCTGCCGAAGAATGAAAAAGAAGAAAAAGAAAGAAAATAGAAGTTAGAAAGAGTGAGGAGCTGGTCAAAGGGTAAGAAAGTGAGTGAAAATGAGTGGTGGGGAGGGGTTAGGTGGGGGGGGGGGGTAGGGGCACATGGGAACCATTAAAAATCTGACTACTTTCCCTTTTTTATTTTTTTATTTTTATTTTTATTGTGGGGCTGATTGGGACGTGACATATATTGTCCTCGTGGAAGGATGGTTTTTGACTCCCATAGTACTCAATTCTGTATATTCATTATACATTTTTTTTTTAATGTACACAAAATGGTATGTGTAAGGTATATATATTTTTAAATAATTTACATTTTTTGTAATTCAATGTACACTATTTTTCAATAAATGTACACAATTGTGTACATTCAACATACATAATTTTCAAATAATATACATAATTATATACATTTAATTTATACATTTTTCAAATAATATACTCAATTTTGTGTATTCAACATTCAAATTTTTTTTTAAAAAAATGTACACAACTCTGTACATTTAACATACACAATTTTTAAATAATGTACACAATTAAGTACATTCAATGCACACATTTTTCAAATAATGTAAACGGTTCTGTATATTTAACGTACAAAACTTTTCAAAAGAAGTGCATAATTCAATTTATTCAAAGTACGCACTTTTAGAAAAATGTACATAATCTTGTATATACAAAATACACAATTTTCAAATGAAATACACAATTTTGAATATCCAACCTAAACATCTTTTAATGAATGTACACAACCATGTACATTTAACTACACAATTTTCAAAGAATTCACATAATTGTGTAAATTCAACATATGCATTTTTTTGTTAAGAATTTACACAATTCTATACATTCTATGCACACATTTTTCAAAGAATGTACTAAGTTATGTACACTCAACATATTCACTTTTTCAAAAAATATACAAAATTCTATACATTCTACACAATTTTTAAATAATATACACAATTCTGTTTATTCAACCATACAAAATTATGTAAATTCAACATACATTTTTAAAAGAATGTACATATTTCTTTACATCTAATGTACACATTTGTCAAGTAATATATACTGTAGGGGCAGAGTCGTCGGGAGGGCTATATGGGCCTCGGGTCAGGTCCGAGGGCACTGCTCGGCCCAAGGGACCACAAGAAAGGAAGGGAATATCAAGAAACCCAAGGGCCCATGGACCTCTCGGTCAGATTGTTGTTCGCGTGGTGATGTCCGAGGATAACGTGACCTCGGACGCGAAAGGCCACAGCCGAGGAACCGGACATTGCAAACGGGTAAAACTTCCAAAGCCTAACAAGTCATGCGGGGCCTCAAGGGGTGCCGAGGAAGGGGGAACAGGCGGGACGTGCCCTGCACGAAGATACTACCTCCGCATTAAATGCCTACCACCCACCCGCCTGGCCGCATTAATGGGGAAATGACTTCTGAAGGGACAGGGAATGGCCCTAAGGACATGGGGGAGCGTTTTCAGGGAAAGGACATGAGGGAACCAGGTGGGGGAAGTATAAATGGGAGAGGTGGAACAATTGGAAGGGGGCGGGACTAGTGGCGAAGAAAAAGAAGAAGGTTCTATCCTCTGAAGAACAGAACGCCAGTCAGCACGGAATCTCCTCGGCACACGTCCGGGAAGGGAGTTAGTCCATTCCGTCAGCCAGCCGTGTCTCAGGAGCGCATTTGGACCTTACGCTACGCCCTTCCATAGTACCGGGAGGTCTGGGCTTAGACCCCATTCTCTATAAATTCTATTGTAAAGGCCACTTGGGCCGGCCCAGTCATCCAACAGGGCCCAAGCCAACTTTGTGTCCTTACATATACAATTATTTATTATTTGTATTTAACACACAATTTCTAAAATAAAATATGGTACAACATTTTGTACATGCAAAGTATACAATTTTTAAATATTGTTGTAGACATCTCATTTTGTACCCCTCAGAACTCAATCTCCATTTTTCCAATGGCAATATCACTAGGAGGCCTTTGACTAATTTAGAGCCCAATTATGGAAAGTCTTTAACTTAGAGGATATTTTGGTAAAAGAAAAACATGCGAGAACCCTAAGAAATATGTTGATGAAAATATGTACACATACTTTGACCATGCTCGCGCATATAGACTATATAGTATTACATATTGCCTTGTAAGGGAAGTTTTTAATGTAGAATGATGTACTAATCTTACATCGCTTGGAAGAAGCTATACATCCTTTGATCACTATGAAAGGCCCCATAGGCCTTTTTTTTCCCCCCCAAAACACAACTGAATTCACTAGAACATAGTGAATTAAAGATGAATTTTTATTTTAAAATGTCATCAAGTTAAATTCGTCTTGGTTGAGACCTATTCTATTCTTGACTTCTTAGTTAAAACTTACTAATCCTCTGGTTTTTGTCTTGATAGATTAACTAAAGGAACGGTCAAAATCAAAGCTTCAAGAGCTTTCTTGTTTGAGACAAGGAAGTCGATTTCATACCATACCGGCTGGTATGGCCGGTATTTACTATTCCGGCATGTACACTAGTATAGGAACGCTAATGTTTTGTGCCGGTTCAAATATTGATCGTATTGGACTCGTTTCGGTTGTATCGGGTTATATATTGGATTTCGGTCGGAAAATAAAAATCGGCAAGTAACTAAAATTCAAACAAATGAAAAAAATATATAAATGGAAAAGAAAATAAAAATAACCCACATATCATTGTCGCCAATGATTTTCTAGCACTGGTCCCATTTTGCTGTTGTCCTTGTCTGCTCCTCTTCTTTTTCTTCTTCATCTTCTTCTTGCTCTTCTCTCCGACTTTTGCGCTTCTTTTAAATGCATTTTGAGACTTTCTTTTATTTTTATAAAAAGCAAAGTACCTTTGTTTTGTGTGGTGGTGTGCCTTGACACCCATCCATGTGAACCAAATACTAACATTTCAAAATTACAACTTCCAGAGAGCTACTTTTTTTTTTTTTTTTTTTTCTTCTTTTAGAACTCAAGTTTCAAAAAAATATAGTGGGAAACTTATTAGTTTTTTTATAAACATGTGACTTGCCAATGACTATCAAATCTACATCATCATCTTTTTTTTTTTTGGCTGAATTACATCACCGCCATCTAAGTAGATTGCATATTTATTTTAATTAACTAACATTTCAATTAGGGGTTAACATATTAAATGAGACATAGATTTATAATT
The DNA here is from genome assembly GCA_032878915.1 of Castanopsis chinensis. NCBI lineage: Eukaryota > Viridiplantae > Streptophyta > Magnoliopsida > Fagales > Fagaceae > Castanopsis > Castanopsis chinensis. Next base: position 25,240 of record JAVQMG010000008.1, read on the forward strand.
TTAAATATTTTTAAGGAAGTATAGATATGTTTTTTACTATTCAAGTTTCAAAATATAAATACTTATATTTATATATAAATATATTAAATTAGCAGTAATCTGGAAATGGAACACTGGTATCAACTAGTACTGAAATATTTCATTTCTTTGACCAAACAGAAACAACTTCCGGTACGGTATTGACTCCCTTGGTTTGAGATAAGAGTTTAACCTTGGTTCATTCATTCTTGTTTGTATATTTCTGTTATCCACTACTTTAATATCTTGTTTTGTAGTTAGGGTTTATTGCTTTCGTGGTTAGAGACATACTTGGTAAGTTTAATTTAATTTTATGCTTGCTTTTGTGTTTGCTATGTTTTTGGGCAAGGATGTGTGTGCATGCTTCGTGAATGTGTATGCATCCTTGTGAACATACGTACGCATGTTTAGGTGCGTGCAGGTTTTAACCTAAAAACCTAAGTTTATGTATTCTTAATGTTCTTCCTATCTTTCTTGTTATGCATGATTAGGTTCTATTTAAGTAGGTTTAAGTTTATTTAGGTTAGCATGTAGCAATAGACCATGTTTTACATCCTTCTGATTGTTAGATTAATAATTAGGGTTTATGTGTGTGATGAACAATGTGAACATGCATAAGAACATGAACATCCATTGATGCATATGTGTTGTGATGTAATGAGGTAAGTGAAGGTAAGTCATATATGTGAGTATGAATATGCATGTTTGATATGATGACTTGTTTCTTATTAGTGAACATGAGAATCAATGCTTTGAATGATGAACATGCTTGGTTGATGTCATGTATGTATGATATTATGCTTATTACATAACAGGTGGTGAACCATGATTGTCTTTTTCATTTTACAAACTGTATTCAAACCTTTCTCTCTTTTGTATATAAATTGCACTCAGCACTCTTATACCAACACACGCTGAAGCAAAGTTTAGTAGTATATTTTATTTCTTTCTATATTTATTTCTTACATTGTTGAGAGAATTAATAATGATGGATGAGAATGAAATCCCTGGCTTCTTATGGTCTTTATTTCCTAATTATGACAATTTCCATCGAGGTGAGCCCAAGTTGAATTTATTGTTGTTTATCTAACAGTTACAGTCTTCTAATTTTGTTGTATAAGCAGTTGATTCCGAGGACAAGAAGGAAGAGGTTGTTGTTATCAAAACCAATTAGATACAGTCTTCTAATTGTGCTACACAATCTATAGATTTCGAGGACGAGGTTGTTGTTAAGGAAACTAATCAGTTACGGTCTTCTAATTCTGCTACACAAACTATCAATTTCGAGGACATGGAGGAGGAGGTTGTTGTTACCAAAACCAATTTCAACTCCAAGCTTCATTGAAGTGACTCGTTGGTGATGTATATGGATGAATAGGTACCGCCTTTGGATTGCTTTAGAACAAGAGATCACTAAGTCAAAGGCACCAATGTACACTGCTGTTGATTCCTTCAAGGTTGCTAGCTGTAGCAATTCTGACTCGGCTCTTTCTCTTCTAAGTATAGAACTTTCTAGAAGCAAGTTGGATCTTCTCAACTCATTCATGGTCTCCATTGTTGATTCCAATGTTGAAACTTCCTCTTCCAAATCAAATGACTTCATTCCTCTACCATTGAATTCTGCATTATTCTCTTCGGTTGCTCATGAGGCCATCAATCGCATTGGCGATTGCACCCATAAATGTACACAATTAATTACATTTAACGCACACATTTTTCAAAGAATATACACAATTTTACAATAAAGAGAAGGATGCCGTTAAAAATAAGTTGAAATCAGTTCCTGGTAAAATATGTTTGACTTCGGATTTATGGACCTCTGTTACAAGTGAGGGATATATTTATCTTACGGCGCATTATATGGATGAGAGTTAGGAATTAAATAATATCATCTTGAATTTTGTCATATGCCACCTCCACTCATGGGAACTCTTTTATCAGAGAAAATTTTAAGTTTCTTGGAAGAATGGGGTATTGAGAAGAAAATATTTTCCATTACTTTAGAAAATGCATCTAATAATGATAATTGTCAAAATTTCATAAAGAAAAAGCTTAATGAGGGGGGTTTATTGTTATGTGATGGTTTCTTTTTCCATATGTGTTGTGGTGCTCATATATTGAATTTTATTGTTCAAGGGGGATTGAAAGTAATAGATGACTCGGTGATTAAGATTTGAGAAACTATGAAATATCTTAAAGGATCAGAGAGTAGAATGTGCATATTTGATGAATGTGCCAAGATAGTTGATGTTAGGACATATGTAGTTGTTCAAGCTTGTGAACATATGTCGCTTTTTTATGTAATTGGCTTATCCTTAGACAAAACGCACTTTACTTGTAATTGGGTAGATATAGGATGTGTTAAACACTTCAAGAAACAGTGGTTCAAGATTAAGTGTTGAAGCCGTCAAAGTCTGTCCAAGATACAAGCAAGGAAGTGCAAGATTTTAAAACTCGATAGATACCTCGACAGATACATCTATCGAGATTTAAAGAAGCTGTTAGCCCGAGCCTCGACAGCTGTCCACGTGCTTTTCTCGATAGCTTCCCTCGACAGCTACCTCGACTGCTCTCGACACCTTCAGCTGTCGAGAATTACTGATGCTCTATAAAAGGGTTTTTCGCGATTTTTCAGTTCATTCTCTCGATCTCTCTCGCTCGAAACTCTCTGTTCTCTCTCAAAAACTTTTCCTTTTCCCTCCAAACCTTTTCCCTCCAAACCTTCTCCCAAGGCTTTCTCAAGAGTTTCTTTGCAATCTTCATCTCTTGGTAAGCACATTATCCCTCTTTTTCATGCATTTCATTGTTTAAAACCCTAGGTTTGTGTTTTTGAAAAATTTTTGGGAGTTTTCAAAATTGTTGGGGTTTTCATGAAATTTTTGGGTTGGTTTTCTAGTTTTAATCTTCAAAACCACATGCATTGCATCACATTAGCATTCTAATTGTATTTTCATGCATTTAGATGTGTGCAAATCTATTGTGTGCTGTTAGGTTTGGATTGGGCTGAGCCCATGATGTTTTTGAGTTGCATGTCACATGCTCATGCATTTTCATGCATACGTTCTTTTCATTTCAATATTTCATTCTGCCAATATTGATTTGTTTGGGACTTTTCTGTTTGTCTCTTCTTTCCCCCTCTTCTATGTTTGCGTTAGTAGCGTCTATGGCTCCTAAACGTAAGTCCATTCCGTCCCAGAACCCTCTGCGTTCTAAGGGACATTCTTCTTCTGACTCTACCCCTCTCTCTGTCCGGTTCCGTGATGAGAAAGCCCGTAAGGACTTCTCGGAGAACTTTTCTAAACGCGGTGTTCATTCGGAACGCCACGTAGTCCTGGCAGACTTTGCTGACACCGACCTACCCGATGTCATTCACACTCGGGATTGGGAGTCACTGTGTGACGTCCCGGTCACATCTCCTCTCGTGTTGATTCAGGAGTTTTACTCCAACATCCACGAGATAGATTCTTCAGTACCTTCTTTCTATTCTTGCGTTAGAGGTACGCGCTTCTGTGTCACCCCAGAGCTAGTCTCTGAGGTTCTCCATGTCCCTAGGGTGGATCATCCCGATTACCCTAGCTGTGAGCGTCTCTGGACTGTGTCCAAAGACGAGATGATCTCGGCGTTCTGTGAACGTCCTACCTCTTGGGGAGATCACATGTACACACCATGTCGACCTTTTGCTAAAGGTCCTCGTTTCCTTAACATGGTGATGACATTTGTTTTGCACCCACTCTCTCACTACAACTCGATCACAGAGCCTCGTGCTCGGTTCTTGTTGTCCCTCCTTGAGGATCTCTCTATAGACTTTCCTTCTCACTTCATCTTTTCTATCATAGATGTCTATAGAGATACGGCCACTCGTGATAAGCTCATTTTCCCTTCCGCTATCACGAGGATTCTGAGTCGTTTTTCCATTCCCTTCCCTTCGTCCGATCACTACCATGTCATGTCTGCCATAGACCTCGCTACCGTAAAACGTAGCGAGGCACAGTTCCGATCGAGACAGCCGGATGCTGCCACTCCTTCCACTCGTCCGACCACCTCTAGATCAGCTCATGCGTCTGCTTCTTCCTCCTCTAGCGACGTCACGTTAGGAGACATCATGGCGCAGTTACAGCGCATAGATGCTCGCCTCGATACACTCTCCACAGAGTTGTATCAAGTGAATGTCCGTGTTGGTCGCATCGCCAGGCGACAGGCGACCATGGGCGGCTTTGCATCAGAGGCTTCTCCTCCGCTACCTCATGTGTCGACTGAGATCGAGGCTGATGATGATGGCGATGATGATGATGCTTCCGACGATGATGATGATGGAGATGCTAGCTCATCGGATGAGATGTCTACTTGACACTCTACCCTTTGTCACTCGTGACAAAAAGGGGGAGTAGTTTTGTATGAGAGTAGTCATACTTAGGGGGAGTGTTAGCATAGGACATTTTTGTTAGGGGGAGTGTGGATTGAGGGATGTAGTGAGGTGATCTATGTATTTTTTTCTTTTCTTATCTTTTAGAGATACATTGATCATATACTGACATACTTTGTACTTATATTCTTCATATATATGATGATGTATGTTTTTCTTTCACCTACCTTTCATGTGTTGTTTCTTTTCTGTCTTTATACACATGTTTCTTTATTTGTATGCAATCTATTATTTCTGTTTCACACAAAGATGTCTTGATGTGTTTTGTTTACAAGTGTTTCAGAAATACAGGTTGTCAAAGTCTTCTTGCCATAAACTCTCTTCTTGCAAAGTTTTTCAAGAGTTTGTGTTAGGATAGATTTTATTGTATGTAACAAGTGAATATGAGTTGAGTGATTTATGACTTCTCTCATATCTTCATTTGTATGTTGTGGTTTTGTAATGGATTGCCAAAGGGGGAGATTGTTAGGACATATGTAGTTGTTCAAGCTTGTGAACATATGTCGCTTTTTTATGTAATTGGCTTATCCTTAGACAAAACGCACTTTACTTGTAATTGGGTAGATCTAGGATGTGTTAAACACTTCAAGAAACAGTGGGTCAAGATTAAGTGTTGAAACCGTCAAAGTTTGTCCAAGATACAAGCAAGGAAGTGCAAGATTTTAAAGCTCGATAGATACCTCGACAGATACATCTATCGAGATTTAAAGAAGCTGTTAGCCCGAACCTCGACAGCTGTCTCGACACCTCTATCTGTCGAGAATTAAAGAAAGCAGATTTCTAGGTCTGTTTCAAGTCCAATCCGTGAGTGTATCTTTGAGACTTCTTTTCTCCTAACCCTAGACATATAAAAGGATTATTTTAAGGGCCGTCAAAGTGAGCAAAAAAGTAGAAATTACAAGATACAAGTTGCTTCTTCTCTGTTCATGCAAATTGTGATCTGTGAGACAAAGTTCGTGCCCTAGTTCATCTCTGATGATTTGAAGAACTTTGCAGCCAACATTCTTTCTTCCTCAAGTTGGTGAGTGAGTCACGTACTTGGATTCGTGCAAATGAGTAAGTCGCGTACTGGGATCCGCGCATCAAATTGGTTAGTCACGTACTGGGAGCCGTGCATTGAAAAGCAGAAATTGTCACTACAGAACAAATCCAATTGGGTATTGGGGTAAGAGTTCAACTGTAGGTTGGTGAGGTACTTGGATTCCTTACTTGTAACTGCTTGTTGTGATAATAGTAGAGTTTCGGGAGTGGTGACCTTAAATCACCCGGTGGGGTTTTTGCCGTAAGATTTTCCCCATTCGTGAACAAATCACCGTGTTATTTATTTTCCGCTGCATAACTTAGTTTCGATGATTTGTTTGTGCTGCCACGTAAATTTGCATGTTAATTTGATTAATTAATAACTGGGCTAATTTAATTAATCTAAATTATCACAAGGGGTCAACGCGTTTGTGGCCTGTCAGTTGATATAAAGAGAACAAAGGGTTTACGTTTAGATGTGTGTATAAGATGGAATGCAACACATGACATGATTGACTATGCTACGAGATATCATTTTGTGTCGAACCGTTTAGCAGAGGAAGATGCTAATTTTAAGCATTGCCCATCAAGGGATGAATGGAATAGAGTTGAAAGGATAACTCGATTTTTAAAATATTTCAATAACATTACAACTCTATTTTCTATAACTGATTACCCTACAATAAATCCATATTTTCAAGAAGTGTCTCAAATGGAATTGTTCTTACTTGAAGAAATGGAGAGCCAATATTCATTTATTAGTAGTATGGTAGAACAGATGAAAGGTAAATTTGACAAATATTGGGATTGTTATAGTGTGGTGCTTGCTTGTACTATTGTTCTTGATTCAAAGTATAAGTTGGATTATGTGTACTTTACTTTCAAGAAAATAGAGCCAATTGAACACATTGCTGAAACAAAGGTGGACAACATTCAAACTACATTGTATAAGCTTTTTTCAGAATATGAATACCCCAAGCTTATGGCCACTAAAAATTTTTCATCTTGTGTTGAGAGTTCTAGTTATACTAGTGGTGCTGTGGATGATCCTGATGATGATGAAGATATGGAAGGTGTTGTAAGTGAATTGCATTTTGTTTGGTATATGTTGTGCTTTGTTTTTTTAATAATAAAGATTGTAATGTTGTGTGGTATTATTTGTCATTGCAATTTGATGATTAGGAATTTGAGCATTATGAAAGTGGTCGTGGTGCCAAAACAAAAAAACTCAGTTGGACTTGTATTTAGAAAAGCATAGACTTAGCAAGAAGAAAAATTCAAAGTTGGAAGTTCTCTCTTGGTGGAAAGAGATACAATTGGTTTCCAGTGCTCTCTTTAATGGCATGGGATCTCATGAGCATTCTGATAACCACTGTTGCTTCTAAATCAAGTTTTAGTACTAGAAAAAAAAATCTTACTCCGTATCAATCACGTCTTTTACCTGAGAATGTGGAAGCTACGTTGTGTACTAAAAATTGGCTATATGGATTTGAAGGTAATTTAATTTATTTATATCATAATTATATAATTTTAATTCTTTATTGATTTGCTTTCATGATACTTTAAGTTATATTAAAATATTGTATTATAGATGAAGATGCTAACGAAATTGGCCAACTTGAGCTACAATTTGCAAGTATGAATATTTGCAGTAATGAATCTGCTACCAACATTAAGTAGATTGAGATTGAGATTGAGATTGAAATTGAGATGTAATTCTTATAAAATATTTACTTATTCTTCTTTACTTAATATGTTATATTTATTTTAAATAATTTTTTTTGTTTAGTTTATCTTACTAGCAAGATTCCTCTTCTAACACCTATTCTATTTTGGTGGTCTTTAATATTAATTAAGTTGGTCTTGCTAGCTATTACTGAGTGACTTTTCTATATACTGGTGCAGGACAATGAATTATACAACCGATATTCAGATTAGCTAGCTTTATTGACTTTTGCATCATTGTTAAAGCTAATTAAGATGATTTGCTAACTTACTTGTTTTGTTTGTTTTAAGATCTATCTCTTTTTGAAGTTGTAAACTTGTAATTATATGCATTTTGACAATGAACTACTAACATTGATGACTTTTTCCATCATGAATTAATGACTATAAATAATTTTTATCATACTTTTTTTTTTTAATACAAGATAGAATTTTTACTCTAGCTTAATCTAAGTGTATATATGTGTGAAGCTCTCTCCTAGAGACTTGAACCCGGCTCTTACCCCCCACACCTCACAAGCATATATACTTATGGAGTGATCACCACATCAAGGGTGGTTATTAAGTGTAGAATTGAAAGGATATTAACAAGTGGCATTAAGTGCATGATTTTATTCAATCTCTCTAAACAAGTTGTCATTAATTTGTTTTTGTAATTGAAAAAAAAGCTTGTTTGAAAAATACAGGTCAACACAACCCGACTCGTGACCCGATTGACTAGTCTAAAAATAACCCATTTTGACTCGAGACTCGGTTGACCTGACTCGACCTGACCCTCTCATTTTACCACGTCTAGTTGAATATACAAAATTGTGTATATTTTTTTTAAAATATTTTGATTGCAAGAAAATGAAAGAAAATAACTTATAATTTACTATTTTCTTTCATTTTTATTTTTTCCATTAAAAAAAATTAGTTTAGAGTTGTGAGTTTTTTTTTTTTCCCTAATGCGGCCTTTTTAATTATTAAAATGTTGAGTTGGTAAGTTGAAAATAAGTAATAACAAAGACTAAATTGATTGCTACTAAAATGTGGGGACTAAATTGATTGTAACTCCAAAAGATAGAAATGATATGAAAGTGGTATTTTTGTTTGAGAATAAACTGGATCAGGAGCTGACATAAAAGGTGTGTTTTACGCTAGCCAATCCTGATCTGCCATGTCACCAATTTTTTTTTTTTTCAACGGTGGTTTGCAGCAGCGGCTATTGGTTTAAGCACAGAGTTTCGACAATGACAGTGGTGTTAGTGGCTTGTGTTGAGCTTTGAAGCTTCAACCATGGAAGTTGTGGGTTTGATTAAGAGATGGAGAAATTGGGTAACGAGAGAAGAGAAGAGAGAGAGAGGAAAAAAGGCTTAATACTTAATCTTTTTTTGTTGAAAAAAATAATAATAAAGATCTGAGTGATGTGGCAGCTTAAGATTGACCGGCATAAAATACTCATTTTTACTCCAGATCCCAACCTAATTTATTCTCTTTTCATTTTGGAAAATGAATATGCAAATACTATATTCAAAGTACTCGATTCCCTTTCATAAAAAAAAGAAAAAAAAGAAAAGAAAAAAAAGGTACTCGGATTCCCTGTCTGCTGTCTCTCAAGCTCAGCCCAAGGCCGAAGCTTCTTCAACGTGCTCTTCCTCTAAACTAAGCCTTCTACCCTCTCTCGCCACCGAACCTCCGCGGCCCCACCACAAATTCTGATTCGATAATAACACCCGGCTTCCTTTCTTCTTTTGGGAACGGATCCTTCCAAGTTGATCTCTGCTTAGAGCCGATTGAAAAGGGTACATTTTTATTTTTCTTTATGGTTCTTTCCCTTTCTTAGAATAAGTTTTGTTTTGGTGTTTGTTATTGCTTCAAATTGCCACTGCCGGATATCAGTAACACCATCACTCTCTCTCTGCTTGAATGAGGTTTATCATATGAGAGGGATGGATAATCCTCTTGATATTATTATAAATGTTTTTGCTTCACAATTTAAAGCATTTTGCTGTTTTAATGAGTCAAAAGATGAAAAATCATAAAATATGGTAAAAATATGATTTGGGTATGCACGCCATCCATTCTCTAACTATATGCAATTGTCAATGTATTGTAAATATATCATGACGTATATTGTTGACTTCCTTAGTTCTTTGAATGAAAATTATATTCATAGTATTATATCATATCAGTGGCCTACATTATATCATACATGTCTTGTTTGCAAGAAGAACCATACTTTTTCTTGCCAACCATTGTGGTATTGGGCCTACATATTGTATTTCTCCGAAGGGGAAGACTATATATATAGTGGGTGAGATTGAACTTGGATAGCATGAATACGCTTGGAATACCTATTAAATCATTGAAGTGTCCAAACCAAACATGATTTACGTTTGGAATAGCTATTAAAATTTTGTTTCTTTGGAATTTGGATAGCAGGAATACACAGCTCAACTTCCTTAATGGCCTGTTTGGATGTTTAAAAATAGAGGGGGAGGAGAGCAGAGGGAGGGGGAGTAATTTAATACTCTTGTTTGGAAGTTTTTTAAAGAACGAGGGGGAGGGAGTTGAAGGGGTTTGGAGGGGTTTCAACTTCCAGTAATCCCTCATTTTTAATTTTTTAAAATTGGAGAAATTTGGAAGGAGAGTGGAGGATAAAAATGTTTGACCAAATGAATTACCAAATTTGCCCTTATTATATTAACAAAATTACAAATGAAAAGACTAATTACTCCCCTCTCTTTTACTTAATTTTAAAAACATCCAAATAAGGTGGAGGATAATCATTCTCCTCTACTCTCCTTCCCACTATTCTACTCCCCTCTACTCTCCTCCCTCTCTAAACTTCCAAACCAGCCATAAGAGTTTTTTGTTGATTTGGATTTGGAGTGATCTCATTATTAAGATATCTTTTTATAGACATATAATGAATATGAAAAATTTTCTCATAGGTTAAGGAAGAAATGCTAGAATATCACAACATCATTTCTGTTGGACCATTTACCAGTTTGTATGCCAATCATGCATGAGCAATCTTATCAACCAACCATAAAAAGGGGGGGTATAGTGCTATAGTATCTGTATTTTTATATATTTATTTAAAATAACGAGTAAAGTTATTAGGTCAGAGTTCCTCAATGCAGAATTTGAGGTGATAACGCATTCAGGGACTTTCTAAAACATTTGAAGCATTTAATTGATGGTATCTTAAGAATAAATTATCTGTGTTGATCAAACGTATGACTTCTTGAAAATCAGAATATAAGAGTGCTTAATTCTAATGATTATTCAGTTTCTTTTCTTGTATCCTTGAAATTATTTTTCATAACTTGAAGATTTATTTTTCTTTGTGGAAAAAAGAATAAACAGGTTGATTCGTATTTTTTTTTCTCTAATTTTTCTTGGCGAGGGGTTTGGTCGATTCTTGGAAGGGTTCATGATTATTGATATCTTGTTTCCATCAATGAAGTCCATTCTAAAATGGTGGTCACAATTTTATTGCTTGTTTAATGTGGAGACCATTGCCTTACTTTATTATGCAGTCTTCATTTTTTTTTTTGTTCGTAAAATGTTTAACAGTGGATTATCCATTCAAGTCTGTAGGAGGCACTTGTTTCTTTTATATTCAGTTGCATCTGATAGAGCAGTATCTACACAAGACAAATAAAGTTGAAAAGAATCAACAGTGACTTTGCTGTGAGGTTCTTATACTCTGTACCATGCTTAAGGTCCCAAATCATCAGGTTGCTGGCCACCAGGCAGGTGATGGAAAACTTGGTCCTTTGGTAGATGATTCAGGGCTCTTCTACAAGCCTCTTCAAAGTGATGATCGTGGGTCCAAAGAAGTATTTTTCTATACATCATTCTCTTCCAACACTAACATTCCAAATCACATCCGCAGATTCTTTCCTACTTTTCATGGCACTCAACTTATAGAGGCATCCAATGGGTCTGGGAAGCAACCTCATCTTGTGTTGCAAGATATTTTCTCCGGTCGCCTCAATCCATCTATCATGGACATTAAGATAGGATCCAGAACATGGGACCCTGAAGCATCAGAGGACTATATCCAAAAGTGCTTTATGAAAGACACACAAAGATCGAGCCTTGCACTGGGGTTTAGGATAGATGGGTTGCAGATATATGAGAGTGACGGATCAGGGTTCTGGAAGCCTGATAGGAAGCTTATCCATAAATTTACTGCAGAGGATGTCAGGTTAGTCCTGAGGAAGTTTGTTTCTTCTAACTCATCTGCAGGTGTGGACCCTGATTGTACTTTTGCATCAACTGTTTATGGTGGTTCTGGTGGAATTTTGGCACAACTGCTGGAGCTCAAAGAATGGTTTGAGCATCAAACGATTTTTCATTTCTATTCTTGTTCAGTTCTTATGGTGTGTGAGAAGGAATCAGTAGTGAAAGAAATGAGTTCTGGTGCTGAAGTTAAACTTGTTGATTTTGCACATGTCGTGGAAGGCAAGGGTATTATTGATCATAACTTCTTGGGTGGGCTCTGCTCTTTGATAAAGTTTATCTCAGAGATTCTGACCTGTGCAGACATGCATACAGCTAAAGCTTCTCTGCAAGATCCTAGAAAGAACTACATTTATACCAATTGTGACACTGATAATTGAACATGATGTCTTAAATATAGGCTTCCTCACCTCACTGATTGGCCTGTGGCTTCCCCCTGGATGTTGAAATCTAAAATACTGTTTAGAATTGTATTACTTTCCACTTTATTTTAAACTAAAATTTTATTGACATTGTTGAGGCTGATTCTGCAAATGACTGTTCAAGAAGTTTCCTCAATGCTGTTGCTGCCCTTCTAAGTTTATATATCTTGACATGCATGACCATTGAATATTGATTTGTGGCACTTACTGAATATTACTTAATTTTTCTAGTTAGGTTCCCACTTTGTTGTTTGCTATGTAGTATCCAATGACCCATCCTTGCATTTGGATTGTTGCAGTTTTTTTTTTTTTGGGGGAGGGGTGGAGTGTTTACTAGTCATATTTCAATGACAGGGTATGGTATGACTAGGAATATAAATATATTATCTATATATTTTAGCCATTATTACCATTAGTGCTAACAACTAAGAGGGGAAAAAAAATGGTGTTTGGGCTGCTGTGAGACTTGCAATCAAAGGAAAAATGGAAAGCAATTAATTTTGGACCCTTTAAGCAGCGAATTTCTTGTGCAAGCATCTTAAAATTCTGAGGGCACAGACCCATGGTCCAGAGGGAGCGGATGATTGGAAATCATAGGATGCCATAATGTTGTACCCTTTTTTTATGGAATATTCCTGCAATAATGAGATCCTCCATTCTGCATATCTATAAATATATTGGATGCTATTCTTAGTCAGGTTTTTCTTTGTGCCACAGTTACTGAAACTGGGTTGTGTTGTTTTAAGTATAGTGTAATGAAGATTCTCATTGGTTCAAATGTTTCGAAAGTTCCCTACATTCCAGAGTGCTGGACTTTTCAAAAAGTCCTGAGCAGCATAGATCTTGGCTTATGGTTGGTTAAATTAATATGATTCTATAGCTTTGCAGCAGCTAAAGGGAATTGAGGATAGAAAAATAGGCCTTACTATTTTTTCAATATTAAGGGATCTGATAGACTTGCGATGGAAGAATTTTTAGTCAACAAATCTTGTATCCTCAATATTTAACTCTTCTGTTCTAACTCTTCTGTAATCTCACATATAAAAAAAAAAAGAAGTTTTTTAAGAAAAAGGGAAAAAGACTCTTCTAGTAATCACAAATAAATTCAAGCCCTTACTATATTAACAAAATTACCTAACATATTTTAAAAACATTCGAGATGCCAAGGCTTAATTTTATGTCAGTGACGTCCCTATATTTAACAGATTGTCTAATAATTGAAGGCATGTCCCTTTTTTTTTTTTTTTTAAATTTTTTATTTATAAAATAAACTAATAGTTGTATAAATTGAGATGTCCTTTTGCTGCTGTAGTCTTTATTGCTTCTCCTCTCCAGGTTATGCTGAAGGCCAGTGATGTGTGTATTTGCTATCCTGCAATGCCAAGGAATATTTTAGATTCATGAATTAAAAATAAGATTTTAATGATTTTCAAAGACTTGAAAATGTTTATAGGATTTTCCATCACAGAACTGCAAGATAAGGAGCAATAACAGCCTTGAATAATCTTGGTATTTCAAGCACGAGGACATTTAGGCGTCCCAGACAGGCTCCCAAGTGAATTGAGAAAATCTTTCTTTAAAGCAATGCAATTCTTACAACATAATCTACGTCAAATGCAGTAGTGATGTCCATGAGTAGTCATAGACATAGAAAGAGCTTCACAAGAGCTTCAAAATTCTAAGGAAAGATGTATTCTTTCTTCAATAACTAAGGAAATTCAGGACTCCATTCAAGCCTTCTTGTCAAAAGCATTTTTTTTTCCTGGTTGCATTCTCATTTTGGAACCTCTGATTTTTGTGAAATGGTTAAAATCAGACTTCCCATTTGATGACTGAATAATTTAATTGAGAAAAAACCTCCCATATATTTAGAAGTTATTGTATAGGACCATGATTTTGTTAATGACTATTGGACAAGATTGTTCTGGTTTTCCATTCAATGCAGCAACCAAAAGCTGCACACCGCACCAAAAGGTTACTGACTTACCGCTTTGTAATTGATACTGACTACTGAGAGTGATGCGCAGATCATTTGGTTCTGTCAGATCTATGGAAGAGTTAGAATACCAGTTTTGTATTGTACCCGATTTTTTCCCCGCGTAAACTAACTAAATACAGAATAGCATCCCCCCTCTCCCCCACCCCCCAAAAAAAAAAAGATCTTTTTTTTTTTTTATTGCATCCTTTAAATTCCCTGCAGATTGAACTAAAAGACTATGATCCGATGCTGCATGAGAGAGGCTTCCATAAAAAACTAAACATGATTGCATAGTATTCTGACCATTTGTTAGTAAATTATTACTTACATGAAAGATGTGTGTGTGTGTGTTTTTTTTTCTATCAAGTAAATAATTTAATATATCACCTACCCTTTGGTGCTGCTAATTCTCACCAATATTTGACAAAGCCCATGAGTGGGAAGTTTATATAAACTTTGTGAAATTTGGCTTGTACTTTCTTTTGTTAGAATAGGAAATGGATGCGATTAGTGTTAGATGAATGCTATTTATGAATGCATCCATTCTATACTTTCTTCTGTAGCATTTGCGATGGATTTATTGTCTCTATTGTAGAATTCAAACTGAACATGTTTTATTGCAATTATCAGGGATTCCATGTAGGAATTTTGTATAAAATGTTTCAAAATTTCATTGTCATTTGAGATACATAGGAGTGACCTTATGTTTAGTAGTGACTCCATGCTAGGGCTGGCATTGTACCTCAGATGCTACTGTAAAATTACAGAATTAATTTGTCTTTGCGGATGCACTGTCATAATAGAAAAATTGATTACAACACTGGTCATTGTTAATCATGATAAGCAGCAAAAATATTTGATCTAAATGGTTAAAGCACCTCAAACATCTACCTCAAACGCTTGAATTTTGTAGGTCAATAATACCTCCTAAATTTAAAGAGACAACCTCTGAACCAAAGTTAAACCAAATTGATTATGTTGGCTTTACAAAACTTTGACTTAAATTTCAACAAAGTACTCACAAGAAAGAGGGGAATGAAAATTTTATTAGAGTACGTCAAACTCAAAAACAAAGAGATCAGACTACTGCCTTGAGAGCTAACTACAACTTTTTCTCTTACATATTTTCACATCATACATCTATCCCCTTTTATAGGGTAAAGTTACAAGAGTCCTCATTATTGTCATGACTCCTTGTTTCATAATAGAAAATTCTAGAATGTGGAAGACTCAAAGCCACAAATGTTATGAAATGACAATAGATATAAATAGTTATAGAAAAACAAAAGACACAAACAGTTATGGAAAAACAAAAGACACAAACTATTATGAAATATCAAGAGACATCTTTTGGTTTACCACTTCCAACACTCCCCTTTAACCAAAAGCAGCTTCATACCAAGCATTATCCTCAATCTTCTGAAGCTATCAACTGGTAAAGTTTCGGTAAAAATGTTGCTACTTGCTCTTTTGTATTGCAATACTAAAGCTTCACACCTTTTGGTTTCATATAATATCTGAAGAAATGATACTTCATATCAATATGTTTGCTCCTTCCATGTTGAACTAGATTTTAGAAAGTTTTATGGTAGACTTGTTATCCATATAAATAATTATGGATTCTTCCTGTGGATGATCAAGTTTTTTTAATAAATCTTCAATCATATTGCTTCACAAATAGAAGAGGATGTTGCCACATATTCAGCTTCACATGTTGACAAAGCTACAATACTCTGCTTTTTGGACATCCAAGTGAAAGCTGTTGATCTAAGATAGAAAACATATCTAGTAGTGCTCTTCTTTTCATCTTGATCACTTCCCAAATCACTATCTAAATATCCATATAATGTGGCATCATTATTATATGAATATAAAAGACCAAAATTCATGGTACCTTTTATATATCTTAGGATCCTCTTTGCTGCAAGCCAGTGAGATTCCTTTGGTTTCTCCATATATTTGCTCAAAAGACCAACACTATAAATAATGTCTGGTCTTGTGATTGAGAGGGACCTTAAACTTCCAATCAAACTCCTAAATAGAATTGGATCTATACTTTTCCTTTCTCCTTCTCTTGTCAATTTTAGATCCACTGCAACAAGTGTATTGATAGCATTGCAATTTTTTATATTAAATTAAAATGCCATCTGGTTGCTATCGTACCTCAATCCCAAGAAAAAATGACATAAGTCCAGAGTTGGTCATCTCGAACTCCTTAAACATAGCTTGTTTAAACTCATGAAACATTTGCTGGCTGTTTTTTGTGAATAACAAATCATCAACATAAAGACAAGTTATAAGAATTTCATTGTGGGCATTCTTCTTGATTTAGACTGCATGCTCATAAGGACACTTGAGAAAAGCATTTCCTTGAAAATAGTTGTCAATACGAGAATTCCAAGCTCAAGGAGCTTGCTTTAGCCCATATAAAGCTTTCTTCAAATGATAAATCTTGTCTTCTTTTCCTTTAATCACAAAACTTTCAAGCTGCTCTACCTACACCTCTTTTTCAAGTATGCCATTTAAGAGCTTTCACAGTAAAGATTATAAAATTTTTAGCATTTAACAACTTAAAAACACCTCTTTTCTCTTTCGTTTTAACATAACCCACCTCAATAATCTCAAACACACAGCCCCACCTCCAAAACAACCCCACACATTCACCACCTCCACAAACCCATAATTTTTTACCTCCGCAATCCTAACCCCAAGCCCCACCTCCACAAACCCACAACCAAACACCTCCACGCTCCGATTGGCCATCCTCCACAACCCCAAACACTTACCACCTACACAAACCCACAACCAAACACCACCATGCTCCGATTGGCCATCCTCCACAACCCCACACTTACCACCTCCATAAACCCATAACCCCACCTCCACAATCCCAAACCCACAGCCCTACCTCCACAAACCCACAACCATCACCACCACGCTCCGACCGGCCATCCTCCACAAATTCCCAACAACCAACCACCACCACACTTCGACCAACCCCACCTTTTTTGATAACCCCACAGTAACCCAAACCCAAAATCTCAAGATTTCCTCTAACCCAAACTTCATTTCCTTTTGATTTTTTGCTTAAACCCAAACCCAAACCCAAACCCAAAATCTCAAAGGTTTTTCTCTTGGGGTGAAAGATGAAAGTGAAAGAAAGCCAAAGGCCGGTGAAAGAAGAATAGAGAAAGAAGAAAAGAGAGAAGAAAATGAGACCAGTGAGAGAAAAAGAAAGAAGAAAAGAGAGAAGAAATGAGAGTAACTAGTGAGAGAGAAGTATTAAAATATTATTATTATTTTAAGTGTTGAGCTACAGTAGGCTATTATTTATACCAGCCTACTGTAGCTCAGTTGGTAAAAATTTTGAGTACAACAACCTTGCTATAGTGTGTTTTTTGTGAAATAAGTTGCTAAAATGAGTTTTTAGCAATTATACCCTCTTTGTTGGGAATGCTCTAAGAATGTCGATTTGACATCTAGTTGGTATATTTTCCAACTATGATGTGCTGCAAGAGAGATTGATAAGTCAAGAATGTATTGACCCTTTGTGATGAATTAATTGATTAATTACCTAAATTTATTAATTAATCAAATTAACATGCAATGTATGTGATAGCACAAATAAATCACCAACTAAAAAAAAATGCAGCGAAAAATAAAGTTGACACGGTAATTTGTTTACGAATGGGGAAAGCCTTCGAGGAAAAAATCTCACCGGGTGATTCTAAGGTCACCACTCCTAAGAATTCACTATTATCACAACAAGCAGTTACAAGTAAAGGAATCCCAGTACTTTATACCAACCTATAGTTGAATCTTTATTCCAATATCCAATTGGACTTATTCTGTAGTGACAATCTCACTTTTTAATGCACGACTTCTAGTACGTGACTAGCAAATAGATGTGCGGATCTCAGTACGCGACTTAATCACCAACTTGAGATGAATGTTGGCTGCAAAGTTCTTCAGTTCATCACACGATGAAGATCACGAAGTTGCTTGGTTACAAAACCCTATAGTGTACAAACACAGCAGCTTCTTCAAGATGAACTAAGGCAAATTAGGTTTCCGGTCACAATTTGCATGAACAACTCTTTACTTCACACTTGTGCAATTTGAGCAACCTGTGACGGCCTTTAAAACAATCCTTATATATGTTTAGGGTTATAAGAAAAGAAGGCCCAAACGTACATTCACGGATAGGAATGCAATTAGACCTGGAAAACTAATTTTTATAAATCTCGACAGATATCCTATTTATTTAGCGGTTGTCGAGCCTCGGGCTGAAATAGTTTTTTAAGCCTTGATAGATACTAGCTGTTGAGCTTTAATAAACAACACTTCTTCACTTGTTTCTTAAGCAGACTTGCATGGCTTTAACATTGATCTTGAAATCTTGTTTCTTGAATCATTCAACACATCGTAGATCTACCCAATTACAAGTAAAGTGCGTTTTGTTAAAAGATTAGCCAATTACATAAAATATTGACATATGTTCCTAACATGAAGTACATATGTCCTAACAGAGATCAACATCCTCATCGTGTCAAGTCTTGCAATTGGAGCAAAGACTTATTCATAGTCTACCCCATACTTTTACTTGTAACCTTTGGCCACAAGTCTTGCCTTATGGTGCTCAATCCTCCCATTAGTTGTGTGCTTAATCTTATGCACCCATTTCACACTAATGGTTCTTTGACCTGGAGGAAGTGTAGGCAATTTCCATTTGTTGTTTTTCTCAATGGCATAAATTTCTTCTTGCATGGCATTTCTCCAACAATTCTCTTTCACAGCTTTTTTGAAACTAAAAGGCTCATGGTCCATCTACAAACAAAAAAAAAAAACTTGTCTCTTTAGTGTGTGCATAGACATCTTCTAGGCCCTTCAATTTGATTGGTGTTGAAGATGGTGAAATGTTACTTAGGCTTCAGATTGAGTAAGTGCTTGTTGGTGATGCATAATGGTGGGGTGTTGAGGAAGGTCTCTTTTAACCTTCATAATTCACATCTTTTTCTTGCCTTTCTAACTCAAGTGGCTTCTTTTTACTTATGATGTCATCATTCCGTCCTTATGACTCATCTTCACTAAATATGACATCTCTACTCACCATTACTTTTTTGGTAAGTGGAGAGTTTGTAAGCTTTCGACTCCTCACTATACCCAATGAAGATGCACTTCTCCCCATGATCATCTAGCTTCTTTCTATTAGTCTCAGGTACTTGAGCATATGCAACACACCCTAAAATTCTTAAGTGTGACAAACTTGGTTTGTAGCCGCTTCACGCCTCTTATGGTGTCATATAGTACTTGATATTTTTTGAAAGGCATTGATTGGGTAAATAGGCTATAAATGCCACTGCTTCTGCCCAAAAATTCTTTGGCAAACATTTTTCTTTAAGCATGGTCCTTTCATATCAAGGATAGTCTGATTTTTCCTCTCTGCTATGCCATTTTGTTGTGGTGTGTATGTAGTTGTAAATTGTTGCTTGATGCCATTTTTGTTGCAATAGTCTCAAAATTCATTCAAGGTGTACTCACCACCTTTATTAGATTTAAGTATTTTGATCTTATAACCACTTTCCACTTCAATATGTGCCATGAAACTTTTAAATATATTGAAAGTTGCTGAATTTTCTTTGATAAAATAAACCCATAATTTTTTGTTGAAATCATCAATAAAGGAGATGAAATATTTGTTACCTCATATAAAAACTTGATCAAATGGACCACAAATATCCGTGTGCACCAGCTTTAGTGGTTTAGGTGCTCTCCATGATCTCCTATTTGGAAAAGGACTTCTTTGTTGCTTGCCAAGAGTGCATACCTCACACACATATTTTGGCTTTTCAATACTAGGCAATCCATGCACCATGCTTGATGTGGATAACAGTTTAAGCCCACCGAAATTAAGATGCCCAAGGCGAAGATGCCATTTCCATGACTCATTTTTACAAGCCCATGGAAACATTTCTCCATTGTTGAGTTAAGATGGAGCGGAAACATACGATTGTGACCCATTTGAATTTTTGCAACAAGCCTTCCTTCAGCATCCTTCAAAACAAGAAAGATTTTCTCCATGTGTATAATATACCCCTTTTCTAGGAGTTGCCCAATACTAAGAATATTGCTTTTCATGTTGGGCATATAGTACACATTGAAGATACATTGAAAAACATCATTCCTTTGATATATTCTAATTTTTACTTTACCTTTTATGGGCAATTTTGATGAGTCTCCCAAACGGACATCGCCTTGAACACCTTCAACAAGCTCAACAAAGAGCTTTTTTTTTTTTTGTTTTTTTATTCTACTCATGTGGTTGCTAGCTCTAGAATCAAGATACCATAACTCTTGTGAATTATTTGCCTCTTCTTGTGCAAAAAGAAGTGTACATTCTTCTTTTTCAACATTAGATGCCTCAACAAGATTAGATTGTTCATTGTGCTCCTCAGATTTATTATACCAGCAATTTGATGCATAATGTCCAAATTTGTTGCAATTGAAACATTGGACATTTCTATTACCTCCACGTCCACGAGCAGATTTGCCTCTGAATGTTTCTCTTCCATGAATTGCTATTGGTATATCCTCCACGGGAGCCATTAGGCTTCTCCTCTCTTAGAGTCAATTTTGACTCTAATGCTTGCTTAATGACAACAGAGCTAGAATTCTTTTCCATACGCTACTTATGTACTTGAAGAGATCCCATTAATTCCTCAATTAAGAGAGTCTCCAAATCTTTGGACTCTTCAATAGCTACCACAACATACGCAAATTTATTTGCAAGAGATCTTAATATTTTCTCCACCACATGAACATCTTCAATACTTTATCCATTACTTTTCAAATGATTAACAATTACAAGTAATTGTGAAAACTAATCAGAAATAGTCTCACCATCTTTCATGTGATCTACTTCAAACTCGACATGAAGAGTTTGCAAACGAACTCTTTTCACATGATCAACACCTTGGAAAAAAAATGCAAAGAATCTCCCATGCTTCTTTACTTGACGTTGCTTGGAAATTTTCTCAAAAGTTGACTCATCCATTCGTTGATATAGTAGAAATAGTGCCTTCTTGTCTCTCTTTCTCTGATCCTTGAGCAAATTTTTTTACTCTGTGTTGTAGGTGGCTTTTTGCTCACTTGTGGGTTCTACATACCCATCAGTGACAAGCTTCTATAGCTCTTGTGATCCAAACAACACTTTCATTTGAATTTGCCAGCTCTCATAGTTTTCTTTCGTGAATCTAGGAATTTGTGGTTACACCATGTTAGAAGACATCTTCACTAATGGTGTTGACAAAGATTCTAGGCTCTGATGCCCCTTTGTTGGGTTTACAAAGCCTTGACTTAAATTTTAACAAAGTACTCACAAGGAATAGGGGAATAAAAATTTTATTAGAGTATGTCAAACTCACAAATAAAGACATCAGGCTATTGCCTTGAGAGCTCACTACAACTTTTTCTCTCACACACTTTCACATCATACATCTATTCCCTTTTATAGGGTGGAATTACAAGAGTGGTCATTATGTCATGACTCTTTGTTTCATAACAGAAAATTCTAAAATATGAAAGACACGAAGGCACAAATGTTATGGAATGACAATAGATATAAACAGTTATAGAAAAACAAAAGACTCAAACTATTATGGAAAAACAAAAGACACAAATTGTTATGACATATCAAGAGATATCTTTTGGTTTACCATTTCCAATAGATTCTTCAAAAGAGATGGTACAACTTCAAGACTAGAAGTTGAACTCATGGAAGAGGAATCATCAAAGTTGGATATGATGGAAGAGGACAAAACGGGCATCCATTTTACAGAAGAATGGAAGCAGCTGTTTGTCAATGAAGTTCCAAAGATATATTCTCCAGTTTGTATATGCAAACCCAAGTTGTATCGATCAGTTCTATTGCCTTCAAGTAGTAATATGGCGTTCGATGTAAAAACTTCAAGGACTTTAGAGAGACTGGAGGTGCCGAGACAGTTGAGAACAAAAACAGTTTCTCCCATTGACACTAGCGGTGGGATGATGGATAGCTGTGTTCCATTGAAGAAGCCTCTTATCCCATCGCAGTGCATTGATACTACAGACCAAGGCTCGACTAAAAACCAGTTAATGAAACCAAATTTCCAGAGATTAAAAAGGAAACATAAATGAAAAGAAGGCTGCTGCTTTTATACATAAAGGAGTTATCGTTGCAAATTGGTTCATGAGGTTGGAAGGTTCTTTCCTTCCTATTTGCTTGTTCTTACTATTGTTTTCCCATGCAAAGGATATTGATTGATATTAATTAAGAAATATATACTCATACAGGAAAAAGATTTAATTGCTCGTCTTATCAATTTCTTCTGATTAAATTTGATAATATCGCGTTGGATGATAAAATGATGAAAAAGATAGGAATGGAAATGAAGACTTCTGGAAAAAGCTTGCATACAAAATTATTGTATTCGACTATAATCTTAATCAATCAACCTATCATAGATTGGCTCCCGCCAAGCAGAGTTGGTTGGAGGATGGTTGGCTTGCATTTTACTTCTTTTTTTATTTGTATTTATTTTCATCACGTGCAACTCTCTCAAATCTCAATCCACTTTTCTCCTATTCACACTGTTTGGATTGGTCCATACCACTGCACAGCCATGAGAGAATCATGCTCATTCGGAACCACTCCAATCCCAAGTTTAGTGGTGGGCGACCAACCCCTATCCTTTGGCTTTGACTGCATCTACTTCCAGCTCTCGATAAGCACTAATTTATTGATTAACTGTAAAGCAGAATTCATTAAACAAAACATACATGGGAAACATAAAATAAAAGTTGGAAAAGAAAGGAAGAAAAACGATCAAAGCGGCCAGTAACTGAGAAACTTGGTACATGAGTATGAGAGAGAGAGAGTGGGATTATTTTGGTGGGGATGGAAAGGGCAATCGTTATCCACTAGTACTTGTAGCTAATGTCCATTTCCGACTGTGGTCAGAAATTCTCTTTATGGAAATCAAATTTGGTGGAGCTGTTGTCACTGTGAGAGAAATCGGTTGCTAGTTGGCTTAACTCTTTCGTGAGCGTTGCTGGCCCACAGTAAAAGACCCCTGCACGTACACAGTACACCTATTATCATTAGCACATGATCATGATCGAAAGCTTCGACCTCAGGACCACTCTCTAAATAAAGTATCTTTCATGTTTTCGTATGGATTTGAAACACGACAGAAAACACTTTAATAAATGTGAAACGTGGAGGGCATGTATTAAAATCATACTATCCATCTTTTTCACCTTTTAATAATTTAGGGATAGGACAAAAAGAAAGTGCTCATGAAAAGTTTAGCGCAAAAAGAAAAAGTTATGGAATATGCATAATGCATGTAACAACACCATACCACATATAGAATATAGTAAAGCAAAGCAACATGGCATGATTGAGGGACTGCAACATGGCAATGAGAGCAGAACGGGCATCACCCTCTTCATAGACGCTGGTGCAATAAGTATGAAGCTCAATCACTCCCCTGTTGTCCAGTTCCGCCATCTCGTTCATCACCTCTTTGAACCAGTCAAACGATCCCTGCTCCTTTGTTACCCAGTAAAAGTATGCCCTCGTAGTCTTAAAATCATCCACTTTACTTGCTCCTACTGCTTTCTCCTCCTCCTCGTCCAGGGCCCTGGTGTTGTTCACTATGTCCTTCATAATACTGATCATTGGGGTTGCTCCAATTCCTAGCCCTACTAGCAACACCACCTCATATTGCTTGTAGTCTTGTGCTGGAGCTCCATATGGACCATCAATCAACACTCTTGGAACTCTGTTCATCACACATCACTCTTTTGGTCATTCCCATTAAAGAAATCATTACCTTTATTTATTTATTTTAATTTGCTGGGTGTCACATTATTATTAAAATCAGGATTTTTTTTTGCAAGCAAGCAAGGAAGAGAGAAGCTATTGCCATGTTAGATGAAAATAATTTGCACACTTTATTTAGTTTTTGGTCCTTCCACACAATAAGTTATCTCATACATATGATATATGTATCAACATCATCAATCAAGAATGACGTCTCTTTGTTTTATGCTTTAATCTATGTCGTGGAAAAATTGCTGCAACAGACATCACCTAAAGCTTTTTTTCTGGCATACCTTTTACATAGTGGCTATCTGGTGTACCAATTATTGGGTTACATCAACAATTTTCGTTTTATGGCTTTAACTATAAACCTAGCAACAATTTTTGAGGGCAGCAGGGTCACCAAACTTTTGTGGTAAAATGAAAATTAATAGCATATTTCAAAAGCTTAAGCTATTATAAAGTGTCAAATCTAATCATTTAATCATTATTCTGACATATTAAAACTTGATGTAATAATGTGATTTCATTATATGCCAAACACCTCACACTTTCTTTAGCCCAGGGCAGACCTAAAGGCTAAAGCCTGTTATGTGTAATTCATGATACTAACCCTCTTGATCCCTTCTTACATAATTTGTTGTATACATATACAATCTATTATGTTTCACCATCTGCTTCTCTCGCCTGACATAAATTTTTTGACCTCTTACCCAGAAAGATATAATTTAATTAAAATTTTTGAAAGAGCAATTATTTTCTTCTTACTTTGGAATTGGATTGCTATCTCCTGGCAAGAAGTCAGCTCTGAGGAGTCCACCTTCACCACTTGGTTTACACACCTAGAAAACCAATTTCACAGAGATTAGCTACAGGAAGGTGGCTCCTACTTTGGAATAGTTCCCTCCCCACATAATTCAGCATGTGTTCCTTCTACAAATCGTAATTCTTATTACCATCTTCCCAAAAGGAATGTGCAATGTTAGACAAACAATTAAGCAAAAGAGAAAGTTTCATAAAGAGAATATATTTTCGCTAAATGATCAGCATTTGCTAATGATACCTCTCATTGAAATTGAATGATGTGGTAGGGGTATTGTGGAAATTTCTCAAATGAAGATGATAATTTCGCATAGAAACATAGAGCATTTAATGGAAGATCCATTAAGATATAATAGTATGTAACTCATGCTATTGCACGAGAATGGATATAATTTAATAAAATAATGGAAA
Source organism: Castanopsis chinensis (assembly GCA_032878915.1). Taxonomy (NCBI): domain Eukaryota; kingdom Viridiplantae; phylum Streptophyta; class Magnoliopsida; order Fagales; family Fagaceae; genus Castanopsis; species Castanopsis chinensis. The sequence goes on from JAVQMG010000008.1 coordinate 50,160, forward strand.
TAAATATATTTCATTTTATTATTTAAGTAATACTATTGGTTTTGTTTTCATTTATTTATTAATCATGAGTTTAGTCATGTTTAAAAGGCTTAGTTTATTCATGTTTAATAAAACTTAGCATTATGTAATTTTTTAACAAATATTTTTATCATACAAAAATTCTAATGAAAGAATGCTATATAGACATATATACTTAAGGTTGATCCATACACTGTATATATGACTATGATTAAGTTGTTTTATCACAAACTATTTTAGCAAAATATTTTAATCAATTAAATGTGAATCTCATAACGTGTATCTCACAACAATATATAACAATAAAAAAAGTGAATCTCATAAAATTTTTTTTAATCAATTAAAAATCACTAAAATTATGAGCATAAAACGTAAAGACAAACAAATAGGATAAATACTAATTCCTTAAAAAAAAGCTTACAGTGAGTTGAGAAAACTACACAAATAATCTTTGATATTTGAAGAATAATGGGATTACAACTTCCTTTCGAAATTGGGTAGAGACTCGTGCTGATAATGTGTTATGAAAAAAAGAAAAAGAAATATGCAACATCAATGATAGGAAAACAAAACAATTTTATAATTAAACAATAAAAACTATTGACAAAAAGGAAAGAAAGTATAGGCAGATGAAAGAAAATAAACATGCAACATCAATTATAGGAAAACCACAAAATTATATAATTAAAAAATAAAAAATTTACACAAAAAAGAATGATAGTATAGGCAGATAAAAGAAAGTAGTAATTAAACCTTAGGAATGATTGAAATTCGTTTTGCAGAGCATAAACCAAGACCATGAAAATTGTAAATATAAGTACAATTGGAATATTTAGAGAATCTCTTCTTATATAAGATACATAAATACCCAAATACATGCATCATTGATACCGAGAGATTCTTTTGAAATCCATAGCATTGATTGAAGAAGAAGGGAGTTGTATATTAAGGTGCTTGAATCGGTGTGGAAAAGGGAGGTGAACTTGAAAAAACGTGAGTGTGGAAAAGGGAGGTAAACCTGAAAATACGTGGGTGGAGGTGAATTTGAAAATACACGAGTATGGAAAAAAAAAGAAAAAGAAGCACATTGGAATTACAACAGATGGAGGAAAATTAGACTCTAATTTCATATTTACATTGACAAGTGATACAATATAGATTAGAATTCTAATTTAGTATTGCAATTGAAGTTTCTCTCTGCTTCACTTATTATATATATATATATATATTTCTCATTTGCAATCCTCCCCATTTGTGATTCTTTATCACTTTTATTTGTAAACTCCTCTTGTACAACTCTCTAAGTATACAATTCTCCTGAAGAAAAAAAAAATTTAAGTGTAGTATTTTCAAGTAAGTTTATCTTTTAAATATTTCGCCATTGAATTTGTCACGCCCCAAATCCCAAAGGGTTCGAAGCATGAGAAAGACATCTTAAGTACCTGTAAATTTTTTTACTTTGACAATTCAATCCACATAAATCCTATCAAGTACCAACATTAAGAATTATCATAATAATTCCATTGAATATACTCTCAAAGTAAGTAAGAACTTTAAGCATTAATTACAAGGACCATTGGCCACAAAAGAATAAAGGTTTGAATAAACAATTACATATCAACAGCTTGTCTCATCAGTGGGAATACAGTCACAACCACTATAATATACAAAAATGAGTCAAGACTATTCTAAGTTGTATTACATCAAATAACTCCATTATAAAAATTCAGTCTCCATCAGTAGTTAGTCTAACTACTTTAGCCACCAAAAACTGTCTTAAAATATTGTTGACTACTCTGAAAAGTTTATTAAAAAAAAATGGGATGAGACAAAGCCTAGTAAGTAGCATAATTAATAGGGGTGGGGGAAATGCAAGTTTCATCTTCAATAATACAAGAATGATTAAATAATGAAATACAAAATATCTCTAAGTAACTACTTTGAAACTATATACTATAATCTGTGAGCATCAACAATATAATTTCCAAAGCCATAATATCTAACATAAGATAAATTATCACAAATATACCACACTACCACATAGACCGGTCAGGAGATCCATCCATTTACAACTAGCATGATATTGTCCTTTCTGGTATGCAGACTCTTGGCCCCATGGACAGCAGCCTCACCCATACCCTCAAGGTGTTTCTCTACCCCCATAGGCAGCAGAGAGAGCATGTCAAATAAGCCCTCTCTTGCATGTAGTCTCTTGGCCCTATGGACAGTAGCCTCACGCACACACAATCAATGAACCTCTCCCCCCTATGGGCAGCAGGGAAGAACGCGTCATCCAAAGTGAAAGGGCACTGACTTGGATTTGATTTCGTTGTCACAAAGACTACAAAAACCAAATCGGGTGATCAGCGAGAAATCACACATGACATGGTGTTAAAACCACATAAAGCTCATAGGTTACATTACTTCCAAATACATAGTTTATATCTAGGTAATTCAAGAAAACCTTAAATAGTCTAAGTTCCACAAGGTTTGTAAGGTTTTTAATTTCATTCTTGTCAAAAATATTTTCTATCAATTTCCCAATAACAAGACAAGATAAGCATCTTTAGATTTTCTAATAAATCATAAAATTCATAATTTTCTTATCAAAGATTAAATAAAAGATGCTTATATTTTCCATGTCAACAATTCATGCATTTCTCCAAATGCAATACCAAATTAATATGATGCATTTTCATATATAATAATACATAATACGGTCACAACACAACACTTTTAAGAAAACATATATCCATACATAATTTTCCAAATCGTGTTTGACCCAAAAACATCATTTATGAAACATCGTTATTTTCCAAAAATAGCCCATTAAGAAGCTACTTACCTCGCAACCACAAAATCCTAATTCTTCAAGCTTCAAGGAGATTCGCTAGAACCTAAACAATATCAACTAAACCTATCACAATAAACATAGAGCTTGAAATTGTATCTAGCCACAATTTAGGAATTGTCAAATAAACACTTAATTGGGCAAGCCTAGCATTTAACCTCATCAATATTAACATATTCTACTTTCAAAGTTTCTCAACAAATTGATTCATAAGGCATCAACTCCAATTTATAAAGTCAACCTATTTAATATCATCTCCAACATTATGTCTAGATTCCATAAAATTTATACTACATCATTAAGAGACCCATGAAAGCAAAAATCAAAATATCCTATAAGACAAGAAATTTGGAACTTAACTAACTCCAAATAACCCAATGGCAATGGAAAAATTAAATTTACCAATCATCACACATTATAACTTAAAATCCCTAAATTTTCCACCATACATAAATCTTAAGTAGCCATTTTTAGCACAAACTAGAGATCCACTCATCAAATAATTCCACTAACACAAAAACTATACATAAGAATACATAAATATCACTTCTAATGTTCATAAATCACATTTGTATCATTATTAAAGCTTAGATAAAAATAACTTCAAGCAAAAGTGTAAAACCCACCAAAAAGAATTAGAAATTTTTACCTCAAATGAAAATGATGAAGATGCTTCGGGGTTCTAAGTATTTTTTCGGTGATCTTGCCGAAAAAATGATGGTGAGATAGTGTGGTTTGGAGTGACCAAAAGAGAGAAGAGAGGTGGGTGAAAAGAAGTGGTGGGGAGTGGGGTTAGGTGGGGGCAAATGTGGTCCACACCAAAAAAAAAAAAAAGCGTAAATGCACTTTTGGTTCTATATTTTGAGGTCATTTTTATTTTGGTCCCTACATTTTCATTTCACCATTTTTAGTCCCTAAATCAATTAACGTTTTCCATTTTGGTTCTTACCGTTACTCACTTAACAAAAATTGCTGTTGTGGCAAATGGCATCTACTATTGACACATTAAATGCTGGCGTGGCCAATTAAATAATATTTAAAATGTCACGTCAGCTTATAAATTTTTTAAAAATTTTATTTATTTATTTATTTTAACTAAATAAAAAAAATTAAAAACAGATGGTTTAAAAAAGAAATTAAATTAATTAAATTAAAAACAAAATTCTTTACATTTTGATCTTCCCAGTCATCATGATTCATGAGTTCTTCCTCAAAATCAAGAACATGCCCACATGAAACATCCAAAATCAAAAGGCACAGATCTACAGAATACAAAAACCTTCTTAACTCACACTTCATATCTCTCTAGATCCCAAACCAACCCCAATTCGAACCCACATTCCATTCCCATTTCCACAACAAAAAAAAAAACTATGTTGTTCCAGGAAGGTGACATAGAAGTAGAGGTGGACGATGAAGAAGCGTTGGAACACACACTCCTCGTAGTCCGTGAAGTCTTCGTCTACAAAATCCCACCTTGTTCCACCTCGGGCGGGTACAAGTGCTGGGAGTGGTTCCAATCCGATAAGATCTGGTCGGGTCGGCTCCGGGTCGTGTGGTGTAAAGCCCGGTGCAAGATCCGACTCGAGGACCTGGGTTCTGGCGATCTATTCGTCGTGTGCTTTGTACCGCCTGGTCAGCCTCGGGAGTCTTCGGTGGAGACTGTTCTTGATTCCTCAAGGTATTTCTTTTCGGTGTGTTTCGGTTACTCTCCTCCGCTCAGATCCGGCGACGTCTGGCGACATTTCAATCTCCTCTGCTCAAATCCGACGCCGTGGTGGTGGGTTTGCAATTTCTCTTCTCTCTTCCTCTTTGCGGTGGCGTTGTGGTGGTGGGTTTTGTAGTGGATCGATTTTGGTTTGGATTGGTGATAGAGAATTTGGTTTTTTGTGGGTGTGTTGGATTTTTGTGCCTTTTGATTTTGGATGTTTCATGTGGGCATGTTCTTGATTTTGAGGAAGAACTCATGAATCATGATGACTGGGAAGATCAAAATGTAAAGAATTTTGTTTTTAATTTAATTAATTTAATTTCTTTTTTAAACCATCTGTTTTTAATTTTTTTATTTAGTTAAAATAAATAAATAAAATTTTAAAAAAATTTACAAGCTGACGTGGCATTTTTAATATTATTTTATTGGTCATGTCAGTATTTAATGTGCTAATAGTAGATGCCGTTTGCTACATCAGTAATTTCTGTTAAGTGTGTAACGGTAAGGACCAAAATGGAACGCGTTAATTGATTTAGGGACTAAAAGTAGTGAAATGAAAATGTAGGGACCAAAATAGAAATGACCCTAAAATATAAGGACCAAAAGTGCATTTACGCAAAAAAAAAAAAAAAAAGGCAGACTTTTACTTTTTATTTATTTATTTATTTATTTTTATCTGAGTGGGACGTTACAGAATTTTTCATATTTTATATATTTAAAAGCATTTCATTAACATTTTTTTTTTCTATAGTAGGCAATTTGTTCTTTTGTATATCATGGGTCTTACGTCAATATTCTTCAAATTGAAAATCAAGTGGTGTAAGTCTATAGGGTACCATTTTCGTGTATTGCAAGTTGGATTTTTAAAATTTTTCTGTTCGTATTATATTAATTTGAAGATTGTAAAATTGTTCATAATTTTACTTACTACTATATCATATATTTATTCTTTTTTAATTTCTGGGACCGGATTTTGAGGCTGAGGTTGGGTCAGTTTGAATTTCGATCTTTTTTATTTTTATTTTTATTTTATTTTATAATTGTTTTGCTATTTTATTAATCATATCATCCTTGTTTTTTTTTGTTGGTGTCTTCTAATAGCTTTGCTTTTGAATAAATGTACTTGTTATATGAAGTTACCAGCGAGTGAGCTATAATCAATGTGCTTTAATAAATATGCTTGCTATTTAATCAATGTATTTGTTATACATGAGCAGATTTCTGGCAAACTTAGACAGCGAGTGAGCTATGGAGTAACCAGTCACAATCTGACCCTAAAACCCCGCAACAATCTATTGAATCTCCGACCAGGTAATTAGCTCAAACTCTTCATGACATTCACAGTTATCTCCTATGATAAGCTTTCCTAATTCATTTATCGAATTATCAGTTATTTCATATCAATCCTTCGTTTGAAGTTTTAATAATAGGTAATGGACTAATGGTTCCTTCGATTTACCATACCATTGTTATGCAAACAAAATTGCTAATTTAAAGGACTTCTTTGTACACGTTCTAATAATGCTGACATGATACATTGGACATTTGGACCACAAGCTGGTCTCATAAACACAAAATAACATGTATGGAGACAAATACAATGTTATTGTTGTTTTAGTATTGTACTTTATATATATAAGCACAAAGATCAATATATAAGAAAATTTTTTTAATGAGGCAAGTTAAATATATAGCAAAATATTTTAAAGTTTAATATACTTTTTTCCATTATCATTATCTTTAAATTATCATTTACCTTAGCCATTCTGATTTTTCAAACAAATCGACAATTACTTTCCTCCATTGGGTTACTCAAATTAATCCATTCTATCATACAAAGATCAATTTTTGATTTAGATAAATTCAAAGATCATTGTATGATTCTATCTACAGATTCTACACCACTTAACCACAAACACCACCCCCCCTCCCAACAAAACAAAATTCATCCTCAACTTAGCCGACGTACTGGTACACTTTTTGAGAATTAGAATATTTTCATCCATTATGTTTCTCACCTCTATTCTTTTTTTTTTTTTTGGTGTGTGTGTGTAGATCTCCTAGCTAGGACCGGCGAGCAACAAGTCAAAGCATGGCACCCTCATTCTCTCTTTTTTTTTTTTAGTTTCCCATAGTGTATCCTCAAAGTTTTTAATTAGAGACTAATCACTGTTCGCAACGGGTGGGCCCTAGTGAGGTAAATCATTGGCTCATAATTTTTTTTAAAGTGCAGGTTCCCGAACTTGAACTAGGGAGTACACCCGGTCGAACCTGGGACAAGCACTTTGAAACCAAGTTCCCAACCACTTGACCAACCCACCTGGGTTTGCACTCTCATTCTCATTGATGTGATATAATTGAAAGAAGGGGAACCTAAAAACTTGTTGACTAAGCTAGAAGGGAGTTTGAATTGTGAAGTTAAAAATGGATCAGGCTGTAGTGGAACTCTTGATTAACAATATCATTTCAATCCCTTCAAATGAAGCATCATTGTTATGGGGAGTTCGTGATGCAATTGAAGATATCAAAAATGAGTTGATAAGCATTCGATCGTTCTTGGTGGATGTTGATAGCAAGGGGGTAGGGAGTGAAGGAGAGAAAACTTGGGGGGCAAATGTGAGAGACATGGCATATGATGTCGAAGATATTATTGATGAGTTCATGTATCACCTAAATTGCCAACGAATTGGGGGTTGATCTTCCTAGATCCTTCACCACACCATTTTGAGGGTGTTTGGATTGGGTTATTTTGTTTGGCTTTGTTTTCATTCTTTGTTTCCAAAACTGATAACTCAAAATTTTGAGATATAAGAATGAAAACTGAGAACAGGTTTACTGGTGTTTTCAGTTTTTAAAAACTGAGTTTGATGGCATTTTTGTTATTAGTTTGAACTATGTAGGACCCGGTGCAGTGTGTAGTCACATCACCTTCAGACTATTGGAACTCTCTCTTTTTGTGGCTTCTCCTTGGCTTAAGCAATGAATTTTACACTATCTTTTCCCTCATTTTTTGCTCTCTTCCTTTAGATGGCATTACTCATAACCCAACTTCCCCATTCACTCATCACAACCCATAACATGCACACCACCATAGCTAAAAATACAATAACTAAACATGAAGCTTCTAGAGAAGTCTTAACTTAATTAAGAAAGTAATAAGATATCATAGCAACAAGAAAGCCAAATGTTTTTGCTGTTTCAAAAAGCACCACTTGTAAGAGTACGGACACAGACAATCCACATTCCATTCCAATTGAACGACCCACGTAGAAGTCAAAATGCATTCAATTTCAGTCATTATCTTCTTCCCGTTGTTCCTCCTGCATAGAAATAAACATTTTATAAGAATTCTGGTACTTCAACTACAAAATAAAACTTGCATAAAAAATAGAATGGTGAAAGCAAAATTGGATATCAACATCATGGCTAGATACCCTGTCATGTCACCAATAAATGTCACACTTATCCTCTCCACTCATGGAACCATTTTTAACAAGTTCGAGAACACCAAACAGCTTACTTAAAACATCAGTACTCTGAGTAAAATACTTATTTTGTCTACAGCCAGTAGAATGCAATAACATGAAAACCAGCCATGAAATGCAACCCCAGGCTATGTTGACAAGTATTCAACCAAGCCAAAATTGTTTTTTGAGTACAGATTTTAAATCAAATAGTTTTACAAAGTAATATATCCTGTAGCAGTGCACCAATATTAGTGAGAGAATTGATCCAAAGAACTCAAGCCAAAGCAGCAAGTTTAAGTTTCCACACCTTGCACTCTTTATCAAACATAACAGATCACAACCAATTCAAATGTAATTAACAGATCACAACCAGTTCCGATCACAACCAATTCAAATTAACAGCAAGACAAATTAATAACAAGATAACAATTTCCGTTGAATTTTACTCAAATTCAGGTGTAATATCTCTGATCATAAACAAAAAGTTGTACTAACTAAACAGATCACAACCACAAATCAAACTCAAAATTAAGAAGAAACCAAATACCCAAATTGCTCACCTCAGCTTATACTCCCAAAATGCTAAGCAATGCAAACTCAACCCTACACAAACAAAAATAAAACACTGAGTTAGTAGTAACAAATAAATAAATGGAGGGAAAATAGATGAGTGGGGAGAATAAATATACCTATTACATTGTTAAGATGGATAATCCATTAGTTGATTTTCGGTTTTTTGGGGGTAGAGTAAGAAGGGGAAATCAGACACAACAGAGGCCTAGAGTTGAAAAGGAAAGGAAAAATCCGTGGGGTTTGGGCGCGCACACACACACACATATATATAGGGGAAGGAGGATGAGATAAGGGAATACACTCACACATCAACACCAAAATTGTGGCTTGGGGAATTTTTCAATCCAACATAAATTTCACATGTTGAGAAATCTCCAAACCTAACTAAACTCATGGACCATAGTAGCTCTAAAAAGACGACCCAACTTGATATGTAGGAAACACGATGGGTTGGGTCAGGTCATTGGGTTGAAACAATTTTGCCAGGCCTAGTAAAAAAAATTGGTTTTCATTCTACAATTTAAGCCCACTTTCAAATAAAGAATTACAATTTCATCTAAACTAGTTAAAAAATCAAAATAATTTAAAATTCACTAGAACAACAAAACTCACTAGAACAATAGAAAACAATTAATTGGGATGTTAATTATTTACACAAGCTAAATTATATACAACACAAAGAAGAGGAGCAAATTCCACCATTGAACCAGTAACAATCTTCTAACAACTTGCCACTAAGGCATCTTGGATTTCAAACTTATACATTCATTACAAACAATTTAGAAAGAAAGTTTTGAGTATTAATTTATTGAAAAATAAACAGAATATGCAAACGATACTTAGAATTGGAGCTCTAAACAAAACAGGATCCTTTTGAAGCAAACAAGGCAAACTCATAATCTTCAGCATCATTCTACCACTAGTAAAACCAAAAAACAGAGATATGGTAAATTTTGTCAAGGTTGAACTCATAAAAATTTAAGCTATTACAAAGTGGACTAACAATGTATATAGCATGCATTTCACAAACATATAAACTTTTTAGTAAACTTATATATATAAAAAATACAGGCTAACATGTGGCTATTAAAATAGATAAATTCATTTTCCAAACCACAAATAAGACAATGTAACCAAACCAAAACTAAGAAACCTTTGTACATACAATTGAAATCACAAGCAAGATTAGGATTATTAACAAGCATTAAGGACACATAATGAAAACCCCAAAAAAATTCGGGGTTACATAAGTCACCATTTTGTCTCTCTCTAAATCACACATCATTCATAAAGGACTTTCCTAGACATATGGCGGGCATTACCCACATAGAGAACATGCCTACAAACACACATTCATACATGAATACACACCATAATACATATAAATCATAGTATTTTGAGATAGGGCCTAGAAGCTAATTCATTCTATTTCAAGGAACTTGATGTGTTTATGCCAAGATGGTAACTAAATCAAACTCCAAGCAATCAAGCAATAGCAAGCCTTGTTGGGCATGCTTACTTATTTATCATTTCATTAACCATTAGTTCCAAAAACTCAAGCTATTACAAAGTGGATAAATAATATAAGTTAAGCATGTTACATACATAAATTTTTTAGGGAAATAACTTAAATGAAGCAAAGTTTTTTTTTTGGGGGGGGGTGTTGGTGGGGGGGGATGAAAAATAAAATGAATGTGATACCCATTCATGAAAAAAGACAAAAAGAAGAAGAAAAATAGAGAGAATTGAGAAGCTACCTCCATGAAACATTCCCAAATTACTACCAGATGTAGATCTTTGGGATGCGCCGCAACACTGAATAACAAAGAGTAACGTATGAGTTATGACTAAGAGTATGATAACAAATTCAAATAAATAATGCTAACTTAGGTAACACAAAGTATCAAGTTGTAGTTCCAATCACATAAAAGAAGACAAAAAAAAAAAAAAAAAAATTATTCAACATGTATTAGTTGAAAATTATGACTTGGATCGTTGATTTCTCTTCATGAGCTTATCCTAACAATTAGGAATGTAGTAAAAATACAGTTTAAAGCAAGAGATTTTCTACCCAAAAGAGGAATTGGAAAATCAAAGAAAAATTGGAAATTTCATTAAGAATTTATATGTTAGTCAAGGATGCATGGGTATAGAAATGGAGAGAGATTGTGCGTCTTCTGGCTAGTAGTTTGTGCATCTCTTGGGAACTATGGTTAAGAGTAGGTTCAAAAAGAAAGTACAACCTAGCTCCTAAGAGCATCTTCCCAAAAACAAGGCGCTAGTCCCCCTCCCCTACATGTTCTCCTTAAAACAATAATGTCTTAGCCTAAATGGGAGGGAAACATCTATGAGGAAAATACTAAGGGTACATAAAGACAAGAAAATTATTTCTTAACTTATATGCTGCTTCTCAAATGGATAGCAGTATGTACAAACGAGTACAAGGGGCATCAATGAAAAGACATAAGGAACATGTGACTAGCTAAAAAAACAATTACAGAAGACATCCTATCTTAAATTAGACTATAAATAGATGAACTCAGTGTGGTAGAGTTAAAACATCCTACTATCAATGGCAAAATAATAAAAAGAAGAAACTATTATTAATCAATGCATCTCAAGATGACTAGTTCTCAAATTATATAAGAAGTAAATTATTCACTTGGAAGTTTGAAACACAAATATTGATATATAAACAAATCACAAGCTAACATGTGGTGTACTAAAATAGACAATACGAGGTCCACACCACAAATAAGACATCACAACCAAACCAAATCTAAGAAACCTCTATACATAGAATAAAAAATTATATGCAAGCTTAGGATAATCAACACCCATGAAAGACGCATAATGAAAAATCCAGCAAAAGTCATGGGGTTACCTAAGTCAACATCTTGTATCTTCCAATCACACAATATCCACAGAGGACTTTCCTCAAACATATGGTGGGATTGACATACCCACAAACAAAATACACCCAAATACGTTTATATAAACAATATTTTGAGTCAGGCCCAGAAACTAATTTTATCTATTGTGAGGAATTTATTTTATTTTTTTATTTTTCTATGTGAAAATGGTAGATAATTCAAACTCCAAGCAATCAAGCAATAGCAAGCATGATTCTACCATGGGTAAAAAAACAGAGATACAATTAAGTACAATTAATCAGTAGAATGGATTACTTATTCTTGATGTCAAAAACCATTAGTTCAAAGAAATAGCTTAAATGATAAAATGAATCCAACCATTCATTTAAAGGTTGAAAGTGGAAGGAAAAATAGATAGAACTGAGAAGCTACCTTCGGGAAACATTTTGAATTAATTCTAGATGTAGATCTTTGGGATGTGCTGCACCTTTGGAAAATCCATGTTGCCAATGCAATTTTTAAGTTCCATTGAGACAAATTTCAAATACAGTTCTTGGATATTTTGAAGGTATTCAATGCCCAGGGGCACTACCTTTAACTCCATGCAGCTGGAAATCGATAGGATTTTCAGATTTGGCATCACCCCCTTTTCAATTATTATCTCATTCAATTGAGGCGAATTACGAATCATCAATTCTGTAAGCTTAAGAAAGCTTGTATTGAAACATAGCTGTTTTCCAACATAGGCATTATTAAATGAAAGACGTCCCAAATGGGGCAAAGCAGCAATGTGAGGGAGCACATCTTCTTCTAGTCTCGACCAATGCAATCGCAAATCTGTGAGGGTTTGAAGTGAACGAAACCATTGTGGCACCTTCTCTAGTTTTCCAGTCAATAAAAGCTTTTGAAGGTTGGGAGGAGGAGATGAGAGTGCATCCATTCGGAGAGTTTCCTCCTCATTAGTTACCGTGATGTCCAAGATCCTAAGAAGTCTCATGTTTTCAATTGAGATACATAAGTCCATCTCATCTGTCTCTTTCACGTTGTCAATACGAATTGTGGCAAGTTGGGTCATGCTCCCAATTTTTCTTATCAAATCACCTTTTGCCTCAAAAACACCTATAGATTGCAACTTCTTTAACTGAGTGATATTTGATGGTGCTTGCATCCCTAAACAAAATTTGAAGTCATTCCAATTTCCAGTATAGCGATACATTATTAAATGCTGCAAGTTTTGTAGCTTTCCTATTCCATAAGGAAGGGCCTCTATTTGTGTGTCCCTTATGTCCAAGGATTGAAGATTAAGGAGCTTCCCTATGGAATTTGGGAGCTTCTTAAGTAAAGTTCCCCTTAAATTCAAGTATCTTAAGTTGAATAATTTGAATACTTCATCAGGCAATTCATTAATGGGGGTATCCTCCAAATCTAATACCCTTAACAATTTACTTCCTGAAGGCAATGTTTTCAACGTCTTGTTAAAAACAAGTAAAGAACGAATCTTTGACATACCCGTAAATGATTTGAGTTCTCCATTGGTTTTGTGAATTGAAATGCGGCGTGCTTTGCATTCTTCCATTTCTTCTCCTCCACCATGTACAGCACCAAACTTTTCTTTAACTGATATTGATAGAGTAAGCTCCTGCAAAAGATCATGCATTTTACATACATCTGGCCTTCCAAATTCATTCCTCCTTACAACTTGAAGCATGTTCCTGAAAGTGAGTTCTACTAGATATCTATCTGCTACTTCTTCTAGAGTGGACCCTTCAATCGGTTGTACAAATCCTTCAGCCATCCATAGCTTAATGAGCCTTTTTCTTCGAATCTCATGATTGTCTGGGAAAAGAGAGCAATATAAGAAACAATGCTTCAATTGATATGGTAAATCGTAGAAACTAAGCAACAAAATGCTCTTCACTCCTTCTAGCTTAGGATTGTTACTTGGACGCCAATTCTCGTTGTTCTTAATTTCGTTCCATTCAGACATATTCTTGAAGTACATAAGACTACCCAAAGCTGCAATTGCAAGTGGTAGGCCTTCACATTTTCCCACAAGTTCTTCAGCAAAAGATTTAAGCTCCAATGGACAACTTCCATTGGGACAATTTGTGAATGCTTTCTTGCAAAAGAGTTCCCAGGCCTCTTCATTTTGCAGTAATTGAATATGATGTTTATAATGTTTACCTCCCAAAGGATAGCAAGCTACATCTTCTTTTCGTGTTGTAAGGATGATTCTGCTCCCATGACAACTATCTTGAAGTGGTACCTTTATTTCGTCCAAGTGATTTGTGTCCCATACATCGTCCAAGACAATTAGATACCTTTTCTCCTTTAAAAAGCCCACCAGCGTTTCTACCAACTCTATGTGATTCATGGAACTCAAGTTTGTAGGATCCACTTCCTTCATTGACTTGTAAAATCTCTTGATCATGGTCCTCAATATGTCATCTATGACATATACTTGGGAAATTGTGATCCATGCACAACATTTGAAACGTTTCTTTACATTATCATTGTTGTAGATGTTGGCAGCTAGTGTGGTCTTGCCTGACCCTCCTATCCCAACTATCGAAATGACAGTTTGATGTGGTTCTCCATCCATCAACCAATCCATTATCAATTGCCTTTTCTTTTCAATCCCTACAAGTTCTTCTTCTTTTAAAAAAAGAGATGATTCAGCATTATGCACCACCCGCTTCTGATTTTCTTTAGAACCAATTCCCTCTATATGATCAATTTGATATCTTTGCTTCCTCTCTAGTACTCCCCTGATTTTCCCATTAATTTTTTGTATCTTGGTGGCAGTTAGACGCCTCACCCAGAGATTTTTTGGAAAGTAAATGGTGTGGTGAAGGATCCAGGAAGATCGACCCCCAATTCGTTGGCGATTTAGGTGATACATGAACTCATCAATAATGTCTTCAACATCATACGCCATGCCTCTCACATTTGTCACCCAAGTTTGCTCTCCTTCACTCCCTACCCCCTTTCTATCAACATCCACCAAGAACGTTCGCATGCTTATCAACTCATCTGTGATATCTTCAATTGCATCACGAGCTCCCCGTAACAATGATGCTTCATTTGAAAGGATTGAAAGGATATGGTTAATCAAGAGTTCCACTACAGCCTGATCCATTTTTAACCTCACAGTTCAAACTCCCTTCTAGCTTAGTCACCAAGTTTTTAGGTTCCCCTTCTTTCAATTATATCACATCAATGAGAATGAGAGTGCCATGCTTTGACTTGTTGCTCGCCAGTCCTAGCTAGGAGATCTACACACAAAAAATAAAAAAGAACAGAGGTGGGAAACATAATGGATGAAAATATTCAAATTCTCAAAAAGTGTATCAGTACGTCAACTAAGTTAAGAATGAATTTTGTTTTGTTGGGAGGGGGGGTGGTGTTTGTGGTTAAGTGGTGTAGAATCTGTAGATACAATCATACAATGATCTTTGAATTTATCTAAATCAAAAATTGATCTTTATATGATAGAATGGATTAATTTGAGTAACCCAATGGAGGAAAGTAATTGTCGATTTGTTCGAAAAATCAGAATGGCTAAGGTAAATGATACTTTAAGGATAATGAAAATGGAAAAAAAAAAAAGTAAATTAAAATTCAAAATATTTTGCTATATGTTTAACTTGCCCCATTAAATTTTTTTTCTTATATATTGATCTTTGTGTTTATATAAAGTACAATACTAAAACAACAATATCATTGTCTCCATACATGTTATTTTGCGTTTATGAGACCAGCTTGTGTTCCAATGTATCATGGCAGCATTATTAGAACGTGTACAAAGAAGTCCTTTAAATTAGCAATTGTGTTTGCATAATAATGGAATGGTAAATCGAAGGAACCATTAGTCCATTACCTATTATTAAAACTTCAAACGAAGGATTGATATGAAATAACTGATAATTCGATAATTGAATTAGGAAAGCTTATCATAGGAGATAAGTGTGAATGTCATGAATAGTTTGAGCTAATTACCTGGTCGGAGATTCAACAGATTGTTACGGGGTTTTAGGCTCAGATTGTGACTGGTTACTCCATAGCTCACTCGCTGTCTAAGTTTGCCAGAAATCTGTACATGTATAACAAATACATTGATTAAATAGCAAGCATATTTATTAAAGCACATTGATTATGGCCCACTCACTGGTAACTTCTAATAACAAGTACATTTATTCAAAAGCAAAGCTATTAGAAGACATCAACAAGGATGATATGATTAATTAAATAGCAAAACGATTATAAAAAAAAAAAATCGAAATTCAAACTGACCCAACCTCAGCCTCAAAATCCGGTCCCAGAAATTAAAAAAGAATAAACATATGATATAGTAGTAAGTAAAATTAAGAACAATTTTACAATCTTCAAATTAATATAACACGAACATAAATTTTTAAAAAATCCAACTTGCAATACACGACAATGGTACCCTATAGACTTACACCACTTGATTTTCAATTTGAAGATTGATGTAAGAACCCATCATATACAAAAGAACAAATTGCCTACTATAGAAAAAAAAAATGTTAATGAAATGCTTTCAAATATATAAAATATGAAAAATTCAATGGCGAAATATTTAATAGATAATGTTAAAAATCGTCAGTAAGCTACACAGTTCTTACATGCTCTAAACAAGACCTGTACAAAAAAAAAAAAAAAAAAAAAAAGAAGACCCTACGAAGAGTACCGGTGTAGTACTGGCCAAATACTCTCCGAATGTCTAGTTAGAAAACTTTCATAACTCTAGAGTGGCAGAGTTGGGATGAATTATGTGTACCTTGGTTTGTAAGAGATTTGGGGTTTTTATAGTAGTGTAGAGTTGACATTCATTCCTTGGCAGAGAAGGTCTTTCTTTATGGGGAAGATTCTTATTAATGCGTGTATCTTATGGGATTCTTTCCTTGTAGAGATCTTATCGATTAGGATCATTCGTGGGGCACAAGATGTTCCCATATATACCAATTTGTGGAGCCCAAGCAAAGCCATGTTAGGTCCGTCAAGGGCTTCTTTATCCCCATCAACTTCCCCTCTTGTCTGGACGTTCTAGTCGTTAGGTCCCAAATGTCGTCAGCTCGGAAGAGGAGTCGACGGGCCAAGATTAGAGCTATCGGCTTTGAGTGCGTAGACGTCGTCTTCTTCATTAAAGGTATAAATGGCTAACAAGGTCATTGAGCCCGACGATTTTATCTATTGTAAACGAGTTTGATACTTTTTCAAAATTACCCTTATCAGCTGCCTTCTACTCCATGGCTTCGTCAGCTTTAGCTGACGGGTCATGGAGTTTGATTAGTAGCTTTTCATTTGTTCAGAAAAAAGCGCATTCATTAATGGTTCCTCTAGCAGCCATCATTTAATGCTTAGGACACGTGGCACAGGTTGGTTGGCCTCGCTTCTGAACAAAACGTCGCTTTGTTTCCCGTGTATCTTCGTCCTGTAAATATCTCACATCTTCCTTACATTTCTCCTTATTTCACCTTTGCAAATCCTAAGAGAGAGAGAGCTGTCATCCGTTACTTTTGCTGTCGTTAGCTTGTGGACTCCGTCTTCTCCAGAGTCATTACTTCGTCCTGTAAGTCTTCTTTTCCCTTCACTTTCTTTCTTCTTTTTACTTTGGTTCTTGTAGTTTAGTCAACGCTTTTATAGAGACCCATCAAATAAGTTCTTAGATTACTCTGTTGCTTGTAGGTGATGTCTAGAGAAGCGACGAGTGAACACTCATTAGTTCGTGAGGAAGTGGGCTATTACAGAGTCTTCCAGTTAGGTCATGAGCCTGAGGAGGGCTTTCCCTGGTTGTTAGAGAGGGAGTCCTCCACCCATTCTCCTAACGACGAAGTAGAGTCATGTTGGAGAGGAATTGGAGGGTGATGACGATGACGATGATGATGAGGGGGGAGAGGACGAAAAGTACGTGGGAGAAGATGACGGGGACGAGGGTGAGGGTAATGAGTGAACTCCTGAGGAAGGAAGCTCAGGAAACCCCGGTAATGGTCACATTCGTCCCTTTATTCTCCCCAAAATGTGGACTGTTAATGACTTCAAGCTGACGATGATGACTAATATTTTTAAGAACCTACAGGACAGTTTTCAAATTTTGAACCATATCCCAATCCGTCTTCCTAAGAAGTTTGAAAAGTGCTACTCGAGGAGGATTGCTAACATAGGCATGTATAGAGCCGACACCGGTAGCACGTAGACTGAATAGCTACTCTCGTCGGCATGAGTCCCCTTTTTAATTGTTTCTTTTCGTCATTTTATTGTAATCATCATATCTAACTCTTGTCCTTTGTCCTTCATAGAAATGGAGGTAGCCAGACAGAGAGTGTTAGTAAGGGTAGTTGCAGCGGGGAGAAAAGAGGAGAAGAGGGAGAAAGGGGAGGAGGCGTCCTTGTCGGCCCTTAAGGTTGTCAGGAAGGGAGCACTAAAATGATAGGCTGAAGGAAAGGATGATCATCCTCTCAAAAAAGGAACGGTCACTCTCGGCAACAAACAATCCAAAAAGCCTTTGCCTCCCAAGTCAGGCTATGGAGCTGGAAAAGGCCTAATGACGGTGACGGGCCCCGTCACTTAGGGAACTCGTCGTCTCCTTATGCATAAGGGGTATGCCGTTGAGATGATTGAGTCAATCATCAAGAAGACAGACTTAAACCCTTGTGCCGAGTAGGAGACGGAGGACTTGGGGGCGTCAGATCTCTTTGACCTCTCCAAGGTATGTTCTTTTGTTAAACTCTCTTACCCCGTTATTTATTCATTAGCTAATGGTTGTCTTGTTTTTAGGCACTGGTATGTATGAAGGCTTTGCAAGGTAGGTGCATCGCCGAGGAAGGAGTGATTGGTCGTCTTAAGAAGTGCAACGAGACCTTAAACAACGAACAGGATCAATACAAGGATGCCTTTCGTACTCTAAACAAGGAGGTGAAGGAGCTAAATGAGAAGTTGAAGGAGGAGACCCATTAACGGGAAAAGGAGCAAGAGGCCAAGGCAACTTTGAAGAAGGAGTTAACGACTCTCTGCGAGCAGGTGGAGACAACCAGACTTTCCTTTGATCCCATCCACTGAAGATCCCCCTCATGATGCCGAAAACCTTTCTTCTCATGACGCCTAGAACCCACCTAAAGATGATGAGAATCCTCTCGTTCAGGACATTGAGAACCCTATAGTTTAGCTTTTTATTTTCAGTAACAATATATATATTTAGTCCTATATTCGGACAATGTTAAGTGCCCTGATGTTTTGTGGCCTTTTTTGTAAACACTTCACTTTATTTATGGTGCATTATTTTACATCTGTCACTCATGTGTGTTGATCTTTATCTTTTGATATGCATGTCCATCCATCCCCATGTCTATATGTTAGGATGTGTTTGTCTCTTAAAGGATTTGGTAAATAACTAGGATGAACCCGTTTACTTTGGCGTACTCGTCCACGAATAGACTGATTAACGAACTCATCCCCTTAGACTAGGTAAGGAACTTGTCCACTTGTGGAATTTAATAATTTAAGGTATCCTCATAGGATGAACTCGTCCACTTTGCGAACTTAAATAATTTCAAGGCATCCTCATGTTGTCTTCTACTGGTAGTATTTCTTAAGATGCTCGGCGTTCCATGAATGGGGTAACTTCTACCTGTCTAATGTCTCTAAGTAGTAAGCACCTTTCCTCCGCCATGATGTGACTCTGTAGGGTTCTTCCCAATTATCCTTGGGAGGGATCTCTTGTGGCACCCGTCACCTTCCTCAAGATGAGATCTCCAACTTGGAAGTCTCTATTCCTAACCCTAGAGTTGTAGTGCTTGGCCATGAGGTCTTGGTATCGTGCTAGTCTTTGCTCAGCTATCACCCTGACTTCATCCACTAGGTAAAGTTGTAGACGGATGGCCTCATCATTCCTCCTTTCATCATGATTGTCCACCTTGTAGCTTGTGAGTCCAACCTCAGCTGGGATAACTGCCTTACTTCCATATGCTAGCCGAAATGGTGTCTCCCCCGTAGGAATTCTAGCTATCGTCTTGTATGCCCATAGTATTCTTAACAATTCTTCTGGCCATATGCCCTTTACCCTTTCAAGCCGAGTCTTGATGATTTTAAGCAAGGATCGGTTCATGACCTCAACTTGCCCGTTGGCCTGAGGGTAGGCGGGTAAAGAGCAATGGTTCTTGATCCTCAACTGTAAGCAAAAGTCCTTGAACGAGTCATTGTCAAACTGCTTCCTGTTATCTGAGACCAAGACTCTAGGGATTCGGTATCTGCAGATGACATTCCTCTAGATGAAGCTTTATACGTTCTTTTTTGTGATGGTGGCCAGGGCTTCAACTTCTACCTATTTGGTAAAGTAGTCTATGCCGACTATTAGGAACTTCAGCTGTCTCATCGCTATTTGGAATGGGCCCATGATATCCAACCCCTATTGAGCAAAAAGTCATGGGGCTATTATTAGGATGAGCTCTTCTTCTGGTTGTCTGATGACGTTATTGAACCTTTGACATTTGTCGCAAGCTCTGACATAAGCCTGGGTATCCTTCTGCATAGTAGGTCAGTAGTATCCAGCTCAAATTAGTTTGTGTACCAATGACCGTGACCCTGAGTGGTTTCCTCAGATCCCTTTATGGACTTCTCTCATGACATAGTTCGCTTCTTCAGGGCTTAAGCACCTTAGGTAAGGGCGGAAGAATCCTCTCTTGTACATGATGTCCTTTATCAGAATGAATTGTGCTACTTGGACCCTCAACATTCTTGTGGCTTCTTTATCGTTTGGTAATGTGCCGTCTTTCAAATAAAAGACTAACAGTGTGGTCTAGTTGCTTCTTGTACCTACCTCCTACACATTGATGGCATCTATTAATGGTGAAAACTGAACAAAGGAAAGTACCTTGCCAGGGGTGATCATGTGTTCCGCTAACACGGCCTTAGTAAGACAGTCGGGTTGCTCGTTCTCTCCTTTTGGGATTTGAACAATCTTGGCCTGTAAGTTGTCCACCCTTTTCTTTACTTGCTCTAGGTACCTCTTCATCTGTTCACCCTTACATTCATAATCACCATTCACTTGGTTTGCAAAGACCTGGGAGTCGCAATGAATAGCTAC
The DNA here is from genome assembly GCA_032878915.1 of Castanopsis chinensis. Classification (NCBI taxonomy): domain Eukaryota; kingdom Viridiplantae; phylum Streptophyta; class Magnoliopsida; order Fagales; family Fagaceae; genus Castanopsis; species Castanopsis chinensis. The sequence goes on from JAVQMG010000008.1 coordinate 70,756, forward strand.
ATTCGCTGCCCCTGCTACTTTGGCGATATCTAATCCTGCCACTAGAGCTTCGTACTCTGCTTTATTGTTGGTCGTAGAGAAGTCGAGACGAACCATGCATTTAATTTCGTCCCCTTCTGGAGAATAGAGTACAATACCCACCCCGTCAGCTTGCTTGTTGGATGATACGTCCATATGGATACTCCACTAAGAATACTCTTCTACCCTCTGGCCTTCCATGTTAGTGAACTCTACAATGAAGTCGGCGACCACCTACCCCTTTATGGCAGTACACAAGCGGTACTATACGTCGAATTCGGTTAACTTTATTACCCATAGTGTCATTCGTCCGGCGGCTTCAGGATTGCTCATCGCTCGCCGCAGGAGCTTGTTAGTCAGGATGACCACTGTGTGGGCCTGGAAGTATGACTTGAGCTTCTAAGCTGCTGTAACCAAAGTGAAGGTAAGCTTCTCCATTAGTGGGTACCTTTCCTTTGCACCACGGAATGCCCGACTGGTGTAGTTCATGAGCTTCTACACCTTGTCTTCTTCTTTGACCAAGGCAGCACTAATGGCAGCTAGGGAGACAACCAAGTAAAGGAATAGTTCTTACCCTGATTTAGAGGGGCTTAGCAATGGTGGGGAAGAAAGGTAGGCCTTCAGATCCTCTAATGCTTGTTGACACTAGGTCATCCACTTGAAAGACTTCTTTTAGCATGCAGAAGAAAGGTAGGCATTTGTCCGTTGCCCTTGACATGAACTTATTCAGCGTGGCTACCTTGCCATTGAGGCTTTGTACTTCTTTCACATTCCTTGGTGGTGCCATCTCTACTATGGCCTAGATCTTGTTCAGGTTGACTTCGATACCCTTCTGAGACACCATGAACCCTAGGAACTTTCCAGCTGTCACCCCGAATGCACACTTGCTTGGGTTGAGCTTCATGCTGTAAGAGCAAAGGGTGTCGAAGGTTTCTTTGAGATCATCCAAATGATCGTCCTCCCTTCGACTTTTTACCAGCATATTGTCAATGTAGACTTGGACATTTCTTCCAATCTGATGTACAAACATCTTGTTCATGAGCCTCTGATATGTCGCGCTTGCATTTTTGAGATCGAATGGCATCACTTTGTAGCAGAAGAGGCCTTGGCTGGTGACGAATAAAGTCTTCTCCTGATCTGCTTTGTCCATTTTGATCTGGTTGTAACCAGAGAAAGCATACATGAAGCTCAATAACTAGTGTTAAGCCATAGAGTCTACCAGGACGCCAACTCTTGGAGTACGACGTCAACCTGTTGAACCAAACCCTTGCGAGTCCCTTCAGAGTAGTGAGAAAGGCCCTGCACATGATTTCGTCCGCCACTCCTTGCAAGTGCATTAGGGTCTTGAAAGACTCTAGGTGATCTAGAGGGTCTTTATAGCCGTCATAGGCTTCTACCTGCTGCATGCGGAATTTTGGCGAAAGGAGGAACGAGGTAACGGATGCTTATGAAGGGTGAGTCCGTCCGATGGACCAACTCTCCAAGGTCGCTTAATACCTATCCTCTGAGGGCGTTCATCATAAAGTCCATCATTTCCTTCATTATCTGCTTGTCCGCTACCAAGTACGATGGTGGAGCCATATCTACGGCGGATGAGCGGCTTGTATCCTATCGTTCTTGCTTGGTTGGGGCGTTGCTGCCTTTCGCCCCCTCTAGATTCCTCATTTCAGAACTGGTTCCTTCCTAGTCCTCCTCCTGAGTGTTAAGCATTGCATTCTTTTGGTGTAGTTGCTCCTTTAGGTCATGGTTTTGCTTGGTGAGGCGTTCTACGGCGGCCGTGAAAGTCTAAAACTGTTTATCGAGGGCGGTGGTACGTAGTTCGTCCCCTTGATGGTTGGTGGTGGTTGCCATTGAGCGAATAAGTACCATGCAACTCTTTTGTCCAAGAAGCGGTAGTATGGCTTACTTCCTGTTTCCCACAAACAACACCAACTCATGATGTTGAAAATCCCCAGTAAGCTACATGGTCCTCACGTGCTCTAGACAAGACCTGCATAACACAAAAAGAAGGAGAAGACCCATGAAGAGTACCGGTGTGATACCGGCCAAATACTCTCCGAATGTCAAATTAGAGAACTTTCGCAACTCTAGAGTGCTAAAGTTAAGGTGAATTATGCGTACCTTGGTTTGTGAGAGTTTTGGGGTTTTTATAGTAGATAGAGTTGACATTCATTCCTTAGCTGAAAAGGTCTTTCCTTGTGGGGGAAGATTCTTATTAATGCGCTTATCTTATGGGATTCTTTCCTTGTAGAAATCTTCTCGATTAGGGTCATTCGTGGGGCACAAGATGTTCCCATATATACCAATTTGTGGAGCCCAAGCAAAGCCATGTTAGGTCCGTCAAGGGCTTCTTTATCCCCGTCAGCTTCCCCTCTTGTCTGGACGTTCTAGTCGTCAGGTCCCAAATGCCGTCTGCTCGGAAGAGGAGTCGTTGGGTTAAGATCAGAGCCGTCAGCTCTGAGTGCGTAGACGTCATCTTCTTCATTAAAGGTATAATATGGCTGACGGGTTCATTGAGCCGACGGTTTTATCTATTGTGAATGAGTTTGATACCTTTTCAAAATTACCCTTATCAAAAGATAAACTTACTTAAAATTACTACACTTAAATTTTTTTTTTCTTCAGGAGAATTGTATACTTAGAGAGTTGTACAAGAGGAGTTTACAAATAAAGGTGAGAAAGAATCAGAAATGGGGAGGATTGCAAAAGAGAAATATATCTTAATGGATCTTCCCGTCTTTAACCGGAGAATCTGCATTTCTTTGATAGATTGTCCTTAGCAATTAAGCTTGGAATATACATTTCTTTAGCATTTGGCCAAAGATAAGAATCTAGTCGTTGCAAATTATAATTTTTCACCATTTTATGCTTTTAATAATTTTCTTCTTTTGCATTATGTTGGTGCATTTTAAATTAAAAATTATTTGTTAAATTTCTTTGAGCCTTGGTTCTCCTTGTAAAGAGGACCAAGCATTGCCATTGAGCTAGAAGTCTTTAATTTTAGAAAGTTCAACCATGACAATGATAAGTACTTACAATAATTCAGCCTTTGATGCTCAGGTCTTTTAGCTTACAAATCGAAATTTGAATAAGAGTTTTCTGTACCAAAATCCAACAAAAACAAGCAAACAACAAAAATTAGCACAAAAGTTCCATGACCCATTAAAGAAAAACTAAATCAAAGCAAACCCATAAGCCAAAACACAAAGTCTCCATGACCCATTAAAGAAAAACCAAATCAAAGCAAACTCATAAGCTAAAACACAAAGACTTACACTTTAAAGACACTTGAACACCAAAAAAGAGGGAAAAGAGTATGGTGGTGGCAGTGGGTGGTAGTGGAGGTCGACGATGGCCACAATGACTATGTTGGTGGCAATAGGTGGTGGCTAGAGAGGGAAGAGCTTGTAGAAGTGATAAAGGGAGGGGGAGAATATAAAAGTGGGAATATAATCAAAGTACTCAATTCCCTTTTATATAAAGAAAAAAAAAAGAAAAAAAAAAAGGTACTCGATGATGCTCTAAGGGGAGGGGGAGAATATAAAAGTGGGAATATAATCAAAGGACTCAATTCCCTTTTATATAAAGAAAAAAAAAAAAAAAAAAAAAAAAGGTACTCGATGATGCTCTAAGGGGAGGGGGAGAATATAAAGGTGGGAATATAATCAAAGGACTCAATTCCCTTTTATATAAAGAAAAAAAAAAGAAAAAAAAAAAAGGTACTCGATGATGCTCTAAGGGGAGGGGGAGAATATAAAAGTGGGAATATAATCAAAGTACTCAATTCCCTTTTATATAAAAAAAAAAGAAAAAAGAAAAGAAAAAAAGGTATTCGATTCCCTTTCTGAAAATATGTTTAATGAAGTTCTACTTTCTATTTAATTTCTTAGAAGTCTCATTTGAGGATGCTTGGGCCATTTTCTGTACCAAAATCCAACCAAAACAAGCAAACAACAAAAATTAGAACAAAAGTTCCATGACCCATTAACGAAAAACTAAATCAAAGCAAACCCATAAGCCAAAACACAAAGACTCCATGACCCATTAAAGAAAAACCAAATCAAAGCAAACCCATAAACTAAAACACAAAGACTTACACTTTAAAGGCACTTGAACACCAAAAAAGGGAAAAAAGTACGGTGGTGGCAGTGGGTGGTAGTGGAGGTCAACGATGGCCACGGTGGCTATGTTGGTGGCAATAGGTGGTGGCTAGAGAGGGAAGAGCTTGTAGAAGTGATAAAGGGAGGGGGAGAATATAAAAGTGGGAATATAATCAAAGTACTCAATTCCCTTTTATATAAAGAAAAAAAAAAAGAAAAGAAAAAAAAGGTACTCGATGATGCTCTAAGGGGAGGGGGAGAATATAAAAGTGGGAATATAATCAAAGAATTCAATTCCCTTTTATATAAAAAAAAAAAAAAAAAAAAAAAAAAAAAGGTACTCGATGATGCTCTAAGGGGAGGGGGAGAATATAAAAGTGGGAATATAATCAAAGTACTCAATTCGCTTTTATATAAAGGAAAAAAAAAAGAAAGAAAAAAAAGGTACTCGATGATGCTCTAAGGGGAGGGGGAGAATATAAAAGTGGGAATATAATCAAAGGACTCAATTCCCTTTTATATAAAGAAAAAAAAAGAAAAAAGAAAAAAAAGGTACTTGATGATGCTCTAAGGGGAGGGGGAGAATATAAAAGTGGGAATATAATCAAAGTACTCAATTCCCTTTTATATAAAAAAAAAAGAAAAGAAAAAAAGGTACTCGATTCCCTTTCTGAAAATATGTTTAATGAAGTTCTACTTTCTATTTAATTTCTTAGAAGTCTCATTTGAGGATGCTTGGGCCATTTTCTGTACCAAAATCCAACCAAAACAAGCAAACAACAAAAATTAGCACAAAAGTTCCATGACCCATTAACGAAAAACTAAATCAAAGCAAACCCATAAGCCAAAACACAAAGACTCCATGACCCATTAAAGAAAAACCAAATCAAAGCAAACCCATAAACTAAAACATAAAGACTTACACTTTAAAGGCAATTGAACACCAAAAAAAAGGGAAAAAAGTATGGTGGTTGCAGTGGGTGGTAGTGGAGGTCAACGATGGCCACGGTGGCTATGTTGGTGGCAATAGGTGGTGGCTAGAGAGGGAAGAGCTTGTAGAAGTGCTAAAGGGAGGGGGAGAATATAAAAATGGGAATATAATCAAAGTACTCAATTCCCTTTTATATAAAGAAAAAAAAAAGAAAAAGAAAAAAAAGGTACTCGATGATGCTCTAAGGGGAGGGGGAGAATATAAAAGTGAGAATATAATCAAAGTACTCAATTCCCTTTTATATAAAGAAAAAAAAAAAAAAAAAAAAAAAAAGGTACTCGATGATGCTCAAAGGGGAGGGGGAGAATATAAAAGTGGGAATATAATCAAAGGACTCAATTCCCTTTTATATAAAGAAAAAAAAAAGAAAAAAGAAAAAAAAGGTACTTGATGATGCTCTAAGGGGAGGGGGAGAATATAAAAGTGGGAATATAATCAAAGTACTCAATTCCCTTTTATATAAAAAAAAAAAGAAAAGAAAAAAAGGTACTCGATTCCCTTTCTGAAAATATGTTTAATGAAGTTCTACTTTCTATTTAATTTCTTAGAAGTCTCATTTGAGGATGCTTGGGCCATTTTCTGTACCAAAATCCAACCAAAACAAGCAAACAACAAAAATTAGCACAAAAGTTCCATGACCCATTAACGAAAAACTAAATCAAAGCAAACCCATAAGCCAAAACACAAAGACTCCATGACCCATTAAAGAAAAACCAAATCAAAGCAAACCCATAAACTAAAACACAAAGACTTACACTTTAAAGGCACTTGAACACCAAAAAAGAGGGAAAAAAGTACGGTGGTGGCAGTGGGTGGTAGTGGAGGTCAACGATGGCCACGGTGGCTATGTTGGTGGCAATAGGTGGTGGCTAGAGAGGGAAGAGCTTGTAGAAGTGATAAAGGGAGGGGGAGAATATAAAAGTGGGAATATAATCAAAGTACTCAATTCCCTTTTATATAAAGAAAAAAAAAAGAAAAGAAAAAAAAGGTACTCGATGATGCTCTAAGGGGAGGGGGAGAATATAAAAGTGAGAATATAATCAAAGAATTCAATTCTTTTTTATATAAAGAAAAAAAAAAAAAAAAGAAAAAAAAAGGTACTCGATGATGCTCTAAGGGGAGGGGGAGAATATAAAAGTGGGAATATAATCAAAGTACTCAATTCCCTTTTATATAAAGGAAAAAAAAAAAAGAAAAGAAAAAAAAGGTACTCGATGATGCTCTAAGGGGAGGGGGAGAATATAAAAGTGGGAATATAATCAAAGGACTCAATTCCCTTTTATATAAAGAAAAAAAAAAGAAAAAAGAAAAAAAAGATACTTGATGATGCTCTAAGGGGAGGGGGAGAATATAAAAGTGGGAATATAATCAAAGTACTCAATTCCCTTTTATATAAAAAAAAAAAGAAAAGAAAAAAAGGTACTCGATTCCCTTTCTGAAAATATGTTTAATGAAGTTCTACTTTCTATTTAATTTCTTAGAAGTCTCATTTGAGGATGCTTGGGCCATTTTCTGTACCAAAATCCAACCAAAACAAGCAAACAACAAAAATTAGCACAAAAGTTCCATGACCCATTAACGAAAAACTAAATCAAAGCAAACCCATAAGCCAAAACACAAAGACTCCATGACCCATTAAAGAAAAACCAAATCAAAGCAAACCCATAAACTAAAACATAAAGACTTACACTTTAAAGGCAATTGAACACCAAAAAAAAGGGAAAAAGTATGGTGGTGGCAGTGGGTGGTAGTGGAGGTCAACGATGGCCACGGTGGCTATGTTGGTGGCAATAGGTGGTGGCTAGAGAGGGAAGAGCTTGTAGAAGTGCTAAAGGGAGGGGGAGAATATAAAAATGGGAATATAATCAAAGTACTCAATTCCCTTTTATATAAAGAAAAAAAAAAAGAAAAAGAAAAAAAAGGTACTCGATGATGCTCTAAGGGGAGGGGGAGAATATAAAAGTGGGAATATAATCAAAGTACTCAATTCCCTTTTATATAAAGAAAAAAAAAAAGAAAAAGAAAAAAAAGGTACTCGATGATGCTCTAAGGGGAGGGGGAGAATATAAAAGTAGGAATATAATCAAAGTACTCAATTCCCTTTTATATAAAAAAGAAAAGAAAAAAGAAAAGAAAAAAAGGTACTCGATTCCCTTTCTAAAAATATGTTTAATGAAGTTCTGCTTTCTATTTAATTTCTTAGAAGTCTCATTTGAGGATGCTTGGGCCATTTTCTGTACCAAAATTCAACCAAAACAAGCAAACAACAAAAATTAGCACAAAAGTTCCATGACCCATTATCGAAAAACTAAATCAAAGCAAACCCATAAGCCAAAACACAAAGACTCCATGACCCATTAAAGAAAAACCAAATCAAAGCAAACCCATAAACTAAAACACAAAGACTTACACTTTAAAGGCACTTGAACACCAAAAAAGAGGGAAAAAAGTATGGTGGTGGCAGTGGGTGGTAGTGGAGGTCAACGATGGCCACGGTGGCTATGTTGGTGGCAATAGGTGGTGGCTAGAGAGGGAAGAGCTTGTAGAAGTGCTAAAGGGAGGGGGAGAATATAAAAGTGAGAATATAATCAAAGTACTCAATTCTCTTTTATATAAAGAAAAAAAAAAGAAAAAGAAAAAAAAGGTACTCAATGATGCTCTAAGGGGAAGGGGAGAATATAAAAGTGAGAATATAATCAAAGTACTCAATTCCCTTTTATATAAAGAAAAAAAAAAGAAAAAGAAAAAAAAGGTACTCGATGATGCTCTAAGGGGAGGGGGAGAATATAAAAGTGGGAATATAATCAAAGTACTCAATTCCCTTTTATATAAAAAAAGAAAAGAAAAAAGAAAAGAAAAAAAGGTACTCGATTCCCTTTCTGAAAATATGTTTAATGAAGTTCTACTTTCTATTTAATTTCTTAGAAGTCTCATTTGAGGATGCTTGGGCCATTTTCTGTACCAAAATCCAACCAAAACAAGCAAACAACAAAAATTAGCACAAAAGTTCCATGACCCATTAACGAAAAACTAAATTAAAGCAAACCCATAAGCCAAAACACAAAGTCTCCATGACCCATTAAAGAAAAACCAAATCAAAGCAAACCCATAAACTAAAACACAAAGACTTACACTTTAAAGGCACTTGAACACCAAAAAAGAGGGAAAAAAGTATGGTGGTGGCAGTGGGTGGTAGTGGAGGTCAACGATGGCCACGGTGGCTATGTTGGTGGCAATAGGTGGTGGCTAGAGAGGGAAGAGCTTGTAGAAGTGCTAAAGGGATGGGGAGAATATAAAAGTGGGAATATAATCAAAGTACTTAATTCCCTTTTATATAAAGAAAAAAAAAAAGAAAAAAGAAAAAAATGTACTCGATGATGCTCTAAGGGGAGGGGGAGAATATAAAAGTGGGAATATAATCAAAGTACTCAATTCCCTTTTATATAAAGAAAAAAAAAAGGAAAAGAAAAAAAAGGTACTCGATGATGCTCTAAGGGGAGGGGGAGAATATAAAAGTGGGAATATAATCAAAGTACTCAATTCCCTTTTATATAAAAAAAAAGAAAAAAAAAAGAAAAGAAAAAAAGGTACTCGATTCCCTTTCTGAAAATATGTTTAATGAAGTTCTACTTTCTATTTAATTTCTTAGAAGTCTCATTTGAGGATGTTTGGGCCATTTTTAACTCTTTAATCTTTTTGCAATTTTTGCATTTCTCAATAAGGGTATTTCCATATCTTGAAGAGTAGCAGTATAAAAACTGAAAACATAGACATATATAGATACACTTTAACATAAATGGTCAAAGTTCTTGAATGATTGAAACTAGCATTTACTTGTGTTGTGTTTAAAAATTTTTCTCACTTATGTGTTGTTTTGAGGAAACCAAAAATTGAAGTCCAAAAGCTGAAGGAATATCATTTACTTGAATATGAGTTCTCACTTCTCAAGGCATCATCAATAGTAAAGCAATTGTTTCAAGTTGAAAAATTCCAATGTTGCATTACAATTAAAATTTGATCCAAGAGAGTAGTAGACAAGAAAAGGATTTGATCCAAATATGAACAAAATTTTATTAAAATATATACTTTGATCACAGCCTTAATAATAAGAGTTCTATTGAAATACACTTTGATTGCAATGTCATAATAACATGATAGTTTTGCAGTGTCTCTTGCTTCTTGACAACACATTCCCTCCACAGTTTGCAATTTTCAGTCATAGCTTGATCACTTTGGCTTGTCTCATGTTATACAACTTGCCCCACCCTTTCCTGGAATGATATCTCTTCATTATGTAAGTTCTTTTGTTATCAAAGCTCTAGAATCCCAAGTTTTACGACACATGAAATGCAGTCACCTGATGATGATTCAAAATGTAGAATATCCCCTCAAGTAATTGGTGATATAAAATAATGCAAGATGTATACAAAGAATTGATGAAACCTATAGGAAATCTCCAAAAAAATGTCAATCCTTCATATATTATTCACAGTGGATTCAAAACCACTTAAACTTTCATGAAATTTCCTGCTCTAACAATACCAAGCTTTGCTACAAGAGAATCATTACTCACAGTGTTAGTAGGATGGCTTGAAAATGCCACAATACTAAATATGGATATGAGGAAAAACGTGCGGGAAAGAATCAGTATGAATGCCATTGGCATGAATAGACTGAGACAATGACAAGGATAAGTACTGGGCTGTAACATATTCTCACAAAGAGATGAAAGTATGTATCATAGAAAAATGATAAACAGCTAAGTGCAGCAGCTCACAGTGGAAGGTAACTTTGGAACAAAACAATTGGTGCTAGCAGTTTACTAAAAATGTTTTCCCTATAATATGACTAACTAATTGTAAATAATCATACTGATCCTTGCCCTGATTCAATGAGGTTGGAATATTAATTAGGATTTTTTTTTAATAAAAATTTAATAATTACATTACCATCCAATGGATTTTAAACCCACAACCTCACCCTCCACCTTGCTCTTACATGTTGAGGAGATTCCTTTTAAGGTATAACTCATGGGCACCATAACAATGCTATCTTTATAGTCTTAGATCCCCTACATAAGTTAATAGTGCTGTGCCACATCTTTGGTTACTTGTTGAATTCTATATAGTCATCTCCTTGGAGAACATAATGTTCTCCTTTTAATGTATATCACATAATGTTCTCCTTTTAATGTCATCTCCTTGTTGAATTCAAAGTACTTCAACGTGTTCTTCCTCTGAACTAAGCCTTCTACCCTCTCTCGCCACCGAACCTCCGCGGCTCAACCACAAATTCTGATTCGATAATAACACCCAGCTTCCTTTCTTCTTTTGAGAACGGATCCTTCCAAGTTGATCTCTGCTTAAGGCCGATTGAAAAGGGTACTTTTTTATTTTTCTTTATGGTTCTTTCCCTTTCTTAGAATAAGTTTTGGTGTTTCTTATTGCTTGAAATTGCCACTGCCGGATACCAGTAACACCATCGCTCTCTCTCTCTCTCTCTGCTTGATTGAGGTTTATCATATGAGTGGGAGTTGGATGGATAATCCTCTTGTTTTGATTATGATTAATATTACTATAAATGTTTTTGCTCCATAATGAGTCAAAAGATGAAAAATCATAAAATATGGTAAAAATATGATTTGGGTATGCACGCCATCCATTCTCTAACTATATGCAATTGTCAATGTATTGTAAATATATCATGATATATACTGTTGACTTCCTTAGTTCTTTGCCTGAAAATTATATTCATAGTATTATATCATATCAGTGGACTACATTATATCATACTTGTCTTGTTTGCAAGAAGAACCATACTCTTTCTTGCCAACCATTGTGGTATTGGGCCCACATATTGTATTTCTCCGAAGGGGAAGACTATATAAATAGTGGGTGAGATTGAACTTGGATAGCATGAATACGCTTGGAATACCTATTAAATCATTGTGTCCAAACCAAACGTGCTTTACGTTTGGAATAGCTATTAAAACTTTGTTTCTTTGGAATTTGGATAGCAGGAATACGCTTGCATGTTTTTTTTTTTTTTTTGAACAATAATACACAGCTCAACTTCCTTAAGAGTTTTTTGTTGATTTGGATTTGGAGTGATCTCATTATTAAGATATCTTTATATAGACATATAATGAATATGAAAAATTTTCTCATAGGTTAAGGAAGAAATGCTAGAATATCACAACATCATTTCTGTCGGACCATTTACCAGTTTATATGCCAATCATGCATGAGCAATCTTATCAACCAACCATAAAAAGGGGGTATAGTACTATAGTACCTGTATTTTTATTTATTTATTTAAAATATCGAGTAAAGTTATTAGGTCAGAGTTCCTCAATGCAGAATTTGAGGTGATAATGCATTCAGGGGCTTTCTAAAACATTTGAAACATTTAATTGATGGTATCTTAAGAATAAATTATCTGTGTTGATCAAACGTATCACTTCTTGAAAATCAGAATATAAGAGTGCTTAATTCTAATGATTATTCAGTTTCTTTTCTTGTATCCTTGAAATTATTTTTCATAACTTAGAAGATTAATTTTTCTTCGTGGAAAAAAGAATAAACAGGTTGATTCGTATTTTTTTTTCTCTGATTTTTCTTGGCGAGGGGTTTGGTGGATTCTTGGAAGGGTTCATGATTGTTGATATCTTGTTTCCATCAATGAGGTCCATTCTAAAATGGTGGTCACAATTTTATTGCTTGTTTAATGTGGAGACCATTGCCTTACGTTATTATGCAGTCTTCATTTTTTTTTTGTTCGTAAAATGTTTAACAGTGGACTATCCATTCAAGTCTGTAGGAGGCACTTGTTTCTTTTATATTCAGTTGCATCTGATAGAGCAGTATCTACACAAGACAAATAAAGTTGAAAAGAATCAACAGTGACTTTGCTGTGAGGTTCTTATACTCTGTACCATGCTTAAGGTCCCAAATCATCAGGTTGCTGGCCACCGGGCAGGTGATGGAAAGCTCGGTCCTTTGGTAGATGATTCAGGGCTCTTCTACAAGCCTCTTCAAAGTGATGATCGTGGGTCCAAAGAAGAATTTTTCTATACATCATTCTCTTCCAACACTAACATTCCAAATCACATCCGCAGATTCTTTCCTACTTTTCATGGCACTCAGCTTATAGAGGCATCCAATGGGTCTGGGAAGCAACCTCATCTTGTGTTGCAAGATATTTTCTCCGGTCGCCTCAATCCATCTATCATGGACATTAAGATAGGATCCAGAACATGGGACCCTGAAGCATCAGAGGACTATATCCAAAAGTGCTTTATGAAAGACACACAAAGATCGAGCCTTGCACTGGGGTTTAGGATAGATGGGTTGCAGATATATCAGAGTGAAGGATCAGGGTTCTGGAAGCCTGATAGGAAGCTTATCCATAAATTTACTGCAGAGGATGTCAGGTTAGCCCTGAGGAAGTTTGTTTCTTCTAACTCATCTGCAGGTGTGGATCCTGATTGTACTTTTGCATCAACTGTTTATGGTGGTTCTGGTGGAATTTTGGCACAACTGCTGGAGCTCAAAGAATGGTTTGAGCATCAAACGATTTTTCATTTCTATTCTTGTTCAGTTCTTATGGTGTGTGAGAAGGAATCAGTAGTGAAAGAAATGAGTTCCGGTGCTGAAGTTAAACTTGTTGATTTTGCACATGTCGTGGAAGGCAAGGGTATTATTGATCATAACTTCTTGGGTGGGCTCTGCTCTTTGATAAAGTTTATCTCAGAGATTCTGACCTGCTCAGACGTGCATACAGCTAAAGCTTCTCTGCAAGATCCTAGAAAGAACTACATTTATACCAATTGTGACACTGATAATTGAACATGATGTCTTAAATATAGGCTTCCTCACCTCACTGATTGGCCTGTGGCTTCCCCCTGGATGTTGAAATCTAAAGTACTGTTTAGGATTGTATTACTTTCCACTTTATTTTGAACTAAAATTTTATTGACATTGTTGAGGCTGATTCTGTGAATGACTGTTCAAGAAGTTTCCTCAATGCTGTTGTTGCCCCTCTAAGTTTATATATCTTGACATGCATGATCATTGAATATTGATTTGTGGCGCTTACTGAATATTACTTAATTTTTCTAGTTATGTTCCCACTTTGTTGTTTGCTATGTAGTATCTAATGACCTATCCTTCCTTGCATTTGGATTGTTACAGTTTTTTTTTGGGGGGGGGGGGGGGTGTTTACTAGTCATATTTCAATGACAGGGTATGGTATGACTAGGAATATAAATATATTATCTATATATTTTAGCCATTATTACCAATAGTGCTAACAACTAAGAGGGGAAAAAAATGGTGTTTGGGCTGCTGTGAGACTTGCAATCAAAGGAAAAATGGAAAGCAACTAATTTTGGACCCTTTAAGCAGCGAATTTCTTGTGCAAGCATCTTAAAATTCTGAGGGCACAGACCCATGGTCCAGAGGGAGCGGATGCTTGGAAATCATAGGATGCCATAATGTTGTACCCTTTCTTTAAGGAATATTCCTGCAATAATGAGATCCTCCATTCTGCATGTCTATAAAGAATATTGGATGCTGTTCTTAAACAGGTTTTGCTTTGTGCCACAGTTACTGAAACTGGGTTGTGTTGTTTTAAGTATAGTGTAATGAAGATTCTCATTGGTTCAAATGTTTCAAAAGTTCCCTACATTCCAGAGTGCTGGACTTTTCAAAAAGTCCTGAGCAGCTTAGATCTTGGCCTATGGTTGGTTAAATTAATATGATTCTATAGCTTTGTAGCAGCTAAAGGAAATTGAGGATAGAAAAATAGGCCTTACTATTTTTTCAATATTATGGTAGACTTGTTATCCACATAAATAATTATGGATTCATTTTGTGGATGATCAAATTCTTTTAATAAACTCTTCAATCATATTTCTTAACAAATTGAAGAGGATGTTAACACATATTCAGCTTCACATGTTGGTAAAGCTACAATACTTTGCTTTTTGGACATCCAAGTGAAAGCTGTTGATCCAAGATAGAAAACATATCCAGTAGTGCTTTTCTTTTCATCTTGATCACCTCCCCAATCACTACCTAAATATCCATATAATGCGGCATCATTAGTATATGAATATAAAAGACCAAAATTCATGGTACCTTTTATATTTCTTAGGATCCTCTTTGCTGCAAGCCAGGGAGATTCCTTTGGTTTCTCCATATATTTGCTCAAAAGACCAACACTATAAATAATGTCTGGCCTTGTGATTGAGATAAACCTTAAACTTCCAATCAAACTCCTAAATAGAGTTGGATCTATACTTTTCCTTTCTCCTTCTCTTGTCAATTTTAGATCCACTGCAACAAGTGTATTGATAGCATTGTAATTTTTTATATTAAATTAAAATGCCATCTGGTTGCTGTCGTACCTCAATCCTAAGAAAAAATGACAAAAGTCCAGAGTTGGTCTCTCGAACTCCTTAAACATAGCTTGTTTAAACTCATAAAACATTTGCTGGCTGTTTTTTGTGAATAACAAATCATCAACATAAAGACAAGTTATAAGAATTTCATTGTGGGCATTCTTCTTAATTTAGACTGCATGCTCATAAGGACACTTGAGAAAAGCATTTCCTTGAAAATAGTTGTCAATACAAGAATTCCAAGCTCGAGGATCTTGCTTTAGCCCATATTTCTTCAAATGATAAACCTTGTCTTCTTCTCCTTTAATCACAAAACCTTCAGGTTGCTCTACCTACACCTCTTTTTTAAGTATGCCATTTAAGAGCATTCACAGTAAAGATTGTAAAATTTTTAGCATTTAACAACTTAAATGCTCTACCTACACCTCTTCTTCTCTTTCGTTTGAAGTAAACCACAACCTCACCTCCACAATCTCAAACACACAGCCCCACCTACACAAACCCACAACCAAACACCACCACACTCCGATTGGCCATCCTCCACAACCCCACACTTACCACCTCCACAAAACCCACAACTCCACCTCCACAATCCCAAACCCACAACCCCACCTCCACAAACCCACAACCAAACACCACCATGCTCTGATTGGCCATCCTTCACAACCCCACACTTACCATCTCCACAAACCCACAACCCCACCTCCACAATCCCAAACCCACAACCCCACCTCCACAAACCCACAACCATCAAACACCACACTCCGACAGGCCATCCTCCACAAACCCACAACCAACCACCACCACACTCCGACCAACCCCACCTTTTTTGATTTTTGCTCAGACCCAAACCCAAAATCTCAAGATTTCCCTAACCCAAACTTCATTTTCTTTTGATTTTTGCTTAAACCCAAACCGAAACCCAAAATCTCAAGGTTTTTCTCTTGGGGTGAAAGATGAAAGTGAAAGAAAGCCAAAGGCCGGTGAAAGAAGAATAGAGAAAGAAGAAAAGAGAGAAGAAAATGAGACCGATGAGAGAAAAAGAAAGAAGAAAAGAGAGAAGACATGAGAGTGACTAGTGAGAGAGAAGTATTAAAATATTATTATTATTTTAAGTGTTGAGCTATAGTAGGCTATTATTTATACCAGCCTACTGTAGCTCAGTTGGTAAAAATTTTGAGTACAACAACCTTGTTATAGTGTGTTTTTTGTGAAATAAGTTGCTAAAATGAGTTTTTGGCAATTATACCCTCTTTGTTGGGAATGCTCTAAGAACGTTGATTTGACATCTAGTTGGTATATTTTCCAACTATGATGTGCTGCAAGAGAGATTGATAAACCAAGAATGTATTGATCCCTTGTGATAAATTAATTGATTAATTACCCAAGTTTATTAATTAATCAAATTAACACGTAATGTACGTGATAGCACAAATAAATCACCAACTGAAATATAATGCAGTGGAAAATTAAGTTGATACGGTGATTTGTTTACGAATAGGAAGAACCTCCGAGGTAAAAACCTCATCGGGTGATTTTAAGGTCAACACTCTTGAGAACTCACTATTATCACAACAAGCAGTTACAAGTAAAGGAATCCCAGTATCTTATACCAACCTATAGTTGAATCCTTACCCCAATACCCAATTGGACTTGTTCTGTAGTGACAATCTCTCTTTTTAATGCATGGCTTCTAATACGTGACTAACAAATAGATGTGCGGATCTCAGTACGTGACTTAATCACCAACTTGAGAGGGATATTGGCTGTAAAGTTCTTCAGTTCATCACACAATGAAGATCACGAAGTTGCTTGGTCATAAAACCCTATGGTGTACAAACACAACAGTTTCTTTAAGATGAACTAAAGCAAATTAGGTTTCCGATCACAATTTACCAACGTTATTAAACCCGGACCGAACCGTACAGTCCGACCGGAAAACCCTCGAACCGCTCATCTTTGCGGTTCTTTTAGCATCAATAACCTCTCAATGGGAAAAATGCACAGAGCCGTGCGAACGGCGGTCGGACCTCACGGTTCTGAGAACCGTGAACGGTCCTCACGGTTCTCGCCGTCCTCATATTTTTGATCGAAAAAAAGAACATCCAAACAAAAAATGTAAAAAGAAATCACAAAACAGAGGATTTGACCCAGAAAATGTCTGATCTTTGTTTCAGTCTCTTTGCTTCACTCTCAAAAAACATCTCACATAATCCAAACACAAACCAAAATCCAATTCTTACAATAAAATTGAATCAGAACAAGAAATATGAAAAAAAAAAAAAAGAAGAACAAGAAGAACAAGCCGATCTAACCCAGAGGGGAGGAGGCCGAGCGGCGGTGGGGTTAGCGGACGAGGGAGTGCTACATGGGAAACGCCAATCTCCACTGGCTTCGGCGACCTCGATCTCCTCCGATCTCCACCGGCTTCAGCGACCTCGATCTCCACCGGCGACCTCGACTTCACCGGCGCTTCAGATGCTCTCTCTCTCTCTCTCTCTCTTTTCTCTGATGTGATTATGTGAATACTGCTTAGTGGCCAAAAGGGTAAGTATGTGATAAATGTGGTGGTTGAGTAATAAATACCCAATTGAAAAATGTGTGGTGAAGATTCTTAATTTCTTATCTCTTACTTTAATTTTTTTTTTTTTAATGTAATCATGTGTTTTTTTTTTTTTTTTTTAATTTAAACGTGTAGTATTTAATATTAAGAAATAAAAATTATGAAATATTACCACAATATTTTCACAATAAATTTTAAGTAATAGATTGTTATTAGCTAATATTGGTGAGTAAAATAGCTGGTCACGTGGAAATTATGAAATACTACCACTTTTGTTTCTAGTGCTTTTTTAGGTTTGTGAATGTGAGCTAAATAGCTGGTCACGTGGACATTAGAAAGTGAAAATTAGAAAGACAATCTGATGCTTTTAATTTTTTTTAATAAAAAAATGGTTATTATTATTATTGGATAAATATTTCATATTTGGGTTTGAAATGGATATATTAGACATAGCTAAAATATGGATTTATAGTTTTAATTGGACTATTTTAGTTAATTTTTGTATTTTTTATTAATTTAATATTTTTATATATATTTGAAACTTTTAAATATAGTTAAAGTTGCCGAATTTTCTTTGGTAAAATAAATCCATATTTTTTTGAAATCATCGATAAAATAATTATTAAATTAATTATGACGTCATCACGGTTCGACCCTGGTTCGACCTCAGTTCGACCTAAAAAACCTTGAACCTCTCCCTTTTACGGTTCAATGAACGGTCTGGGTCTGAAAACCATGCAATTTACATGAACAATTCTTTACTTCACACTTGTGCAGTTTGAGCAACCTGTGATAGCCTTTAAAACAATCCTTATATATGTTTAGGGTTGTAAGAAAAGAAGGCCCAAACGTACATTCAAGGATAGGAATGATATTAGATTTGTAAAACTAATTTTTATAAATCTCGACAGATATCCTATCTATTGAGCAGCTATCGAGCATCGGGCTGAAATAGCTTTTTAAGCCTCGATAGATACTAGCTGTCGAGTTTTAATAAACAACACTTCTTCACTTGTTTCTTGAGCAGACTTGCATGACTTTAACACTGATCCTGAAACCTTGTTTCTTGAACTATTCAACACATTTTAGATCTACCCAATTACAAGTAAAGTGCGTTTTGTCAAAGGATTAGCCAATTACATAAAATATTGACATATGTTCCAGACATGAATCACATATGTCTTAACAGAAATCAACATCCTCATCGTGTCAAGTCTTGCAATTGGAGCAAAGACTTCTTCATAGTCTACCCCATACTTTTTCTTGTAACCTTTGGCCACAAGTCTTGCCTTATAGTGCTCAATCCTCCCATTAGCTGTGTGCTTAATCTTATACACCCATGTCACACCACTGGTTCTTTGACCTGGAGGAAGTGTAGTCAATTCCCATTTGTTGTTTTTCTCAATGGCATAAATTTCTTCTTGCATGGCATTCCTCGAACAATTCTCTTTCACAGCTCCTTTGAAAGTAGAAGGCTCATGGTCCATCTACAAACAAAAAAAAAACTTGTCTCTATAGTGTGTGCATAGACATCTTCTAGGCCCTTCATTTTGATTGGTGTTGAAGATGGAGAAATGATACTTGGGCTTCAAATTGATGAAGTGCTTGTTGGTAATGCATAATGGTGGGGTGTTGAGGAAGGTCTCTTTGAACCTTCATAATTCACATCTTTTTCTTGCCTTTCTAACTCAAGTGGCTTCTTTTTACTTATGATGTCATCATTCCATCCTCATGACTCATCTTCACTGAAAATGACATCTCTACTCACCATTACATTTTTGGTAAGTGGATAGGAGAGTTTGTAAGCTTTCGACTCTTCACTATACCCAATGAAGATGCACTTCTCCCCATGATCATCTAGCTTCTTTCTATTAGTCTCTAGGAGTTGCCCAATACTAAGAATATTGCTTTTCATGTTGGGCACATAGTTAATTTTTACTTTACCTTTTATGGGCAATTTGGATGAGTCTCCCAAACGGACATTGCCTTGAACACCTTCAACAAGCTCAACAAAGAGCTCTTTTTTTTTCTTCTACTCATGTGGTTGCTAGCTTTAGAATCAAGATACCATAACTCTTGTGAATTATTTGCCTCTTCTTGTGCAAAAAGAAGTGTACATTCTTCTTTTTCAACATTAGATGCCTCAATAAGATTAGATTGTTCATTGTGCTCCTCAGATTTATTATACCAGCAATCTGATGCATAATGTCCAAATTTGTTGCAATTGAAACATTGGACATTTCTATTACCTCCACGTCCACGAGTAGATTTGCCTCTGAATGTTTCTCTTCCATGACTTGCTATTGGTATATCCTCCACGGGAGCCATTAAGCTTTTCCTCTCTTAGAGTCAATTTTGACTCTAATGCTTGCTCAATGACAACAGAGCTAGAATTCTTTTCCATACGCTACTTATGTACTTGAAGAGATCCCATTAATTCCTCAATTAAGAGAGTCTCCAAATCTTTGGACTCTTCAATAGCTACCACGACATACGCAAATTTATTTGCACGAGATCTTAATATTTTCTCCACCACACGAACATCTTCAATACTTTCTCCATTACTTTTCAAACGATTAACAATTACAAGTAATCGTGAAAACTAATCAGAAATAGTTTCACCATCTTTCATGTGATCTACTTCAAACTCGACATGAAGAGTTTGCAAACTTACTCTTTTCACACGATCAACACCCTTGAAAAAAATGCGAAGAATCTCCCATGCTTCTTTACTTGACGTTGCTTGGCAATTTTCTCAAAAGTTGACTTATCCATT
Source organism: Castanopsis chinensis (assembly GCA_032878915.1). Classification (NCBI taxonomy): domain Eukaryota; kingdom Viridiplantae; phylum Streptophyta; class Magnoliopsida; order Fagales; family Fagaceae; genus Castanopsis; species Castanopsis chinensis. The sequence goes on from JAVQMG010000008.1 coordinate 90,607, forward strand.
CCTTGATATAGTAGAAATAGTGCCTTCTTGTCTCTCTTTCTCTGATCCTTGAGCAAATTTTTTTGCTCTGTGTTGTAGGTGGCTTTTTGCTCACTTGTGGGTTCTACATACTCATTAGTGACAAGCTCCTATAGCTCTTGTGATCCAAACAACACTTTCATTTGAATCTGCCAGCTCTCATAATTTTCTTTCGTGAATCTAGGAATTTGTGGTTGCACCATGTTAGACGATATCTTCACTAATGGTGTAGACAAAGATTCTAGGCTCTAAGAACTTGGCTCTGATACCACTTTGTTGGGTTTACAAAGCCTTGACTTAAATTTTAACAAAGTACTCACAAGAAAGAGGGGAATAAAAATTTTATTAGAGTATGTCAAACTCACAAATAAAAACATCAGGTTATTGCCTTGAGAGCTCACTACAACTTTTTCTCTCACGCACTTTCACAACATACATCTATTCCCTTTTATAAGGTGGAGTTACAAGAGTGGTCATTATGTCATGACTCTTTGTTTCATATCAGAAAATTCTAGAATATGAAAGACACAAAGGCACAAATGTTATGGAATGAAAATAAACATAAACATAAATAGTTATAGAAAAACAAAAGACTCAAACTATTATGGAAAAACAAAAGACAAATTGTTATGAAATATCAAGAGATACCTTTTGGTTTACCATTTCTAATAGATTCTTCAAAAGAGATGGTACACCTTCAAGACTAGAAGTTGAACTCATGGAAGAGGAATCATCAAAGTTGGCTATGATGGAAGAGGACAAAACGGGCACCCATCTTACAGAAGAATGGAAGCAGCTGTTTGTTAATGAAGTTCCAAAGATATATTCTCTAGTTTGTATATGCAAATCTAAGTTGTATCAATCAGTTCTATTGCCTTCAAGTAGTAATAGGGCGTTCGATGTAAAAATTTCAAGGATTTTAGAGAGACTGGAGGTGCCGAGACAGTTGAGAACAAAAACAGTTTCTCTCATTGACACTAGCAGTGGGATGATGGATACCTGTGTTCCATTGAAGAAGCCTCTTATCCGATCGCAGCGCATTGATACTACAGACCAAGGCTCGACTAAAAACCAGTTAATGAAACCAAATTTCCAGAGATTAAAAAGGAAACATAAATGAAAAGAAGGCTGCTGCTATTATACATAATGGAGTTATCGTTGCAAAATGGTTCATGAGGTTGGAAGGTTCCTTCCTTCCTATTTGCTTGTTCTTAATATTGTTTTCCCATGCCAAGGATATTGATTGATATTAAGAAATATATACACATATAGGAAAAAGATTTAATTGCTCGTCTTATCAATTTCTTCGGATTAAATTTGATAATATCGTGTTGGATGATAAAATGATGAAAAAGATAGGAATGGAAATGAAGACTTATGGAAAAAGCTTGCATACAAAATTATTGTATTCGACTACAATCTTAATCAATCAACCTATCATAGATTGGCTCACGCCAAGCAAAGTTGGTTGGAGGATGGTTGGCTTGCATTTTACTTCTTTTTTATTTGTATTTATTTTCATCACGTGCAACTCTCTCAAATCTCAATCCACTTTTCTCCTAAACACACTGTTTGGATTGGTCCATACCACTGCACAGCCATGAGAGAATCATGCTCATGCGGAACCATCCCAATCCCAAGTTTAGTGGTGGGCGACCAACCCACTATCCTTTGGCTTTGACTGCATCTACTTCCAGCTCTCGATAAGCACTAATTTATTGATTAACTGTAAAGCAGAATTCATTAAACAAAACATACATGGGAAACATAAAATAAAAGTTCGAAAGAAAGGAAGAAAAACGATAAAAGCGGCCAGAAACTGAGAAACTTGGTGCATGAGTATGAGACAGAGAGAGTGGGATCAGCCTGGTGGGGATGGAAAGGGCAATCGTTATCCAGTACTTGTAGTTAATGTCCATTTCCGACTGTGGTCAGAAATTCTCTTTATGGAAATCAAATTTGGTGGAGCTGTTGTCACTGTGAGAGAAATCTGTTGCTAGTTGGCTTAACTCTTTCGTGAGCGTTGCTGGCCCACAGTAAAAGACCCCTGCACGTACACGGCACACCTATTATCACTAGCACATGATCATGATCGAAAGCTTCAACCTCAGGACCACTCTCTAAATAAAGTATCTTTCATGTTTTCGTATGGATTGGAAACACGACAGAAAACACTTTAATAAATGTGAAACGTGGAGGGCATGTATTAAAATCATACTATCCATCTTTTTCACCTTTTAATAATTTAGGGATAGGACAAAAAGAAAGTGCTCATGAAAAGTTTAGCGCAAAAAGAAAAAGTTATGGAATATGCATAATGCATGTAACAACACCATACCACATATAGAATATAGTAAAGCAAAGCAACCCTGTACTGCATCTGCATGAAAGGAAAATAGCGTGGCATTGGTTACTCACCTACTCTGGAATGTTTATGATTAGAGGCAATGCGTTCGTATACATTGCGCCATTTGGGCCTGGCAAAGTGAGACTTGACACGTGTACCAGAGACGATGTCGACCCCATTCTTGGCATGATTGAGGGACTGCAACATGGCAATGAGAGCAGAACGGGCATCACCCTCTTCATAGACGCTGGTGCAATAAGTATGAAGCTCAATCACTCCCCTGTTGTCCAGTTCCGCCATCTCGTTCATCACCTCTTTGAACCAGTCAAACGATCCCTGCTCCTTTGTCACCCAGTAAAAGTATGCCCTCGTAGTCTTAAAATCATCCACTCTACTTGATCCTACTGCTTTCTCCTCCTCCTCGTCCAGGGCCCTGGTGTTGTTCACTATGTCCTTCATAATACTGATCATTGGGGTTGCCCCAATTCCTAGCCCTACTAGCAACACCACCTCATATTGCTTGTAGTCTTGTGCTGGAGCTCCATATGGACCATCAATCAACACTCTTGGAGCTCTGTTCATCACACAACACTCTTTTGGTCATTCCCATTAAAGAAATCATTACCTTTATTTATTTATTTTAATTTGCTGGGTGTCACATTATTATTAAAATCAGGATTTTTTTTTTGCAAGCAAGCAAGGAAGAGAGAAGCTATTGCCATGTTAGATGAAAATAATTTGCACACTTTATTTAGTTTTTGGTCCTTCCACATAATAAGTTATCTCATACATATGATATATGTATCAACATCATCAATCAAGAATGACGTCTCTTTGTTTTATGCTTTAATCTATGTCGTGGAAAAATTGCTGCAACAGACATCACCTAAAGCTTTTTTTCTGGCATATATACCTTTTACATGGTGGCTATCTGGTGTACCAATTATTGGGTTACATCAACAATTTTCGTTTTATGGCTTTAACTATAAGCCTAGCAACAATTTTTGAGGGCGGCAGGGTCACCAAACTTTTGTGGTAATATGAAAATTAAAAGCATATTTCAAAAGCTTAAGCTATTATGAAGTGTCAAATCTAATCATTTAATCATTATTCTGACATATTAAAACTTGATGTAATAATGTGATTTCATTATATGCCAAACACCTCACCCTTTCTTTAGCCCAGGGCAGACCTAAAGACTAAAGCCTGTTATGTGTAATTCATGATACTAACCCTCTTGATCCCTTCTCACATAATTTGTTGTATACATGTAACTGTCTTGGGATACAATCTATTATGTTTCACCATCTGCTTCTCTCGCCTGACATAAATTTTTTGACCTCTTACCCAGAAAGATATAATTTAATTAAAATTTTTGAAAGAGCAATTATTTTCTTCTTACTTTGGAATTGGACTGCTATCTCCCGGCAAGAAGTCAGCTCTGAGGAGTCCACCTTCACCACTTGGTTTACACACCTAGAAAACCAATTTCACAGAGATTAGCTACAGGAAGGTGGCTCCTACTTTGGAATAGTTCCCTCCCCACATAATTCAGCATGTGTTCCTTCTACAAATCGTAATTCTTATTACCATCTTACCAAAAGGAATGTGCAATGTTAGACAAACAATTAAGCGAAAGAGAAAGTTTCATATAGAGAATATATTTTCGATAAATGATCAGCATTTGCTAATGATATCTCCCATTGAATGATGTGGCAGTGGTGTTGTGGAAATTTCTCAAATGAAGATGATAATTTCGCATAGAAATATAAAGCATTTAATGAGATTCCTATCATCTACGATTCTATCACAATAATAAAGTTTCCTAAGTGCGTTTTTGGCCTAAGGGTTCAAATTTCAAAGTAGTGACCTTTGCTTCGTAAGGCATGATTTTCCAATAAAACCAAAGATGGTTCCAAATGAAAACGCACCTCTGAGAACTTGTCCATGAGGTGATGTGTCCAGTCACCAAGAGCTCGAATATGAACACTAAGATAATCATCTCCAGGTGCTGAGGTGAGGGAAAATGGGTGCCTGTGGACATAAAAGTTCCCAAAAGTAGGCAATGCAAGCAAGTAGACAAGAAAGAAGAGGGAAAGAACATGCCCTAAGTTAAAAAGGTGATCAGTGCTATCTTATTTTTGGATATGGTAATAAAGATGTCTTATAGACATGCAAGTTAAAATTTTCTTGGCACTGTTTGGCATATATGGTAAAAATGTTTCAAGGGAGGCATACCATTCAAATGGAGATACAGCACCACAATTGACAAACATGTATTGCCCACTTTTGTACGTGAAGTCGTGGGGCTTTGACATTTGAAGTGACAACACATTTCCGGGATAAACAGCCACCTTCAGTGTGAAAGAGAATGAGATATTCTTCTATATGTACGTAACAACATAAGACAAAAATTAATGATAACTTTAGTTGTTCACCTTTAGTATTGAAACAGGCTCAACGCTGGATCTGAATGCCCTGATCAATCTTTCACATATATAAAGAGCAAGAGGAACAGCCAAATACATCCAGGTCTGCCAATTATAGTGGAGCAGGAAAATGTAATATAAGGAGTTATAATTACCAAAAAAGCAAACGAATGTGAATAAAAAAGGTCGAAAGTGTGAGGTGATAGATGCTTAACCGTCTTCTTGTACCATTCCTTGATCAGGTAGAGATGAAGTCCATGTAGAATTAGGAGGGCGTAAACAATGATGAAGAGGTGGTGGGTATACCAAAAAGCATTGAAGCCAGTTAGATTCTTGAGAAATTTGGGAAGGTTGGGTTTACTTCTCCTTAACCAAGGGCAAGCTAGTGTGAAGGATATTGCCATCAACACTACCATTATAATTCCAGTCACTCCTTCCACTGACTTAACAAAATTCCAGTACTTTAAAGGTTGCTTCCCAAAAAAAGTTTCCATCGGCTCATACCTGTCACTGCTTGCAAGAATAAGGCGAGGGAAATCACAAGCCATATGAAAAATTGAATGAATTCCAACTCCAATTGCAATTCCCCCTGCTATCATCTGAAAAAAGATGCTGTTAATTTTCTTTTCAATTTTTGGTGCCTAATGAGGATAAAAAAAAAAAAAAAGTAGGAAATTACCTGGTGGAAATTGAGGTTGTCATCAAAAGGGATTACGACACCTAGTGTGGTCTTATTCCTAAGCCAGGTTAGCGTGTTTCTGCAGACTGGTAGCAAGATAAGAGCCATGTTCAATTTAAGTGTCTCGGCTGCACCTTTAGCCATGCATACACAATGGCCCATAACCTCGTATGCAGCTTTATTTCGATACTGCACATACTTGTATGCAAATAGGCCTGACATAACCCCAATCCACAATAAAACTACCCACACTCTTTGCCAGTTATCCTGTAAGAAATACTCTGTGCTTTGACACCATCCCCTTAACAGGTTGTTCTGTGTGGCTTTGAGCTTTTGGCTCAACCTTCGGCTCAGCTTCTGGCTCAACCTTCGGCTCAGCTTCTGGCTATCTCCACGTCTTATGGACCGACTTGGTGTTTGCAGCAGAAGCATTTCCAGGTCGTCCATCTGTCAGTCCAGTAACAGTCATCGCCAGATGACCAAATTCCTCTAAAATAATAATTCTACAACAGAAAATAAATTGTTTCCTACTTTAATCATAAGATCGTGTGTGCGGATTTTGTACCATGATGTATTTTTTATGTTCTGGATCTAACTCTTCCATGATCAAGGCTGCATATTCCTCTGCTTGTTTCTGAATATTTGAGAGTTTGTTGGCAGAAGCACTTAGGCAGATAATCTGCAAATTTAATATATTGATTTGATTTAGAAAATTTTTATCCGGACAAAGCTTAAAAAAGGATCATCTCTTTGAAGGGATCAATTTAATGATTCAGATTAAATATTTATAAATTTTAAAGATATATTCACTGTGATACCTCTCTGACTTCTTCTTCAGTGATTCTACCATCCGCATCTTTGTCAACCCTGCATTTAATGGTAAGCTAGCTCATGGTTTATTGGTAGAAGAAGATAAAATAATAATTCTTTTGCAGATATTCAGGTACAAATGTTATTCTAAAAAGAAAGAATAAGTACATGTCAAAGAAAGTTCGAAGCCTGGAGTCGAAGCTCTGATCAGAAATCTGGTCCCAGAACTCTTTCAGCTGGGACTTGTTGATGGAATCACCCTTAATACCCTGCTTCCGAGCAAGCGCATCAAACAGCATGCCAGCAAACTCCTTTGACTTCTCATCCATTCCTGCCATTACATATAACGATATCTTTGAAGAACTTATAAGCTCCAAGTGCCTTAGACTTAATTTCTTTAGTTAAAAGAAACATGAATTAAAAATTAGAGAAGAGTTTGTGAGGTTGTGGCGAGCACCTATGCAATTGCCAAATAGCGAACGAGGAAGGGAGGCATTGGTGGAAGCAGTGAGCTTGTCAAATTTCTTTTCAACGGCAGACCATCCAATACCGCCATCTTTCTGGCTGATAAACTTGAGGCCCTTTAAAGCATGAGCTGCTGTGGACTTCTTCCTATCAAAATGAGTTGGAGGAGTGGATTGTTTTGAGACTGAAGTGAAACGCTTCAGTTCCTGAGAGACCTTCTTGATACGTGCAGAAGCGCTTTTTACTATTGAGGAACCAAATGAGGTACTCTTCTCGAGATCACTAGCAGGTAAAGCACTCAACTGGGGATCTTTTTCAACATCAGCAACGACAGCAACAGTTTGAACGCTTTGAACAACAACAGAGTTATCACAAACGTGATCCATAGTGATCTCAACAAACGGTTCTTCTACAACGTGGGATTTACTGCTGTTTTTGCTTTTAATATTTTCGGTAGCACCAGAGTTGGCTTTGTTTAGAGGACTGTTGTAAGAAAACCTTTCGCTCTCAGGAATTTCTGTTCCCATATTCTGCATTTTGATAATACAGCTGGCACATACGAATTCTACATGGAAGCCAACCAAGCAGATATACAACAGTCTACAACTTAACTATTTTTTGCAGATTTGGATGAAAGACGATGAGAATTGTTGGTTTGATGAATCTCAATCAAGCTTCGAACTATTTAAAAAAAAAAAAAAAAACTCAAACTTGCGTGTCTCAGTGTTTTTAACTAATGTTCCCTCCCAGAGTAAGATCCTCTGTGTGTTAAACAAACTTTTTATAGCACAACACCTTTGCCCCCACGAAGATAATGGATGCCAGGCATTGATTGTCACTTCTACAACTGATTAATACATCATAATCATATTAGAATTATTTGGCATATGCTTCACTAACTTTACAAAAGTATGAGTTGATTATTGCTTCTTTTTTTCTAATTTCTAATTTTTATTTATTTATTATTTTAATACATAAGAAAGATCTCGTTTCTTTGACAGGAAATATCTACTTACACTCTTTGGACTAAGCTTGCTACGCTCATCATTGTTAATCATGATTAGCAGCAAAATTATTTGATCTAAATGGTCAATGATTATGCAAAAAATTGTCTTGGGGCTCTATCTAATGGACGATAATAAGGGTTTCTTCTGACGATCAAACTGCAAAGAAAGTTGGAGAATGGATAAAGGGAGAGAACACTGGTGTGGTGTTAGCTAAAAACTCTCCGATAATCAAGTTAAAAAGGTGAAAATATTCATTTGATAGGATCAATCAAAGAGAATCATATGGCTAGCATGTAGAGATTAGAGTGCATACTCCTTTACCTTTGTTCCTTTTGGGTTTTTTAACCTCTTCTGTTGGGTTAAGATAGCTTGACCCCGGTTTTAGTTCAATTTTCATGTCTTTGATATTAACACTTGATATGTTTGAACAACATATTTATTGATATATTAAACCCAACTTAGATTTACCTAATTACAAGTGCAATACATTTTGTCAAAGGATTAGCCAATTATATAAAAAATATGACCCTAACAATCTTCCATTTTGGCTATCTGTGACAAAACCACAAGCATAATTATGAGGGAAGTATAAAACAACAATCTCCATAATTATTACACAAAGAACTACATAAGCCTAACTAAATACAATGAGCTCTTGAAAAACTTTGCAAGAAAAGAGATCATGGCATGAAAGACTAACAACCTGTCTTAGTTGAAACAATTAAACAAAATCCATCAAGGCATCAAGTGTGAATAGAGACAAGTTATATAAAAGAAGAAACATGTGTATAAACAGAGAAAAGAAACAACACATGTGAGAGAAGGGTGAAAAAACATACATCATTATATACATATCAAGTAAATACAATGTATGTAACCAAAACCTCACTACATCTCTCAAAACTCTCTCCCTAACTAGTTTATCTCTACACTAACTCTCCCCTTAACAATATGACTACTTTCTTATAACCAAAACTACTTCCCCTTTTTTTCATGAGTGACAAATGGTGAATCATGAGGAACAATCATTTCATCATTACTAGGAGAGGCAGAACTATCATCACTCTCATCATCTCCACTATTAGAAGACTCCTTAGTAGGCTCTAGAGAGGGAGCAGGCGAAAAGCTGTCAAGACGAGATTTTTGGCAAGCGATACGACCAATCTTGGTGTTCATCTAACACATCTCATCAGAAAGATGGTCAAGATGACTACTAAAATCAGCATGCATGTGCTAAAGCTAATCCATGATGGCAACGAGAGATGCCTCTACTCTAGAAGAAGAAGATGGAGCAGATGAAGAAGAGGGCCGAGAGGCAGAGTCAGCATCCTCTACAGCGCAAAAGGTAGCCTTCTCTTGCTGAGCTGGAGTAGGCTTCACATGAGGCTGCTTAGCAGCTAGTTGTGCATTACTCCTCCGTATAGATTCCTTACTTATAGCACCCATGTAAGAGAAGAGAGGGGCAGAAGGAATAAGAATGTGCAAGTGTGTGAGGATGTGTGTGATAGTTGAAGGTAAAATTAGCTTATCATGTGTAGCTGTGTCTTGATAGATATCTATCATAGATACTATCATGTGTGAAGGGAAGTTTATTGAGAGACCCTCCAAGAAAGAGAAAAGAAAATGAGCATGAGGCTCAGTAATAGTGTTATAGTGAGACCGTGAAGTGAGAACAAAGGTCATCACCATATTAAGAATCCTTGGACCCTTAGCAAAGTCATGTGTGGTGAAGTTTTGAAGTCCACTCCATACTATGGCTGTTTCATAGAAATGTGTGGCCAACTCGTCTTGAGAGATTGAACAGAGATGAGGATGACTAGGATAGTTTGGACGAACTACCCTAGGAACATGTAGTACCTTGAAAATAAGTTCTGGGGTAACTACGATACATGTTCCTTTGAATACAGTAGTAAACTGCGGAATAGAAGTATTGATAGCGAGTATGTTGGAGTAGAACTCCTGTATAAACACGTTGGGACACCTCGAGGATTTCTTATAAAGAGATTCCCAATCCTGAGAGCTAAACGCTCTGGGTAGAGGAATGTTTGGAAAATCAGATAGAATGACATGGCGTATTGAGTGAATCGCCCTGTCATTAAAGTTCTCATCAAAATCCTTTTGGGATTTTGAATCATGGGACCTATCTCTAACAGGAATAGAGGGAAGAAGAAGAAGAAGAAGAAGAAGAAGAAGAACCATGATGAGTGATCAGGGTCTTGGAAGGAATAGACTTTTTGGGTGCCATAGTTAGGAGCTAAAGAAGGAAAGAGAAACAAAATAGAAACATAGCAAAAGAGATGCTTAGGAAAGAAGAAAAAGAAAAACGGCAATGCATGGTAATGCATGAACATGTCACGTGTAAAAATAAAAGCATCATGGGCAAAAACCCAATCCAAGCTACAACATTCATAGTGAATAATCAAGCACACAACCTAGAATGCATGAAAACATGATTATAATGCTAGAGAATGCAATGCATGATCATGTGAGAACAAATTTACAAAATCCCCCCCCCCCCCCAAAATTTTAGCAAAATCACAAAAATCCCAAATTTTCAACAAAACAAAAACCTAGGTCTAAAATGCATGTGCATGAAGAATGAGGAAAAGAAGAGATATAGATCATTTACCAAAGGATTTAGGCTTGGGAGAGGCCGAAATCTTGATGAGAAGAAGGATTTTTGAGAAAAAGAGGTGTTTGGGTAGAGAGATTGAAATGTTTGAGTGAGAAGTGAATCGAGTCGAATCTCAAGTATATATAGAATCAAGTATTTCGATATGTCCAGAGGTATCGAGGATCTGTCGAGAACAAAATCTTGATAGATCAAGAGGTATCGAGAAGGTATTGACGAAAAAAATCTTCAATAGATCAAGGAGTATCGAGCTTTTATCGGCCAAATAGAGAGTTCAGAAAAATAGCTCGATGGATCGGGCTATCTATCGAGAGGTATCGAGAGAAACCCAAAAAACCTCGATAGAAGAGGCTTGTGTCAAGAGGTATCGAGCTTTTGTCGAGCTGCTATTGAGCATATAGAAACAAGGTTTTTTAAGGAGAAAAAACCACATGAGATGAATGCAACCAAGATAAACATCAAACCAAGCAACAAAGAAGCACGTTAAGCACTTAAACACATCAACAACTCCAGGTGCAAAGCATTCCCAGATCAAAACACACATTAAATAAGTCTAACCAATTTTATTTTCAAAAACAAGTTAAGACAGTTTAGTAAGCTTATACTACCACATGTATTCTTTGTGATGGCCAAATCATATTGTACCTGTACAATAATATTAAGAGTAGCAAATAGTTTGTGTGTTGTGTGTGAAACTTTTACAAGAAAGTATAAGTGTCCCATTACATGAAGAGTAATGATATAAGAGAATTAAATACATCCACGCACAACCATAACTATTCGATGGAGATCATCATTTTTGAGGTACATCATATTACTCCCATATCTCCTAGAAACACGCTTGCAACCATATTTAAAAATATTTTGATTCCTTTTGCTTTTCATGTTCTTTGCATATTTTTATTTTAAAGTATAAAATGGCATAACATGCATGGGTATTTAAGGAAGAAAAGAATTACCCAATCATGTAAGCCAGACATTTTGTTTTTACTATGCAAGTGCTACACCTTACCGAGCACGACTTTTATAAATTGCATATAGATGTTTTATGATTGATGAGTTTTAGTGGTACGAAGGTTATTTTTGTCCTTCTCTTAGGATTTTTAGTCATTCTTGTCAAAAAGAGTGATAAAGATATGAAAGATAAAAGATTAGCTAAATCATACAAATCACATAAATGAGCCATGAAGCTCCCATTGCTTAGTTATTCACAAAGATACTTATCTAAGTTACAAGAAATACAAAGTTGATAAACTTTGTTTCAAAGGCCATCCAAGGTATACAAGTACCAGTATACACATACACATACTGTTTTTGTATTTTTCAGATTTTCCCCATTCTTTATTGAAAAATAGCCAGCAAAACAAACACATAAACATACATATTAAAAAAGATAAAGACTAGACTGACTCAAAAACTACCAACCAAACACATAAGAGATGCAAGAAAAAGAATGGAATTGCTTACAAGGCTTTGGATGTCATTGATTGTAAGGCTTTGGAATTACTTACAAGAAAAAGAATGTAAATATAATTACATGTTCAAAATACTTTGAATGTCATTGATAAACAAAAAGTACAAGTTGGTAGATTAACCTTACAAGGCTTTGGTCCTAGTTACAATATATGCAAAAGTTACAAAGCTTTGGTCCTAGTTACATTCTACCAAAATTAAAGACAAAACACTAATCTACTTATCCAAAATCCTAAGTTCGGGCGCTAGGTTATGGAATGAGAAGGTGTTAGGCACCCATTCTGCCTAGACAGAGTTTGGTATTCTAGACTCTAATGACCATTATATACCCTTTTGTACGATGTTAAATGATATGTTATAACACATGACAAAAATTAATTTAAACATTTGTCCTATGAACATGTCCTATTTTCAAAGAAAAACCAAACTTGTTTTTGAAAATTAAAAAAAAAAGAAAGATGTGATTTGTAAAAATCAAATCTGTTTTTAAAAGCTAAAAAAAAAATGACATTTGGTTTGTAAAAATTAGATTCGTTATTTCTAAAAAAAAAAAAAAAAAAAGAGATTTGATTTGTAAAAATCTGATCTGTTTATTGTAAGATAAAAAAAGAGAGATTTGATATGTAAAAATTAGATTTGTTATTTGTAGAGTTAAAAAATGAGACTTTTAAAATAGCATTCACATTAATAAGACAAACTTGTTAGGATAAGTGTCCTTAAATCCTATTATATGATGCTATGTATGACATGATGTAAGATATTATGTTGTTAATAATAAAATTGTTTTATTATTATCTAAATTAATGGTAATATGAATATTTGAACATTATCATATAGTCCATGAGATACATAGTAGGTGATTTATGTGATTTAGTCACAGAAGATATAAATCACAAGTTCTTTGTAAACTTAGAATTTTAGTTAGTAGTCGGTGATGAAATTGAAAGTTTCATTTGCGAAGACTATAACATATTAACTAAGATGATTTGTCTTAATCATGGAAGTGGAGACTTCTAGTTGATATGTTGATATGTTTTTAGAGTTAAGACATTGTCGAGAGTTTTTTTTTTTATGTTTCTTGTACCTTAGACATGCGTTTTGATGTTATTAGACAACACTTGGTCTAGGCTTTTTCTAAGAAGGAAGTTAGGCCTGGCGCTCCGCGGAATGACTCCAAAGTACCATTCTACCGCTGCTAGTTTGAGCGCAAACGTTGAGTCCAAGTCCAAGGAAAGTCGCTGCAAAGTGGGCTTTTCCCTTATTTCTGCAGCAGAATGAACTTTTCTCTAGTTTCTACCGTAGGTCTAACTATTTTGTTATGCAGTAAAACTGTCTGCAGTGCAGTAAAACCGTTTGTTGTATAGTAAAGTTGTTTGTTATGCATTAAAGCCGTTTGTTGTGCATTAAAGTTGTCTGCTGTAAAGCCTTCTGCTGTGCAATAAAGCTATCTGCTGTGCATTAAAGCCATCTGCTATAAAGCCTTTTATTGTGCAATAAAGCTGTTTGTTGTGCATTAAAGCCGTCTGTTGTGCAATAAAGTTGTCTGCTGTGCATTGAAGCCGTCTGTTGAGTCGAATAACTCAACATGGATCTAACCATATCTAAAAGAGTCTTATTCCTTTTTTCTGCTACACCATTTTATTGTGGAGTTCCAAGTGCTGTCAACTGGGATATAATCCCATTTTCAGTCAAGTAATCCTTGAAATCCCCAAGAAGGTATTTGCCACCTCGATTAGATTGAATGACCTTTATATGTTTACCTAATTGATTCTTAATTTTAGCCCTAAACTCTTTGAACTTTTTAAAAGTTTCGGACTTTTGTTTCATTAGGTACATATAACCAAATCTAGAGTAATCAACAATGAAGGTAATGAAATACTCATAGCCACCTCTTGCTTGGATTGACATAGGACAACAAACATCTGAATGTACTAGTTCTAGCAACTCTTGGGCTCTTTTACCTTTTGCATTAAAAGGTTGTTTGGTCGTTTTACCCTTTAAACAAGATTCACAAACTGGAAAACCATCAAAGTCCATGGGCCTTAAGAGTCCATCTTTGATAAGTCTTTGAATTATGTTTGAATTAATATGACCCAAACGCAAGTGCCAAAGATATGCATCACTTGTAGAAGGAAACTTTCTTTTTAATGATTTTACATGAGAGTTATTATCTAATTCAGAATTATGTAATTCATGCTTATCAAGAGTTGAAATATAAAGACCATCTACAATATTACCAGAATAGATAAACATTTTATCCTTCTTTATTATAATATTGTCTTCAAGGATAACATAATATCTATGTTTACTTAAATAAATTACAGAAATTAAATTCCTACGAATATTAGGTACATACAAACAGTCTTCCAATATTAAAACTCTAAATTCAAAATATAAATTAAACACTATAACAGCTACAACTGGAATCCTGCTCCCATCAGCCAAGATAAGAAACTTTTTCCCTTCATTAAGCTTTCTGGTCTCCTGAAACCCCTGCAAAGAATTGCAGATGTGATTAGTACAACCTAAATCCACACACCAGGAATACATGGGATTCTGTGCTAAACATGTTTCAAGAAGGAATGTACTTTTCATACCTTTATTCTTAGCAGCCTTAAATATTGGACAATTCCTCTTCCAATATCCTTTCTCACCATAATGGAAACACTTTCCTTTGGTTTTCTTTCCTTTGTTGGCAACTCCTAAGGCAACTTGTTTACTATCTTTCTTAGTGAAGTCCTTCTTCTTCTTCTTCTTCTTCTTCTTCTTCTTTTTCTTCTTATTTTTACTCTTGCTTTTCGACTTAGGTTGAGAAGTAGAATTTCAGCCATATTGGAATCAACACTAGAAGTACCAATGATGTCTTTCGCTGCTACCAACTCATTCATCAATTCAAACAATGAATAAACCTTTTTTTTTTCTTCATATTATAGTTAAGTCTGAATTCCTTAAATAATTCTAGTAGTGACTTAAGTATCATATTCATTTGGAATTCTCTATCAATATTAGCACTTAAAACTTCCAATGTATTCAAATTAGAGATCATCCTAAGACAACACTCCCTCATTGAAGCATCTTAAGCCATTTTGGTATTATAAACCTGCCTCATAGTTTCTTGCTTTGCAGAACGACCTTGCTCACCAAACATCTCCTTCAAACTTAGCATTATATTCGAAGCTAGTTCTACATCCTGCATTTGATGCCGTAGAACATTTGAAATAGATGCTAGGATATAGCTCTTAGCTATCTCATTAGATTTCCGCTAACGATCATATCGCTGTTTTTCCTCAAGAGGAGCATCTAATGATGGAAAGTTAGGACATGATTGAGTAAGCACATATTTGTGCTCTTCAGCAGTAAGAACAATGTCCAAATTTCTTTTCCAGTCAACATAGTTGGATCCAGTCAGTTTGTTTTGATTAAGAATAACAACAAGTAGGCTAAATGATCCCATGATTTTAAATTTGAAAATAAAAAACATGAATATAATTAGTAAACTAGACATTATCAATTTAGCATATAAATATATAGTATGGAATCTTAATAAAACCGTAATATAAAATATGCAATGACAACTCAATCTTAAATTCAATATCCCTCAGCATAGAGTGAATATTAAATACTATGATTGATTGAGAATTATTCTCATTATTAGTGCTACCATGATAACTCTTATCAAACACTAATAATATGTCGTTTTACATTTAGCCTCTAAGTAATAATAGTAAGAACTCATTATAGAGGATACTATAATACTTAGTCTAGTGTATACCATTGTCTAAAATCATGTGTAGCCATATTTCATCTCTCTTAACAGGTTTATTTTGTAATACCATGATACAAAACACCCTCCACATGGAATGCAAAGCTCAAGGCTAAGACAATGTGTTTGATCAAACCACTATAAACCAGGTAGTTCAATCTTGTAGCACCATGAAATAAATACTCTCCACATGGAACGTTAAGCTTGAAGCAAAGACAAATCCACATGGAACGTTAAGCTTGAAGCAAAGACAAAGTTATATTTCATACTACTATGAACAGACAATGGAGGCCGTGGGATCCAACCCTTGTATCTCTCTTCCACTAGATATTTTAAATTAAAGGTTTTTAAGATCATGAACCATAATAATGCTAGAAACCCTTGAAAAGATAATCTTAATCTCATTAGGAATAAATTTCACTAAAGGATTTTAATAAGAAACCAAAATACTTTAATTCTAGCATTAATATACTATTTGATCATAAATATATATATATATATATATATACACATCACTAGACTAACATCAACATGTTTGTCATTCAAGAATGAATGCTATTCATTCATACATGTATGTCTAGCAAAATCTTTATAATAAACAACAAACCATGCCAAGGTATATATATATATATATATATCCAAGCGATGCATTCACAGGATTGTTATATAATAGTTACATTTGACAATTAGATATCCTTGTCCATAACGAATTTGCGTATGCAAGATGGCCATCAAGAATTTGCACTCCAAGCCAAGCGGTGCAATGACTTGGTTCACGCACATGACAATCTTGACGATTATATAACAATATCATTAAATAACTATATATCCTTGCAATTACCATTAAGACACGGCACAATTCAACAACTATTGTGGCTTGGCGCATAATATATATATATATATATATTAATCATCTAGAAGTTTATGGAACTTCAATTTATATATCTCATAAATGAATCATGGCATATGAATTCCAACGCTAATAACATAAATTCATAAAACCATGATTATCAAAACATGTCTAACAAAAGAACACGCTTAAGGACACAATAATGCAGAAAATTAGAACACCAAGATAACGGTTTTTTTTTTTAAAATTCTAAAAACCAATCATATGTTATACAATCATGATATTGAAAACCTGGCTCTGATACCAATTGTTGGAAAATCTAGTTTTGTATCTCATACAAAACACACAGCGGAAGCAACAAACATGGATTTATTTCGTTCATGATTGATAACATGCATTATGTAAATTTTAGAATTTAAGAGCAAGATAGTGTACTTTAGTGTGGTGAAATTAAAAAAAAAAAAAGATTAGAAGTACTTGGGAATACTTTTAATCTTTGCTCAATTCCACTTTATGCCCAAGAAATATGACCTCTCAATCAGTTTTCAAGGAAGAATAATTGAGTGGCTTCACTCACACACACACACACACACACACACACACATCATTTCATAATGATGTGTCTTTCTCTAATAAAAAATTCTGTATATTTCTCCTTTTATAACTAATTGATTATCTAATTGGATTGACTTATTGAGTCTTTCTAATTGGGCTTTAGTGTGTGGCTTGGAATGGGACCAAAAGGGACCAATAAGACACTAACTCAAATAGGCCTTGGGCTTTTTTGTCAACTTTTGAAAAGTCCAAAGTTACCATTAATTATATTTAATACCACTATATAAATATAATTGCACTCTAGGCTTTATTAATAAATTATATCCTAAGACTTTATTGTACATGAAACTCCTTTATAAAATATTCATAATAATACAAAGTCATGAATGTAGACTGCTACTTTGAAGATTACCACATCTTAATTCTTGAGTACTCGACTTAATCCTTTAAGTTATCCATTATATATTTATGAAATCTAATTTCATAAATATATACTTTAGTATCTCTTTACTGAAGTGATTAGGCCTAACACTTTGAATAACCAAATTCATTAAACTTATCTCAAGAGAATATTTTATATCTCCGTTGAGAGATTATGAATTCCATTTTGAGAATATATATTTCATCAACACTAAATGCGGCTGCCCAACATACTGAAGTTTTGATCATGACTTTAGATCTCACTCCTGATATATCAAAGTAACCTACACCTCATGATCAGGTCTATTATTCTCTCAGGATTAAGAGTTCATGCAAATAGAAGTCATGAGATTTATTATTCATTTGACAAACTTTAGGAGAATAATAAATCTCACAGCGGTCCAATTTAATATGTCTTAACTCTTAAAATATATCAACATATCAACTAGAAGTCTTCACTTTCATGATCAAGACAAATCATCTTAGTTGATACGTTATAGTTTTCGCAGATGAAATGCTTAATTTCATCACTGACTACGAATTATAATTCTGAATTTACAAAGAACTTGTGATTTATATCTTTTGTGACTTTTCACATAAATCACATACTCTGCACTCATGGACTATATGATAATGTTCAAATATTCATGTTACCATTATTTTAGATAATAATAAAACAACTTTATAAATCATAACATTAAGTTATACATAATATTATACATAGCATCATACAATAGGACTTAAGGGCACACATCCTAACAAGGATAAGCCTGCATGTCGACACAGGTGATTCAACTTGAGATGTTGTCGTTTAGGGAGATCTTCTCTAGGTCTTTCGTTGGTTCTATTACAACTCATCACTCCTTGATGCTTAATGCCTGAAAATGATCGCCAATTCTAACATGGCTATTTAGCATTCACGAGCAGCCATTTGGTCTCCACGTGCTTCTCCTATCTTGTACTCTGTTCGGAACTTCACCACTAAGTGGTATGGAGATTGTTAGGATATGTGCTCTTTAAATCCTATTGTATGATGCTATGTATGACATTATGTTATGATTAATAAAGTTGTTTTGTTATTATCTAAAATAATGGTAATATGAATATTTGGACATTATCATATAGTCCATGAGATGCATTGTATATGATTTAGTCACCGAAGATATAAATCACAAGTTCTTTGTAAACTCATAATTTTATACGTAGTCGGTGATGAAATTGTGTGTTTCATTTGCGAAGACTATAAAATATCAACTAAGATGATTTGTCTTGATTATTGAAGTGGAAACTTCTAGTTGATATGTTAATATGTTTTAAGAGTTAAGACATATTAAACTGGACTGCTGTGAGATTTATTATTTTCCTAACGACTGTCAAATGAATAATAAATCTCACGACTTCTATTTACATTAACTCTTAATCCTGAGAGAATAATGAACTTGATCATAAGATGTAGGTTGCTTTGATATATCAGAAGTGAGATCTAAAATCACAATCAAAACCTCAGTATGTTGGGCAACCGCATTTAGTATTGAAAGAACATATATTCTTAAGATAAAATTTATAATCTCTTAACGGAGACATCAAATATTCTCTTGAGATAAGTTTAGTGGGTTTGGTTGTTTAGAATATTAGGCATAACTACTTTAGTAAAAAGTTACTAAAGTATATATTTATGAAATTGGATTTCATGAATATATAATGAATAACTTAAAGGATTAAACTGGGTACTCAAGAATTAAGATGTAGTACTCTTCAAAGTGACAGTCAACATTCATGACTTTGTATTATTATGAATATTTTATGAAGGGGTTGCATGTATAACAAAGTTTTGGGATATAATTTATTAATAAAGCCTAGAGTGTAATTATATTTATATAGTGATATTAAATATAATTAATGATAACTTTGGACTTGTTAAGAGTTGACAGAAAAGCCCAAGACCTATTGAGCTAGAGTCTTATTTGTTCCCTTTTGGTCTCACTCCAAGCCATATGCTAAAGCCCAATTGAAATGGCCCAAAAGGCTAGTCCAATAAGATAATTAGTTAGATATAAGGAGAGAAACATATAGAATTTCATAAGGTTTTTTTATGTGGAATGAAATGGTATGTATGTGAGTGTAAGCCTCTCTATTATTCTCTCTTGAACACATTCGTGTAAATTGATTGAGAGACCACACTTTTTAGTCTTAAGTGGAATTAGAGAGAAGGCTAAAAGCGCTCCTAAGTACTTCTAATATTTGATTTTGAATTTCACCGCATTAAGGTACGCTCTCTTGTTCTTGAATTATAAAATTTATTTAGTACATGTTAACAGTTGTGAATGAAGTAGATCCATGAATTTTTCGCTGCTATACAAACTACGTTTTTCCAACATAGATGTGGTTGTTTTCCATGTGTTGATCGTAGATCTCCCAATGATGGCGTTGTAGGTAGAGGAGCAATCAACGACTAGGAAATTGACCTTTTTAGTGAGTTGTTGAGGGTATGTCTCAATGGTTACTAGTAGTGTGATAGTCCCGACGGGGAAGACCTTGGTACCACCAAATCTGACTGCCAGTGTGTTCGAGGTCAGTAGACGCTCCTTGTCGATCCTCATATATTAGAATGCAGGGTAGTAGAGGACGTCTGTCGAACTCTTATTATCCACTAGTACCAGTCGGGTGTTGAAGTTTGCTATCGACAGGTTGATGACCGGGGCTTTGTCATGAGGGTGGCGGAGTCGTCAAGCGTCCTTTTTTGTCAAGCTGATGGCTGAGTTGTCGACCCTAGTCATTTTAGGCAGTTGGCCAGAAATTTGGACACTTTGCACCATCTGTAAGTATGTCTTCCTCACTTTCTTAGAGGAGCGAGCCATTGTATTTCCTCCTATGATCACCTTTATCTCTCCAAGCAAGGCCCTTGGTCTTTCTTCGACTCGTCGGTTAGGTTTGAGGTCCCTTGGTCGGTTCTCTCCGCCCCTAATGAATCGTTGTAACTTTCCTTGGTTGATGATGTGGACACAAGAGGTTTTGGAGTTGTCACCTAGTTTTTGCAATGGGTTAGGAACCATATATATATATATATGTATATATATTGTCCTTTCGAGAAAGGACCATTGATCTTACTACCAAAGATTTGGGTTCGAAGTTTAGGTATGTTCTTGGGAAGGTGTTAGGCACCCAAGACCACCCAAGACCACCCAACACTAAGGTTGGTCTCCCATCATTATTGTGTCTTATATCTTAACCTTATTAAAAACATGTTCAACACTTGTATCTATACTCACACACACATTAGCATACATCTAAGCATACAACATGGTATCATTCATCCCTAAACACATACATATCTATCTTTAAACAAAAAAGTGCCAAACCCAAATGCATATGAGAAACCCTAGCATATGTAACCCTATCATACATCTTAAAACCAAGCAGTAACCCGAACATGGCAAGGCATCATGACAATTACAAAATCACATAAAGCATACAATTAGACATAAAACAAACATTCAAATGACATACATCATCAAATGCATATTCATACCAATGCATAACTTACCTTTACTTACCTTTTAGCAACACAACACTTATGACATTAATGCATGGACATGTGATAGCAAATAAACAAACAAACATGTTAAATTGAGACTTTGGAAGCGTAAAAACACAAAAAAGAAACTAAATAGGACAACATGTGAAAGTAGAAGCAAAACAAACAAATAAAATTTAGGATTTCTAGGCAATGGCTTTGCACAAGTAAGAACAAGCTTGCGTGCGCATAATCAAGCCAGCGTGCACAAGTAAGATTATGTGTATGCAGCCTCTTGCCCAAAAAACGTAAAAACACAAAAACAGAGCAGAACTTTTAAACGGAAATTCTAACAACCTAACATGCATTTTAAGCATATAAAAACTTAAATCTAATCTAGAAAAGCATATTAAAACATATTCCAATAGAAAAACAAATCAAACAAGAAGATTTAAAGGCAGAAAATAAAAGAAATAAAGGAAAAAGGAAAATTTTAGACTGATACCTCATATAAAAGCTTTCCAAGCTTGATTTTGACCATTCTCCTTGGTCAAGTCTATTCACAAACCAATAAAAAAGTGATTAGTAACGTTAAACTTAAAGGATTGGGACCATTTACAAACCAATAAAAAAGTAATTAGCAACGTTAAACTTAAAGGATTAGGACCAGAAAAGGTCCCAATCAAGTAAAATTAACTTGAGGGTATTTTGTGATAAATTCCCTTTTGATTTACTATTAATGTGTGTTTTGAAAATGTACCATGTAAGGCTATATATAGTGAAAAAAGTGGGTTGGAATGGTTTTCAGACGATGTGGGATTAATTTCAAACTTTAGCCATTATTGCAAAAAACTTGCATTTTTTATGTTTGTGAAACCCTAGCTGCGTACGCAGGAGTGTGCTTGTGTACGCATGCTTTGGCCCACGTACGCAGGCTGCTACCCACGTATGTAAGCCGATGGCCACTTTGGTTATTTTATTTCCAAAAATAGGTTTTTGTGTATTCTAACAGTTATATTTTTTTATTTTAACACTCCTCAAGTCAATTTGATATCTGACTGGGCTTTAAATTGGCATTAGGTCTTAAAGTTTGGGCGTCATTGGGGAACGGGGGCCCGAGTCGTAAGGGGTATAAAATGCGATGTTTATAGATAAGGGCTTCAATCTGCTACTTTAGGTCATAACACTTAGAATTGTCGTGCCCATGGTCTTAATGGAAGCGATAATACTTATTTCTAGTGCCGCATCGTCCCTTATTTGCATGAGGACTTGGTCTAGTGGGGTATTAAGTGGTGTGTAGTTGACAGTCCTCCTAGGCGAAGGTCTTGATCTCCTATCGTCCCTTCTATCGCTTGTTTGGGTAGACTTTCTTCATTTGTTGGGATGGGGATTATCTTATCTTTCTCTCTTCTTTGGCTTGCACCCTCGGGCAATCTTGGTGTCTTTAGTGTTCATATACTTCGTGGCCTTGTATAACATGTCGACCATTGTCTTTGAGTCGTTCTTGTAGATGGAGAAAAGCAACTCTCCAAACTGCAGCCCATTGGTGAACATGGTGACCAAAACTTTGTCGTTGGCTTCATCAATCAAAAGGGCCTCCTTGTTGAAACGTGTCACGTATGACCTTAGGCTCTCATCTTCTCATTGCTTAATGTTCAACAGGGTTGCGGAAGAACTTTTGTACCTTTTCCCCCCAATAAAATGGGTGACGAAGTGTCCGCTCAACTCCCTGAAAGTGGAGACGGTATTGGGGGCCAGTTTGCTGAAGCATACCCTTGTTGGTCTCTTGAGTGTAGTAGGGAACGCCCTGCACATAATCTCATTCAGAACCCCTTGTAGGTGCATGAGGGTCTTGAATGACTCCAGATGGTTGAGCTGGTCCCGTGACCTATCGTATGTTTCTACCTGTGTCATCTAGAACTTGGTAGGGAGGGGGAAAGAAGTTACCTGCAATGTGAAAGGTGAGTTCGTCTGCTGAACTACCTCGTCTAAGTTGGTGGATACTCGTCCCCTCATGGCATTCATCATCATGTCCATCTTCTCCTTCATCATCTGCATGTCCTAGACCATGCGCATTGTGCTGATTTCCAATTCCAATGGGCGGTTGGTGTCCTTTGGTCCGTCTTACCTGCTGGGGATGTTGCTTTCTTCTTGGTTCTCCCTATCTTGTTGGTTCCTCGTTGGGAGATGACTATCATTCTGCTCGTTGTTGTTTGGTTCATCACATTGATCTTTAGGATGTCACTCGTTCATAAGGTTTAGCTGTTGCTCCAACTCCTGGTTGAGTTGGGTAAGTCGTTCGACTGCTGTTACCAGGGTTTGCACTTGTCTCTCCAAGGCGTTGGAGGGATTCCTGTCTCCTGGTTGATGGCATTCATCGATTGTGTTTGGACCATGCAACTCTTTGTCTTAGAAGTTGTGATATGGTTAACCACTCGTCCCCATAGACGGTGCCAATTGATGATGCACGAAA
This sequence comes from Castanopsis chinensis, assembly GCA_032878915.1. Taxonomy (NCBI): domain Eukaryota; kingdom Viridiplantae; phylum Streptophyta; class Magnoliopsida; order Fagales; family Fagaceae; genus Castanopsis; species Castanopsis chinensis. The sequence continues at coordinate 114,042 of JAVQMG010000008.1, forward strand.
ATCATTAGTGAGTTCGTGGCTCTTGATCACACGATGGGTACTTGAAGAATAAGAAAACAAGAACCATACAGAAGGTACTAGTGGGGCACCGGCCAAAGACCCTCCGAAAATTAAGTCGGTGAACAAGAAATCTCCAAGAACTTTATAGTGAGAGAGTTAGGGATTTTCTGTTTACTTAGAAAAGGAGGAGGCTTTTTGCTTATGTAGTGATGAGGAGGAGACCTAGATTTTGAGAATACATGGATTTTCCTTATAGGGAGAGGGCAGAGTTAATGCACCCGTCAAATTCACATGGATTTGTCCACGTAGCCATTGGCTTGTTGTTGGTGTAGGGTACAAGGTCTCAGGCGGATTCTTTTAAAACCGATGGTCTCTTTGGGGCCGACATTTTTTTTGAGGCCATCGGCTTTTTATTGGTATGATAGTTTTTCCTTGACGGTGGTTCTGTCATTTAAGAATCTTGATCTTATTACAAAAATACTCCTATCAAGAGTTATCGTTGCAAAATGGTCCATGAGGTTGGCTGGTTCTTTCCTTTCTATTTGCTTGTTCTTACTATTGTTTTCCCAGGTCAAGGATATTGATTGATATTAGAAAATTAATACACAAAAAAGATTTAATTGCTAATCTTATCATGTTTTTCGGAATAATAATTTCATGTTGGATGATAAATGAAAAAGATAGGAATGGAAATAGTTACCATTAAGTCTTGAAGACTTATGGAAAAAGCTTGCATAAAAAAATTATTGTTTATTGTACTCGACCATAAAATCTTAATCAATCACCCGAACATAGACTGGCCCACGCCATGCAAAGTTGATGGGAGGATGGCTTGGATTGCATTTTGCTTTATTTATTTATTATTATTTATTTTCATTACATGCAACTCTCTCAAATCTCAATCCAGTTTTTTCCTATTCACACTGTTTGAATGGTGAAAATGGCCAAGCATCACTATTGATCAAAATTATTAGCGATTTATTACTGTATGAAAAATATTTAGTTATTTATCATTTTTTTAAAATTTGAATTTGCAAAACTTGAGTTTGATATGAAACTCGAGTTTCAAAACTTGAGTTTCATAAAAAATGTTGTTAACATCGATTATTTTAATTAAAACAAAAAAGTCACGTGAAACTCGAGTAGCAGGTAAGAATTCCATACATGAGAGAATCCACCTAACAATATATGTGTGTGTGTGTGTGTGTGTGTGTGTGTGTGTGTGTGTGTGGGGGGGGGGGGGGGGCGGGTTCGTGCTTCAGGTTTTGTAAAGAATCTCCAGAATATTTTAACAATTATCAAATAATGTGTTGTGTGATATTTTTATTTATTTAATATTTATTATTTGAGAAGATCCTCCGTGTCTGAACTTAATTAATGCAACGTGGCTCTAGATAGTTAGTGTGCAATAATTGAGGTGAAGGTCATGTGTAATGATTAATCCTATGCAATTATAACGACAAAATGTAGATGCGTAACAGGAAATAGAAGAAATAGTATGTAATGTAAAAAATACAGTAAGATGGTACTCGAGTTTTTAAAAATCTAGTACCACGGAAGTCGAGTTTAAAAAAGTGATAAATTATTAAATATTTTTTAAACAGTATTAAAATATTAATAAATTTGATAAATAATGATATTTGGCTATTTTTAGCCTGTTTGGATGGATCGATATCGCTGTTTGACAAAATAGTATCACTTTCATTGTTTGATAAAATATTTTTAATAAAATATGTTGGGTTCAATTACTGTTTTGAAAATATATATGAATATACTACTCTTTTGGAACTTGAATTTTTTGAAAAAGTAACCTTCAAGTTTGCTGTGTTATTTTTTATGAAACTTGAGTTACATAAAAAATTAGTGGCTATTTTTTATGAAACTCGAGTTTAGAACAAAGAGTAAATCCCTAATTATTTTACAAACAGTAATAAACCCGTACCTAATTTGTTAAACGGTGGTATTCAACCATGAGAATCATGCTCATGCGGAAATATCCAATCCCAACTTTAATTAGTGGTTGGCGACCAATCTACTATCCTTTGGCTTTGACTGCATCTACCTCCAGCTCTGGATAAGCACTAATTTATTGACTAAATGTAAAGCAGAATTCACAAAACATCCATGGGAAACATAAAATAAATTGGAAAAGAAAGGAAGAAAAGACCAAAGTGGCCAGAAACTGAGAAATTCGGTACATAAAGACAGAGAGTTGGGATCATCCTGGTGGAGATGAAAATGGCATTTGTTATCCAGTGCTTGTAGCTAATGTCCGTTTCCGACTGTGGTCAGAAATTTTCTTTATGGAAAGTTGTCACTGTGAGAGATATCCATTGCTAGTAGGCGTAACTCTTCGTTGAGAATTGCTGGCCCACAGTAAAAAAAACCCTGCACGTACAAAAATTATCATTTTCGAAAGCATCAGCCTCGGGACCACTGACCACTGTCCAATAATATTAAATAAAGTATCTTTCATGTTTTCGTGGGGATTGGAAACACGACAGAAAACACTTTAATAAATGTGAAACACGGAGGGCATGTATAAAAATCATAGTGTTCATCCTTTTTACCTTTTAATTTTTTAGGGAAAGGATAGCAAAAAAGAGCGCTCAAGTAAACTTTAAGACCAAAAAAAAAAAAAAAAAAAAAGAGATAAATGTACTTTTAGTCTTTATATTTTTAACTGATTTATATATTTTTTTTAGAAACACATATACATGCATATATATAAGAAAAAAAAGGATGAGATAAGAGAATACACTTACATGCCTATTTGAGCCTCTAAAAATGAAAAATCATGTTCATTTAATCCCTACTGTCATCTTACTAACATGAAATTATTTACATGGCAAACAGAGTATATTGTTTGTATAGCAAATACTGACGTGGTTATTAAAATAATATTTAAAAATTTATTTATCATTTAAAAATTAACACACCATCATATAAATTAATAAAAAAATAAAAACAATTTTTTTTCTCAATTTTAATTTAAATTGGAAAAATTAAAAAACAAAAAAAAAAACTTTTTTAGTTTTAAAGATTAAGAAAAAAATTTATAACAATTTTCTCAAATTTTCTTAGTCACCAAGTACAACAAAACAAAAATTAAATTTTCCAATTTTTAGACAAAAAAAAAAAAAAAAAAAAAGAAGCAAAAAAACCAATCTAATACTCTACTAAATAAAAAACCAAACCCCACAAACCCAACCCAGATCAATTTAATCTCTCTCTCTCTCTCTCTGCCCAGCCCAATGAGTTCTTTCACTCTTTGTCTCTCTGATCTCCCACGAACCCACCCTTGGCCAAAGACCCCAAGCTTTGCCTCTCATGACCACGAGTTGTCGTGATTGGATTGATGAGGATGACGAGGATGGGGATCTACTCCAAACCCAAAAAGCCAGATCTAACATAAAAAAGAAAAAAGAAAAAACCCCCAAATCTACTTAAACCCAAAAATGATAGGATTTGCTGAGATATATCGGTTGAATTTGGGTTGGTGTTGTTGAAAAAATATAGTTTGTATTGCATACAAAACATATTCAGTGGAAAGTTAACGGATCTACTTCATTCACAATTGTTAACATGTACTATATAAATTTAAGAATTCAAGAACATAAGAGCGTACCTTGGTATGGTGAAATTCAAAACCAAAGATAGGAAGTACTTGAGAACACTTTTAATCTTCACTTTAATTCCACTTTCGCTCAAGAAGTGTGGTCTCTCAATCAGTTTACACGAATGTGTTCAAGGGAGAATAAGAGTGTTGCATACACTCACATACACACTATTTCATTCCTTATTCAACACTTATGAAATTCTGTATGTTTTTCTCCTTATATCTAATTGGACTAGCTTTTTGGGTCATTTCAATTGGGCTTTAGTATGTGGCTTGGAGTGAGACCAAAAGGAAACAAATAAGGCTCTAACTCTAATAGGCTTTGAGCTTTTCTGTCAACTCTTGACAAGTCTAAAGTTATCATTAATTGTATTTAATCCACTATATAAATATAATTGCACTCTAGGCCTTATTAATAAATTATATTCCAAGACTTTATTATACATGCAACCCCTTCATTAAAATATTTGTAATAATACAAAGTTATGAATGTTGACTACTATTTTGAAGATTACTACATCTTAATCTTTGAGTACCCGGTTTAATCCTTTAAGTTATTCATCATATATTTATGAAATCCAATTTCATAAATATATACTTTAGTAACTCCTTACTAAAGTGGTTAGGCCTAACACTCTGAATAACCAAACCTATTAAACTTATCTCAATTTAATATTTTATATCTCAGTTAAAATATTATAAATTCCATCTTGAGAAGTCGTGAGATTATGATTTTAGATCTCAGTCTTCATATATCAAAGTAACCTATACTTCACGATTAGGTTCATTATTCTCTCAGGATTAAGAGTTCATGTAAATAGAAGTCGTTAGATTTATTATTCATTTGACAGTCGTTAGTAGAATAATAAATCTCACAGCGGTCCAATTCAATATGTCTTAACTCTTAAATCATAACAATTAGAAGTCTCCACTTCCATGATCAAGACAAATCATCTTAGTTGATATGTTATAACTTTCACAGATAAAATGTCTAATTTCATTACCGACTACAAACTAAAATTCTGAGTTTATAAAGAACTTGTGATTTATATCTTCTATGGCTAAATCACGTAAATCACATACTATGCATTTCATGGAGTACATGGTAATGTTCAAATATTCATGTTACAATTATTTTAAATAATAATAAATAACTTTATTAATCACAACATTAAGTCATATATAACGTCATCTATAATATCATACAATATGATTTAAAGGGCACTAACCTAATAATCTCTCACTTGCTCTAAAGACTATTGTGTACTAATCTAATTCACATTCCCACCAAATGTGACTCAAAAGTTCTTTGGGGCAAGGCTTTAGTAAATGAATCTGCTAGATTACTTGCACTATCAATCTTTGCTGCTACTACATCTTCTCGAGTAACAATGTCTCAAATGATGTGATACTTTCATTCAATGTGCTTTACTTTCTTTCAATGCCCTTTCCTTTCTTTCAATGTGCTTTCCTTTCTTGTGATTTCTTAGATCATTGGATTGTGCAACCGCTCCACTATTGTCACAGAACAATGTGATAGGAATTTGCTTTATTCTCACAACACCAAAATCAGAAAGGAATTTCTTGAGCCAAATAGCTTCCTTTGTCGCTTCACAAGCAGCAACATATTCAGCTTCCATGGTAGAGTTGACAATACAAGATTGCTTAACACTCCTCCAACTTATGGCTCCACCTCCCAAGGTGAATATACAACCTGAAGTGGATTTTCTGAAATCAAGATCTGATTGAAAATTTGAATTTGTGTAACCAATAAGTATTAAATCCTCGCACTGTAAACAAGCATATATTCTCTCGTTCTCCTTAGATACTTGAGAATATGCTTTACAGCTTTCCAATGTTTAAGTCTTAGATTTGATTGATATCGGCTAACCATGCCAACTAAATAACAGATATCTGGCCTAGTACATAGCATGACATATATGAGACTTCCCACTGCAGAAGCATAGGGAACTTGTCCCATCATAGTTTCTTCCTTAAGAGTATTAGGCCTTTGGTCATCAAACAGAGGATCTCCATGTTTGAAAGGAAGTAATATTTCTTGGAGTTTTGCATGCTAAACGTTCTAGAACCTTATCTATATATCCAGCTTATGACAAGCCTAACATTCTATTCTTTTGATCTCGCCAAAGCTTGATCCCTACAATAAAGTTAGCTTCGCTCAAGTCCTTCATATCAAATTGGCTTGACAACCAAACCTTTACTGATGACATACCCCTACATCATTTCCAATAAGTAGAATATCATCCACATAAAGCATTAGGAATATTACTACTTTATCTCAATATCTTTTGTACACACATGGTTCATCAAGATTTTGTTCAAAATTAAATGATTTGATTGCTTGATCAAATCTAATGTTCCATGATCTAGATGCTTGCTTAAGTCCATAAATAGACATTTTCAACTTGCATACAATATGCTCTTGGTTCTTAACTATGAAACCTTCTAGTTGTATCATATAGATTTCTTCTTTAAGATTGCCATTAAGAAATGCAATCTTGACATCTATTTGTCAAATCTTATAATTATAATGAGCAGTAATGGATAAGAAAATTTTGGTAGATTTAAGCATGACTACTGGGAAAAAAGTTTCCTCATAGCCAACACCTTCTTTTTGTGTATACCTTTTTGTCACTAGCCTTACTTTAAAAGTTTCAACCTTTCCATCTATCTCTTTCTTCCTCTTGTAAACCCATTTGCAACCAACAGGTTTAATGCCGTTAGGTGATTTTACAAGATCCCATACTTGATTGGAATACATAGAATTCAATTCAGATTTCATAACTTTGACCCAATGATGTGCATCTATATTATTCATTACCTTTTCATAAGTTTAAGGATCAGATTCAGCCTCTTTTGGGATAGCTTTTTAAGTTTTTCCTAAACCTATAAATCTTATAGGTGGCTGAACAATTCTCTCACTACGACGAGGCTTCTGTGTACTAATTATCTCATGAGTAATATCTTATGGTGTATCTAATACGCCCACATCATCTTTAGTTTCATCCATTAGTTGTTCAATTACAGGTTTATCTATTTCAGCCAAGACAACTTTACTCCTAGGATTAAAATAATTTACATAATCATCCTCCAAAAATTTGGCATTAGTACTAATAAACACTTTGTTATCTTTATGATTATAAAATAAATAACCATTAATTTCCTTTGAATGCCCTAAAAATATGAATAATTCTGTTTTTGCTTACAACTTATCAGACTTCCCTTTCAACAAACACTTTGTTATCTTTATGATTATAAAATAAATAACCATTAATTTCCTTTGAATGCCCTAAAAATATGAATAATTCTGTTTTTGCTTACAACTTATCAAACTTCCCTTTCAACACATGTGCTTGACATCTCCAAATGTGGAGATATCTCATACTAAGCTTACGCCCATTCCATAATTCCTTAGGTTTGTTGGGAATTCATTTTGATGGAACTAAATTTAAAATATGCATTGCAGTTTTTAATGCATATCCCCAAAAGGAAATTGGTAAAGTTGAATAACTCATCATAGACCTAACCATTTCTAAACGAGTCTTATTCCTTCTCTCTACTACACCATTTTGTTGGGGAGTTTTAGGTGCAGTCAATTGGGATACAATCCCATTTTGAGTTAAGTAATCCTTGAAATCTCTAAGAAGGTATTCACCATCTCGATCAGGTTGAATGACCTTTATGTGTTTACCTAATTGATTCTCAACTTCAACCCTAAACTCTTTGAACTTTTCAAAGGTTTTGGACTTCCGTTTCATTAGGTACAGATAACTATATCTTGAATAATCATCCGTAAAAGTGATGAAGTACTCATAACCTCCTTTTGCTTGGGTTGACATAGGAACATATAAATCCGTATGAACTCATTCAAGCAACTCTTGGGATCTTCTACCTTTTGCATTAAGAGGTTATTTAATCATTTTACCCTCCAAACAAGATTCATAAACTAGAAACCCATCAAAGTTGAATGGCTCTAAGAGTCCAGTTAATATGACCCAAACGCAAGTATGAAAAATATGCATCTTTAGTAGAAGGAAACTTTCTCTTTAATAATTTTATATAAGATTTGTTATCTAATTCAAAATTGTATAATTCATGTTTATCAAGAGTTAAAATATAAAGACCATCAACAATATTGCCAGAACAGATAAACACCTTATCCTTCTTTATTATAACATTGTTTTTCAGGATAACACAATATCCATGTTTACCTAAATAAGTTGCAGAAATTAAATTCCTACGAATATTAGGTACATACAAACAGTCTTCTAATATTAAAACTTTATAATCAAAACATTAATAACACTCTAACAGCTACAACTGGAATTCTGCTCACATAAGTCAAAGTAAGAAATAGTTCTCCCTCATTCAGCTTGCTGGTCTCCTAGAATCTTTGCAAAGAATTATAGATATGATTAGTATAACCTGAATCCACATACCAGGAATCTTTGGGATTTTATACTAAACATATTTCAAGAAGGAATAAACTTTTCATACCCTTATTCTTAGCAGCTCTAAATATTGGACAATTCCTCTTCCAATGACCTTTCTCATCACAATAAAAACATTTTCTTTTGGTTTAGTCATTTTTCTTTCCCTTGGTGGCATCTCCTAAAGCAATTTTTTTACCGTCTTACTTGGTAAAGTCCTTCTTTTTCTTCATTTTACCCTTGCCTTTCGACTTAGGTTGAGAAGTAGAAGGTTCAGCCGTATTAGCATTAACACTAGCTGTACTAAGAATGCCTTCCGCCGCCACCAACTCATTAATTAATTCAGACAATGTATAAATCTATTTGTTCATATTATAATTAAGTTTGAATTTCCTGATTGATTCTGGTAGTGACTGGAGTATTATATTCGCTTGGGATTCTCCATCAATATCAGCACCTAAAACCTCTAGTGTATTCAGATGAGAGATCATCCTAAGACAATGCTCCCTTATTGGAGTACCTTCAGCCATTTTGGTATTATAAATTTGCCTCATAGTTTCTTGCCTTGCAGAATGTACTTGCTCACCAAACATCTCCTTCAGACTTAGCATTATGTTCGAAACTAGTTTTATATCTTACATTTGATGCTGTAGAACATTTGAAATAGATGCTAGGATATAGCACTTGACCATCTCATTAGATTTCTGCCAATGATCATATAGCTATTTTTTATCAAAAGAAGCATCTAATGATGGAAAGTTAGGACAAGGTTGACTAAACACATACTTGTGCTCTTCAACAGTTAGAAAAATGTCCAAATTTCTTTTCCAATTAAGATAGTTAGATCCAGTCAGTTTGTTTTGATTAAGAATAGCAATAAGTGGGCTGAAAATGCCATGATGTAAATCTGAAAATAAAAAAACAAGGAGTTATTTGTATTATTTTAATCAAATAGCTAAAAATATAGATCCATTGATGTTGGGTGTGAAGAGGTAAAATAGATAAAGTGACTTTTGTAGATGCCAAATAATTAGCTCCACTACTATGGATGCTCTGGTCCATTTAGATATCGTTTATTTCACTGAAAACTAAAAACCGAAAACAATAAAAAAATAATAAAAAATTTACGTGTGGATTATTGTTCATAAGCTTAAATGAAAAAAAAAAAAAAAAACCCAGGAGAAATCATTTTTATCCAAACGTATACTAAGGGTCTATTTGAATATCACTTATTGCTGAAAACTGAAAACTGAAAACTGAAAATACTGTAACAAAATAATTTTTAAATATGTGAATAGTGCCGTGAGACTAGTTTTAAAGTTATTTTTGTTGAAAAAAGTATTTATGGGTCCCATGAACAGTGCACGGGACCCACTAAAAACAAAAATGCTAAGTCTGGAAAATGCAAAACATGCTTCCCAAACCCAGCCTAAGTGTGAATTTAGAAAATTATTGTTTAAATAGTGGATGCTCCACTGCTGGGTTCTACGACACTATTTATATTTTAAAAATTATTTTATTATAGTGTTTTCAGTAATAAGTTTTTAGTTTTTAGCAATTAACGGTATCTAAATAGACCATAATAAAAGTATAAAACATCTACTTGAGTTCTGGATGGCCGTTGGGCCTTGAAGGTTTTTTTTTTGGGGGGGGTGGTTGGAGTCTTATATCTAATAAGACTTGTGCGGCCTTTTGTGGGGTTGTACACTTGTAATTTTGTTTTGGCTCGGCTTGGGTTTTTTTTATAATTTTATTTTATTTTTAATCTTGTGTTTACATATATATATATATATATATATATATATTTGTTATAGGTAATATAATAAATAAGTCTTTGTTTTATGTAGGTTGAGATTGTTAAATACTTGTATCAGGTTCTATTGTTCTACACTTGAAAGTTATTTTTTCTTCCAGTATTTATAAATATATTGTTTAAGTAGAAATGTCTATTAAAAAATATGCATCTAGATATGACACTACAAAACATGCGGGTTTATAGCCGCGTTTTTTTTAGCCGCGTTTCCAAAAACGTGGCTTTAACCTTCACCTATAGCCACGTTTTTAAAAAACGCGGCTATAGACTATCCTATAGCCACGTTTTTAAGAAACGTGGCCATAGACCTAGCCTATAGCCGCGTTTAAAATTGCGGCTATAGGTTAGGTCTATGGCCACGTTTTTAAAAACGTGGCTATAGGATAGTCTATAGCCGCGTTTTTTAAAAACGTGGCTATAGATCCAGCCACATATATATATGTATATTTAAAGGAGGACCTATAGCCGCGTTTAAAAACGCGGCTATAGGTTAGGTCTATGGCCACGTTTCTTAAAAACGTGGCTATAGTCTATAGCCACGTTTTTAAAAACGTGGCTATAGGTAAAAAAAGAAAAAAAGAAAAAAAAAAAGGGAAGCCGGCAGTGGGTTTAGTTCAACGTAAATGAAAATGGAATATGCCATGGAATATTCATATTCCAACCTATTCCTTAAAAAAAAAAAAAAAAAGCGGTGGATTCAGTTCCACCGCATTTGAAAGTGGAATATGCCATGGAATCTTCCATGGCATATTCCCAAAAAAAAAAAGAAAAAAAAAAGAAAAAAACGCGGTTGACTCAGTTCCACTGCATTTGAAAGTGGAATATGCCATGGAATCTTCCATGGCATATTCCAAAAAAAAAAGAAAAAGAAAAGAAGAAAAAAGCCAAACTGCGGTGGCTTAAAAAGAAAAAAAAAAACAAAAAGAAGCTCCCACAGTCATTCTTTGTTGTACGAGTCATCATTCAAAAAGAAAAAAAACAACTCTCTCTCAACCAAGTAGCTCTCGTCAAAAGAAAAAAAGAAAAAAAAAAGTAGCTCCCACAGTCATTCAAAAAAAAAAAAAAGCTCTCTCAGAACTCTCTCAATCTCTCTCTCATGCTGTCACCGATGGCTGATGCTGAAGATATGAGGTTTGTGAAAAAAAAAAATCTCTCTCTCAAAGCTCTCTCATATTGATGTTGTATGAATGGGTTTGTGAAAATATGAGGTTTTATTTATTGTTCTTTGAGTTTTGTTCATTTTTGTTCCCTTTAACTTTGTCTCTCTTTGCTTTAGATTTGAAGATTTTGAATCAATGAAGCTAAAGTGCTTCAAAAAATTCTCTCTTTGCTTTATTTTTCTCTGACCCATGGCCAAAAATTATTTTCTTTCGTTTGACTGTGTTTTGATTAATTTTGGGTTTGAGTATATGGATTCTTTTTTATTGTGTTTCTGTTATGAGAATTTTTGTATTTTTTAGCTTGTGCTTTTGTTTTCCTTGAATAGATTGTATCAATTTGGGTTGATTTTGTTGAAGGAGATGTTTTGTTTGTGTTCTTGTATTGTTTTTTTGTATTTGCTGGGTCTACTGGGTTTGTATTTTTGTTTTGAATTTCTTAATTTAATTGAAATTTTAATTTTAAAAAATAAAAATAAAAAAAACTTTTGATTACCGAAATAATTTTTGGTAATCAAAATTTTTTTTTTTATAAAAATATAAGGGTCTATAGCTGCGTTTTTTAGACCTATAGCCGCATTTGAAAAATGCGGCTAAAGTATGTCCTATAGCCACGTTTATAAAAACGTGGCTATTGTCTGGTCCTATAGTCACATTTATAAAAACGTGGCCATTGTCTGGTCCTATAGCCGCGTTTGAAAAAATGCGGCCTTAGACCCCTCAGGCCTATAGTCACAGGTTTTAGGCCACAGGTAAAAACGCGGCCTAAAAAAACGCGGCTATAGGCCAAACTGGGCTATAGCCACATTTTTCTGAGCTATAGCCGCGATTTAAGAACACGGCCATAGACCTTTTTTTTTTTGTAGTGTGAAAAACTTAAAAGAAGGAAAAAAGAAGAAAAATTAATTGAGTCTAAAAAAGGATTAATGGATAAATTTGTTATTAGTAATAAACAAAACACCACAAAATTTAGAAGAAAATGTCACAAATTAATATTAAAATCACATATAAGATTGACAATGTTCCAAGAAAGAATGAGCGGATTAACTATATTATCAATTGAAAATGAGATTTTAGAAGAACTTGAATACAAAATTTTAATTAGTCAATTTTTCATCTCAAAAGGCAAGAAAAATAGATTTTAAATAAAATATATTATAATATAAAAATATTAAATATATATTAATTTCATTAATACATAAATATAAAAAATGTCCCATTTTAGTTCTCGCCTTAAGCTCCAGAATGTCTAGGGCCAACCCCGCTAGTGATGAACTATTTGAAATTTGTTGCAATCAAACCTAATGTTACAAGGCAATTATGAGTGAGGAATATTGTAAATTTAGGATGTGTAGAATTATTCAATACATTTGATGAAATATATTATATATCTTTCTCTCATATAAGAGTGTGGTTTCTATGTACTTGCAAGTCTGTATATGAATTCCACTTTTATATGAGAGGGAAACATAGCACACTAGGTGTACATATTTATTTCTCCGTCACTAAAGGGGGAGGGGGTTCAATTTTGAAGTTTCATGCATACTAAATAATCTAAGCAAATAGGCACCACAAGGAGAAACAAACATTACATATAGTAAGATAATTTACTTGACGAAGAAGAGAAAATTACAACTGCTTCAGAAATATACTCATTTGCCACCAATTGGTGCGAGCTTGCTCAGGGGGAAAAGCAATCCATCAGATACAATGTGACAGAAAATCATAAACTTTGAGACAGAAACATGAAAAAAAGACAACAATATATCCAGAGAAAATTCAGAATTCCTAAACAAAATAAAAACCATTCCATTAGCATGCATTTAGTGACTTGAAGTTGCTAAAAATTTCTGTTCGTACGAGAAATAAGCTTCAATTTTTCTTCAGCTTCAACCTGTACATGTTGGTGAATGTCAGTTTTTGATGCACGGTTTGGATGAAATTTTAACATGGCTTGTTTGTAAGCTGTTTGCACCTGAAATCAAGAAATGATTAATAAGGTGTACCTGTGGCATATTCACCTTCACACAATTCAAGCATGCAACAACTTTTGAATTAGGTTAAAGATAGTTTTGCAGCACCAAATTGCTTTTTACCTCTGCAAATGCCCAGTTATAGTATCCTTTTAAAGCTCAATAAGTAATCCAGTATGTGAGAAGCAACGTGGGAAGATCCAGCTCTTATGCAACAATAATTTTTAGATTAAACCCTTGAGGACAAGGGCTGATCAGTATGTGAGAAGCAACATGGGAAGATCAAGCGCAACAATAATTTTCAGATTAAACTCTTGAAGACAAGGGCTGATTTTAAGGGAGGAGGAATGTTATGTGCTTAGTTTTTATTTAATTTTATTATTTAAGATTTTATTTTTGTTATTAGGAATTGGGTAATCAAATAATGAATCGGATAAATTGTTAGCTTAGTATTTGAATAAATCTTATCTACTTGTAGTAGATAAAGATTAGGTTTCTTTTGAATTTAAATGTTAGCTTTATTTTGTAAAGCCATCTATTTATATAGCTTGATGTTGATTAATAAAGGAAGTTGAAAAATATTATTATTGAATGAGTATTCACTTTGAAGTTCTGGACTCCCTCTAAATAGTCCATTTATTAATTAGGAGGTCTAACCAACAAACTCAATTGGGTTTGTAACAAATTCCTATACAAGTGCTGTATTCATTTTTGTTCTGTTGGTGTAAAAAAATGCAGACTCGTATGGTACTAATTAACAATGGATTATTCTAGTTCAATTATTTTTTGCAACATAAAAGTGCACTATCAGTTTTGCTACTAAAGATTTACAAACTAACATGATAATAAATGTGATTGGTGACTACATCAACAAAGTAATCAATAAGTTTATTATTATCATTATTATTTGTTGCAATCTGAAGGTAGATTTTACATTTCTAATCTTTACCAACTTTGATTGTGGAATTTAACATTTGGAGCTTGCAGTAACCCATCTCAGTTCCAATGCCTTTTGAAGAAAACAGAGATCGTTCTGTGGTTTAATGCAGTTTCTTCTTGTAAAATGTACTTTCTCATTGTGCATTTATGCAAAACATATGTTACCACGCATCTAATTATGCATCCAAACATATGATATAACTCCTTGTTGAAGCATTATATTTTGTATAGATTTTCATTTGATGTGAATGGCTTTGTAACTTATATGGCTCATGAAAATGTGGGAAGAGATGGGGCTTGTAAGAGTCTATACAAAGCCACAAGGCCAGCAACCTGATTTCTCAGATCCTGTAGTTCTTTTCGCTGTATGTCATACCTTTTTGTTTGTCCAGCTATCTTTAAATAGGCAGCTTTATTTATCCATGGAAGTTTCTAGTTTTCTTCCCTTTTCTTATTTCAATACTCTTGGTATTTGATTTCAGAATAGAGGTGGCTGCACTGTTGAAGACTTCTGTAATCACGAATATAGAAGTTTGGTGAAGGAGGTGAAATTAGTGCTAGTTTGGGGTATAAGTGCCAGGCACTACCCGCAGCATTGTGGCCTTAGTCATTTACTTCAAGATGAGGATGCGGTTCAGATTGTTAAGAAAAAGGTGCAGAAAATTATTTCCTTGTTTAATAGTCTAATTGAAAGTGTGTTTACTTGATAACTATACTGGCTGCTTTGTCGTTGATGGGACTGACGATATTAATATCGTCGACGAAGCACCATTGACGAGAAACCGCGACAGACGATATAACCTGTGAAGACGCGGGTAACATATGCAAGGGCAAGCGAAAGCGGCTGGAGCATTTAGTATCGCCAACAATACTCCAGGCTGGATAAAACAGCTATACATCCCGTTGGAGATGAATTAATGCCTTGCTATTAAGTGGAAGGCGTTACTTGAAGCAGTATTAAAACTACCATAACTACTACAACGGCTAGAAGGCCAAGGGGGAATATATAAACCCTCCAAAAAACACCAGCAAAGGGTAAGAACAACATACAGTAACACATCCATTCTTTATCATTCTGAGCATAATTTCCAGAAATTGACTTAAGCATCGGAGGTGTTTTGGCAGGCACCACACCGGTGACCACGTTCACAGGTTTCTCTGCCATCTTCTTAGCTGCTTTCCAGACGAGGCGCAGGTTTGATTCCATCCAGTCTCGCTATCTCTTGACTGACAAAGTCTTGTTTCATCAGTTTGGCGCCGTCTGTGGGAACCTCGCTAATTCCCGTATCTATACTTGGAGAAGCAGTTCTCACCTATCTTTGTAGTCAGATGGAATCCAATCAAGATCCTACCTCCTTGACACAACAAATCCAAGCCCTGGCGACCATCGTTGAAGAACTCACCAGGCAGAATCAAGAAATGAAGATGCAACTTCAACAGATTCAACAGGAAGAAAGTCAATCCAGGGGAGGCCCAGAAGATGAAGGGGACAGTCACAGAAGGGCTAGTACCCTCAGGCCAACCACCCTTGATGAGCAAAGTTCAGACGTTATAAAGGAAATGAGGAAAGAAATGGACGAGCTACGAAATGCCATCAAAGAGAAAACAGACCGGAGTGTGGATAGAATGATTAGGGCCACAGACTCGCCCTTCACTACAGCGGTCCTCGGGCATCCAGTGCCGCCCAAATTTCATCTGCCCCAGTTAGAACAGTTCGACGAGTTGAGGGACCCTCAAGATCACCTCAACACATTCAAAACAACTCTAGGCCTCCAACAACCCCCTGACGAGATATTATGTTGTTCCTTTCCCACCACTCTCAAAGGAGCGGCCAGCGAATGGTTTACCAAGCTGCCATCGTCGTCAATAGACAACTTTGAACAGCTGAGCGGCGCCTTCTTGAGGCACTTTATTGGGGGACAACGTCCGAAGAGGCTAGCGGATTATCTACTCACTGTCAGACAGGGAGAAAAGGAGACATTAAGGTCGTATGTAAAACGTTTCACACGGGAAACCTTGGAAGTGGACGAGGCTGACTACAAAGTGCAGTTGACGGCTTTCAAGGCGGGATTAAGGTCTCGAGACCTCGTGGCATCACTTGCAAAGAATCCTCCAAAGACAATGGCAGAAATGCTCTTAAAAGCACAAAAATACATGAATGCTGAGAACGCGCTCGCAGCCATAGGGGATGCGGCAAGGCCGAGAAGCGTCGGAGTAAGGGACAATGAACGAAGGGGGCAGAAGAGAGAATGACATGATCGACAATCCAGAGACGGCAACAGAAGAGATGACAAAGGTCCCCGAACGGTAAAGTTTACCCCCTTAATTATGCCCGTTGACAAGATTTTGTCACAGATCAAAGATGAGCACCACTTGAAATGGCCGCGGCCATTGCATTCGTCGCCCAACGTTCGTGATAAAAGCAAGTACTGCTGATTCCATAAGGATCACGGCCATTATACGGAGGATTGCCGGGATCTCAAGGAGTAAATCGAAGAGCTCATACGCAAAGGGAAGTTATAGAAGTACGTGAAGAAGGGGGAATACACCAGGCCAAGGGATGGGAACAAAAACCAGCAAGAATCCTCGTCGAGAAACGACAATCGCCAAGCCCAATCAGCGCAGAATGTGATCGGGGAAATAGCAACAATCGCTGGAGGACCATTTGCAGGAGGATCTTTTAGGTCCCTCAAGAAGGCATGCCAGAGGCAAGTGAACAGCGTCCATATGATACCTCCAGTCAAGCAGAGACGGACAAACCAAGATATGTCCTTCAACGAAGCAGATGCTAGAGGGGTGAAACAACCACACAATGATCCTCTAGTTATAATGTTAAATCTAGAAGAGTTCAACACCAAGAGGATCCTCGTGGACAACGGCAGCTCAGCGGACATTATCTACCTCCCTACTTTCTAGCAATTGAAGCTAGATCCAAAAAGGCTGCGCCCTTTCGACTCTCCACTCATCAGTTTCAGCGAAGATCGGGTATATCCCAAGGGCATGGTGACGCTGACGGTTACGATCGGGACCTACCCAAGGCAGTTAACTCATCAGCTGGATTTCTTGGTAGTGGATTGTCCTTCATCATATAATGCCATTATTGAAAGACCAACATTCAACAAATAGAGGGCAGCAACGTCTACTTATTGTTTAAAAGTGAAGTTCCCAACGGACGAAGGAGTCGGCGAAGTGAAAGGAGATCAAGTTTTAGCTCGAGAATGCTACCAGGCCGTACTAGCTACACGAGAAAACCATACATGGACGATAGAAGAGAAAGAAGAAGAGAAAGAAGAAGAGAAAGAAGAAGAGAAAGAAGAAGCGTTGGAGACGGTGGAGTTAGATGCTGGAGAAACAACCAAGACGACGAAGGTGGGAAAAATGTTAAGCCCTGAGATGAAAACCAAACTCATCGAGTTACTCAGAGAAAACCTAGACATCTTCGCGTGGAGTCATGAGGACATGCCTGGCATATCTCCAAAAGTCATCTAGCATGAGTTGAGGGTGAATCCAGAAAGGAAACCCGTCCACCAAAGACGAAGAACCTTCGCCCCAGAACGGGACCAGGCAGTGACGGACGAAGTCGCTAGACTCCTGGCGGCAGGTTTCATTAGGGAAGTACACTATCCAGAGTGGCTCGCCAACGTCGTCCTGGTGAAGAAGGCTAATGGAACATGGAGAATGTGTGTGGACTTCACGGATCTGAACATGGCATGCCCGAAGGATAGCTTCCTTCTCCCAAGGATAGATCAGCTGGTGGATTCAACGGCTGGAAACAAGTTACTGATGTTCATGGACGCCTTCTCCGGGTACAACTAGATCAAGATGGCTGAAGAAGACCAAGAAAAAACTGCCTTCGTCACAAGCAAAGGACTTTACTGCTACAAGGTGATGCCCTTCGGGTTGAAGAACGCTGGAGCCACTTATCAAAGGTTGGTAAACAAGATGTTCAGAAATCAGATCGGCAGGAATATGGAGGTATACGTGGACGACATGCTCGTCAAGAGTAAAGAAGAACTTTCCCATCTCGAAGATTTGAAGGAGACATTCGCCACCCTCAGACAGTACAAGATGAAGTTGAACCCAAGCAAATGTGTTTTTGGCGTAGCTTCGGGGAAATTCTTAGGATTCTTGGTGTCCCATAAAGGGATAGAAGCTAACTCAGAGAAGGTGCGAGCCATAATCAACATGGAATCGCCAAAGACAGTTAAAGAAGTCCAAAAACTGACAGGAAGAATCGCGGCATTAAATAGGTTCGTCTTTAGGGCGACGGATAAGTGTCATCCTTTCTTCCAAACATTAAAAAAGGCTTTTGTCTGGACTGACGAGTGTGAGGAGGCTTTCTAGGAACTTAAACGCTACTTGAGTAATCCACCCCTTTAAGCCCGGCCAAAGAAGGAGAAGCTTTACAGTTATACCTGGCGGTATCGGTCACAGCCGTAAGCGCGGCCCTAATTCGCGAAGAAGGGAAGAAACAACTTCCAGTGTATTACGTCAGCCAGGCTTTCCAAGGAGCTGAGTTTAAATATCCGTTGATCGAAAAGATCGTGTTCACACTAATAATGGCCTAACTCAAATTGAGACAGTACTTCCAGGCGAATCCAATTCTGGTCATGATTGACCAACCTATCAAAAAATCCATGAACAAGCCCAAGGCGGCCGGAAGAATGATCTAGTGGGCGATCAACCTTAGCCAGTTTGATATTGAGTACCATTCCAGGACGGCCATCAAGGCACAGGTCCTGGCTGACTTCGTTGCCGAATTCACTTATGTGAGCGAAGATAGCAAGATCATAAACGATGATATGTGGACGATACAGACTGACAGATCGTCAGCCCAAAAGAGGGGCGGAGTGGGAGTCGTAGTAACTACCCTTGACGGAGAAAAGCTCAAGTACGGAGTTCAGCTGCAATTCCTGGCTACCAACAACGAGGTCGAATATGAAGGAATACTAACAGGACTAAGACTTGGGAAAGCCCTTGGAGCCAAGAACCTGCTGATCAAGAGTGATTCAAAACTGGTGACCGAGCAAATAAAGGGAGAATACGAGGCAAAAGAAGATAGAATGCAAAAATACCTCAAACTGACGAGGCATCTTATCCAGGAGTTTGACATAATCAGATTCGAACAGATCCCTCGAAGCCAGAACGCTACAGCAGACGAAATATCAAAAATGTCATCGTCAGGGGAGAGCCCACCAGGAACCGGACTAGTAATTGAAGTCCAGAAACGTCCTAGTATTGAAGAAATATCAACATTCCAGATCCAAGGTACAAACAGCTAGATGACCCCTATTATGTCTTTTTTGCAGGACGGACACCTCCCCAAAGATGCTGACGAGGCTAAGAAGGTCAGGAAAAGAGCAGCCAGGTTTACGATCCTAAACGACACCCTATACAAGAGAGGCTTCTCTATGCCTTACCTGAAGTGTGTCGACGAAGAAGAAGCCAAATACATCCTAAGGGAAGTCCATGAAGGAATTTGTGGTGACCATGCCGGACCCAGATCCCTAGTAAGTAAAATCGTCCGAACAGGTTATTTCTAGCCAACCATGCAGGTGGACGCAGTTGAACTCGTTAGGAAATGCGACAAGTGTCAAAGGTTCGGGAATGTCCAACGGCTTCCAGCAGAGCGACTAACGACCGTACCTTCTCCCTAGCCATTTGCACAATGGGGAATTGACATCGTTGGCCTACTACCACTAGGTAAAGGTCAGGTAAAATTCTTGTTGGTCGCGATTGATTACTTCACCAAGTGGGTAGAAGCAGAAGCAATAGCAACTATCACGGGGTCGCGGATTCGAAGCTTCGTCTGGAAGAATATAGTGTGCAGGTTCAGGATACCAATGGCGATTATATCGGACAACGGCCGGCAGTTTAACAGCCAAGGTTTCAAAGACTTCTGCTCAAGCTTGGGCATCAAGAACAAGTTCTCATCCCCAGGGCACCCGCAAGCCAACGGACAGACAGAGGTAACAAACCGGACATTGCTAAAGATCATAAAAACCAAACTAGACGATGCAAAAGGTGCGTGGCCAGAAGAACTACCCAGTGTATTGTGGGCCTACAGAACCACTGCAAGAACCCCGACGGGGGAAACACCTTTCAGACTCACCTATGGCACTGAAGCCGTGATACCGGTCGAAGTGGGAGTCACTAGCCTCAGGCGCGAGGCATTCCAGGAAGAAGATAACGACGATCAACTCAGGGTCAACCTTGACTACTTGGACGAAGTAAGAGACCGAGCAACCAGCAGGATGACCAAGTACCAGCGGAAGATGGAAGAATACTATAACAAGAGGGTGAAGCTTAGACGATTTGAGATAGGTGACCTCGTCCTACGCAAAGTCAGCACAGCCACAAAAGAATCAGCACAGGGAAAGCTGGGTCCCACGTGGGAAGGGCCCTACCGAGTTACTCAATACTCCAGACAAGGTAGTTATCATCTGGAAGCCATGAACGGGCAGAAACTTCCACGGCCATGGAACATTGAGCATTTGAAGAAGTACCACCAATGAATGTAACCAATGAATACGTTCGGAATTAATAAAGAGGTTTTATTATTTACTAATGCTTCTGCGTCCACAGGTTTTAATTACTAAGGCCCCTCCCCGAACTCCAAAATTTCTAAGTAACAAGATTCCGCTCTGACGGATGTAAGTTACTGACGACTTAAAGAGACATTGAATCTCAAAAATTTCTAAGTAACAAGATTCCGCTCTGACGGATGTAAGTTACTGACGACTTAAAGAGACATTGAATCTAAAAAATTTCTAAGTAACAAGATTCCGCACTGACGGATGTAAGTTACTGACGACTTAAAGAGACATTGAATCTCAAAAATTTCTAACAAGAAGAAAACATCGCAGATGGCTAGGTTACTGACGAATAAAAAAGGAAACATTGAAAATGGCTAAGTTACAAAGGTGCAAGAAGGAAGCAAAATGCATCTAATTAAAAGCCCAAAAACAGAGGGCAAATTCCATTGTTTTAAGACCCATAAACACTAGGCCAAACCATCTTCCAACCAATTGTTCACGAAAGGAGAGCTGTTTCAAAAGTAGAACTAAAAAAAAAATATATATATATAGTAAATACAACCAGAAGAGTCTAATTCAATAATCAGCAGGCGCAGCGTCATCAGGGGTAGGATCGTCAGTTAAGGCATTCTCTGAAGCATCGGGCTGAGCGGAGGAAGACTGGGCAGCTTCATCAGCAGCCATCTCCTGGTCAATCTCCTCGAAGTCGAGGTTTTCCAGATCCACTCCCGTAGGATGCTTGGCCAGGTACCTCTTCAAGAGCTCGAATCCTTTGAAGTACCAACTGAGGAGAACTGTGTTATATTCGTCGGTGGTCTGGAAGGCCTCGACGGACCTAGCCGCGATTGTCTTCAACTTATCCTTAAAAGTTGAGAGCTGCTCGTCCTTCTCGAGGGTCAACTGACGCTCAGCCCTAAGATCGTCATTTAGGCCTTTCAACTTCTCCCTCAGGTCATTAGTGTCACCCATAGATTAGATTAGTTCCTTCTTCAATCCGGAGTTCTCTGCCTCCAAGACCCCTACCCTCGATTCAATAGAAGCCATCTTAGCTTCCTGGGTTAAATACTCCGAGGCGATGTGCAAGCTTTCCCCCAATACCTGAAACGAGAAACCAAGGATGTCAGTACGAGAATATGGAAAAAAGTCCCGAGATCACCACAATTTAAAATCTTACTTGAACAATTTTTTGGACATGGCAACTCGCGATGTTGTTAAAAGGCACTCTGGAGATAGCCTTCAAGTCTTCAGCAGCCACGGCCCCGTGCGCCCTCTCAACTGCAAGGCCCTCGTCGTCCCAAATAGTTGACGAACGAAAAGCAGCCTTATCATTTTCCATGGCCAATCGTGGCCTCTTGGAAACAGGAGTGGGGAGCTCCTCGATCGACGTTGAGGGTGAAACCGTCTTCGCCACCTCTGCCCCAGAAGTGACGGGAGTAATCTGGACGGTAGGGGAAGCAGAGGAGTCTTTCACCCGGACTCCCTTCCTCCCCAAGTTGGACAGGGGTTCATTTTTCTTCGACTTTATCTTGGCATACAAATCCTTGTTAAATCTCGACGTCATCTCTAAAAAAAAAAAAATTTTTGTCAAACAGTGACGAGGAAAGGCTATCATTATACACGAATCTAATACTTACTTTTCTTTTCTTCAATTTCAATGTTGCGGAGAACGAAGGAAGAAGGTTCGGGACCCAAACAATAAAACGCAAAGGTCCGGGGATGCACAAAGTCGTCCCAGTCCTCGACCGTCTGCGCGTAATCAACGGCTTTCCGCACTCTCTCCTTGTACCGACTTTTCAGCTTTGGCCGCTTCGTAACTGCAGAAAACAAATAAAGAAAGCATCGTCAATAACGGCAATGAGCATGAAAGAACAAAATGGACGGAGATAGATATTGACGCACCTAAGGTCGGGGTTCCCCACCGACGACGCAATCTCGGGAGATCACCCCAGGGTTCACCTGAGGGGGTCTCAAAATCGTCCCCCGACACAAAGAAAAATCGGGACTTCCAGTACCTGAAAGACGATGGCAATCCCTTGACAATCCTATTTTTTCTCTCCCAAGGCACCAATTCATAGTACCCATACTCTCTGGATGATTTCAAACGGTACAGATGAACAAGCTCGTCAATTTTTATCATGTCTCCGTCCACGGCTGCCATCCAAATACCCATACAACTAATCGCTATTCTCCAAGAATTAGGCATAAGCTGTCCAGGAGCTATGCCAAAGTGATCCAACATCTCCATCAAAAAGGGATGGACGGGAAACCTCAAACCACATAAAAAACCCGCCTCGTAGAAGCAGACCTCTCCCGGGAAAAAACTACAAGCCCGGTCATCTCCTCCGGGTAAACGAAACCTCACCTGCTCCGGAAACTGAAACCTATCCCTGAACCTCCCTAATGTGTCAGCATCAAGACCACACTCCTCCCCAAGAGCGTGAAAAGCCCTAATTTCTCTAAGATTAGAGACAGCAATGTCTCCTCCCACTGGGTCGTCACTAGACGAAAGCCCAGTCTCCAACTCGCTAGATCTAACCTCAGACATTATTCCCGGCAACGCTTCCCTATTCCTAAACCAGTCTATAGACTGACGAAGCAAAGGCAGCAAGTCTTCCAACACTACCCCCAAACAGCTACCTTCACAAACAAAACCCCCTAGACGCGGAGAGTTATCTAAAAATCCCCCCAAACGCGCAAACAAGAAGGAAATCGAAGGGCAAACTGTCCTAACTTCAGAGCCACTAACCATCAAAATTTAGAAAAAAATAGGCAGAACAAACACAAGCTAAAACCCCCATGTAAAAAAAAAAAAGAAAAAAAAAAAAAAAAGAGGGAGAAGAAGAAGGAAGCAAAGAATCAGAGGAATAGCAAAAAGAAGAAAAACAAAACGAAGTCAAAAGTGTTAGGATATATGCCATTAAATCCTATGGTATGATGCTATGTATGACATTATGTATGACTTAATGTTGTGTTTAATAAAGTTGTTTATTTCTTATTTAAAATAATGGTAACATGAATATTTGGACATTATCATATAGTCCATGAGATGCATAGTATGTGATTTATGTGAAAAGTCACAGAAGATATAAATCACAAGTTCTTTGTAAACTCAGAATTTATAGTTCGTAGTCGGTGATGAAATTGGGCATTTTATCTGCGAAGACTATAACGTATCAACTAAGATGATTTTTCTTGATCATGGAAGTGGTGACTTCTAGTTGATATGTTGATATGTTTTAAGAGTTAAGACATATTGAACTGGACCGCTGTGAGATTTATTATTCTCTTAACGACTGTCAAATGAATAATAAATCTCACGACTTCTATTTGCATGAACTCTTAATCCTGAGAGAATAATGGACTTGATCATGAGGTGTAGGTTGCTTTGATATATCAGGAGTGAGATCTAAAGTGATGGTCAAAACCTCAGTATGTTGGGCAACCACATTTAGTATTGATGGAACATTTATTCTCAAGATGGAATTCATAGTCTCTTGATGGAGATATAAAATATTCCCTTGAGATAAGTTTAATGGGTTTGGTTATTCAGAGAGTTAGGCCTAACCACTTTGGTAAGAAATTACTAAAGTATATATTTATGAAATTGGATTTCATAAATATATGATGAATAACTTTAAAGGATTAAACCGGGTACTCAAGGATAAGATGTAGTAATTTTCAAAGTGGCAGTCTATATTTATAACTTTGTATTACTACGAATATTTTATGAAGGGGTTGCGTGTAAAATAAAGTCTTGGGATATAATTTATTAATAAGGCCTAGAGTGCAATTATATTTATATAGTGGTATTAAATATAATAAATGGTAACTTTGGACTTGTCAAGAGTTGACGGAAAAGCCCAAGGCCCATTGGAGCTAGTGTCTTATTGGTCCCTTTTGGTCCCATTCCAAGCCACACACTAAAACCCAATTGGAAAGGCCCAATTAGATAATCAGTTAGTTATAAAGGGAGAAACATACATAATTTTTTAAGGGCGATTTTTTATCATAGAGAAAAGAAAGAGTGTGAGACACACTTTTATTCTCCCTTTGGAAACTGATTGAGAGACCACACATCTTGGGCGTAAAGTGGAATTGGAGTGAAGATTAAAAGTTTTCCCAAGTACTTCTAATCTTTGTTTTGAATTTCTCCACACCAAGGTACGCTATCTTGTTCTTAAATTCTGAAATTTATAGAGTGCATGTTGTCAATCATGAATGAAATAGATCATTGTTTGTTGCTTCCGCTGTGTGTTTTGTATGAGATACAAAACCAGTTTTTTATTCCAACAAAAAGTTGAGAAAGCAAATACCTTGAAAGCAGAAGTTCCATTGTGCAGAGATACCGCCATAACTATGCGCTGATTCGGAAAGGAAAAGTCACCGGAGGGGAATGATGGCAAAGAAAAACACCCAAAGTAATGAAAGTACTTTTGAAAAAATGACAGAAAACAAAGAAAGAGAGGTTAAAGGCCCAAATAAGACAGAAACTGAAGAGAAGCAGTGGAAAAAATAAAAAGGCAAATGATGGGGCATTAATTTCACCTATTGGGACACGCCACGTGGCCACGATCAGTACGGCGCCACCACCCCGCATTTAATGCGGCACGAAACTCCAAGACTCGCCTGCCAACTTTTTATCTTCCATGGTCGTCGTGACATGTCACGACGACCAAGTAATCCAGGGGCAACTGATGGGACTAACGATATTAATATCGTCGACGAAGCATCATTGATGAGAAACCGCGACAGACGATATAACCTGTGAAGATGAGGGTAACATATGCAAGGGCAAGCGAAAGCGGCTGGAGCATTTAGTATCGCCAACAATACCCCAGGCTGGATAAAACAGCTGTACATCCCGTTGGAGATGAATTAAAGCCTTGCTATTAAGTGGAAGGCGTTACTTGAAGCAGTATTAAAACCACCATAACTACTGCAACGGCTAGAAGGCCAAGGGGGAATATATAAACCCTCCAAAAAACACCAGCAAAGGGTAAGAACAACATACAGTAACACATCCATTCTTTATCATTCTGAGCATAATTTCCAGAAACTGACTTAAGTATCGGAGGTGTTTTGGCAGGCACCACACCGGTGACCACGTTCACAGGTTTCTCTGCCATCTTCTTAGCTGCTTTCCAGACGAGGCGCAGGTTTGATTCCATCCAGTCTCGCTATCTCTTGACTGACGAAGTCTTGTTTCATCAGTCGTTATACTTGAACGGGAAACTTCTTTGATAGAAACTCCTTGCAACGTCAACCCCCCGGCCCCCACAAAAAAAAAAATATATATATATCCTAAAATTAAACATTGGTTTTGCATTCTCCAGGATAGGGAAGGGGAAGGACAAGGTTGGTTCAAGTCGCATTCAACAGCTCCTGCTCGAATATCTGATAGGGAGAAAAAGGCTCCATTGAAGACATAATTCCATTAACAGGTCCTACAATGCAGACCTGTGGTTTTTGAATGAAGTGGCATGGAAGATATACTTTAAGATAGATAGATCTATTGGCTCGTGTTGTAATTTGAGTTCTTCTTCAAAAAGCTGTCCTTTAGAATATACTGCTTGATTGTAATGCAAACTTATTCTAGCAGATTTTGTATTCCTTTTAGAGTTTCTTATGGAAATGAGAATCCAACGTTGCATTAAAAAAAAAAAAAAAAAAAAAATTAAACTCCTTTTAGAAATTTGTAAGTTTGCCTTGTGGTTTTCAGATCCTATGGGAAAATACTAACAGTTTGCATTCTAGGCATGAAAACATGTTATCTGTAAGTTTGTGCAAAGGCTAATAAGCTGTACCCGATGCTGTTTCCTATAATGAAATTATTATGGATTGAAAGTGAGCCATACAAGCATCATCATATTCTAGATTCTCTGTTCCATAATTTTTATCTATGCGCCATAAACCTCTTAGTGAGCCATAGAAGCATCAACAGTTGAGTTAGCTGGCACCTTTGTTTGTTATGCTGCATTCATTTTTCCAAAAGACCTTATTCCTAGTTGTTAGCAAAGCTACTCTTTGTGCATCAAACAGAAACACATTTTCAGGAGTATGACCATACAACCAACGATGAATAAGTGTTCTTGCAGCACATGATATTTAAAAATTCATTTCTCAAAACTGAGATTGTGATTTGTGAGTTCATTGGAACAAAAAAGCCTGTGTCACATTATCACACAATGGGTGGGTTGAATTTGCTGGGGTCATTGTCAAGAGCTAAATTATATGACAGTTGTAATCTATTTTGAAGTGTTCTAACTCCTTGTATAAAATATTACTTTTTTTTTTTGTTAAAAGGGAAATGCATTAAAAATATCTAGCCATAAAAGGCGAAGTAATGGCTGAAAGCCTTAAGGAGTACAACCCAGCAGCATTCAAATTCAAAATAGTACATAATTCATCAGTTGGTGGTGAATCTAACACCACAAAATTCCAAGGAAGGGAGTAGCCTGCTCTAGCAAGGTTGTCACCGCATCTATTTGCCTCCCTAAAAACATGGATGATCTTGATATGATGGAACTGCCCTAGGAGGTACTTGCAATCGTTGAGCAGAGGGGAATATGAGCTATTAATGGGTTTTTTTTTTTTTTTTTTTTAATTTTTTTTTAATTTTTTAATTTTTTTTTAAATTTATATAGAACAAGATTAACAATGACTTGAGCATCTAATTCTACAAGCAATTGAGTAATGCCAAGTTGGGCTGCAAACATCAGCCCATCTCTCAAGGCCCAGAACTCAGCAGCAATACTGGTTGCATTACCAATATTCCTCATGTATCCCTTAATCCACTTTCCATGATGATCACGAATGAGGCCACCCCCACCTGCCTTCCTCGGATTCCCTTGAGAAGCCCCATCATAATTTAACTTAAATCATCCTTGATCAGGTTTGTGCTAGCATATCGAGGTGGCAATGCAGTGCTTGGACTTTTGCCCCTTCCTCATAAAGTAAAAGAATTCTCGAGCAAGTTGGATGCACATCAAGTGGAGTTTGGGGTTGCTAGGGGCATTTTCAAATACCACTATATTCCTATGTTTCCATAGGCACCAGATTTCAAAAGGGAATTGTGCATTACAGGAAAAGTCGTTAAAAAGAACCTGGTTGTTGCATAAACTGTTTTGCTTAATCCAGTCTAGCAGACTCAATTGGAGGAAGTTAGTTAAAGATTGGGGGGTTCCAAGTTGTTTCTAGAATTTTAGAGCAAAGGGGCAGTCTCTTAATAGGTGTAGGATTGATTCCTCCTAGCTCGGGTATAAGGGGTAGCTCGTGTTGCAGGATATGCCCCTGGCAGCAATGACTTGCCGCATCGGAATGCTATTGTGCTAGCAAAGCCATATGAAGTGCTTGATTTTTGGTATGGTGTCAAACTTCCATAACCAATACCCTGAGAAAGAATGGGGGTTTATATCTTCAGGTCTAGCCAGATTATATGCTGAGGCAGTGTTGAATTCTCCATTTTGAGAGAATTTCCAAACCAAGGGGTCTTCTTTTTCATCGAATAACTGCATCGGGGTTGCTAGGATCTTTTCCAAAACCACACTTGGTAGTTCGAAAGAGATTTTTTCCCAACACCATCTTCCATCTTGGAAGATGTTTGCAATGGTCAGGTTAGTTTCCTGTTGTGTGAGTGGACCCTCAATAAGCTCTCTGACAGAGCTCCCCTTAATCCATTTGCTTCCCCAAAATTGGAGAGTTGAGTTAGTCCCCGCATTCCAACATATGCCTATTTCAAACACAGGAAAACCCACCTTGATAGCAGTCCAAATGGGGAAGCATGGAAGTTTGTCAGGGTCTTTGGAATTCCTTCTAGGCCGTGAGCAATAGTTATTTAACACAGTTTTAGCCCATAGTGATTCTCTCTCATGGTACAGTAAATTGCCCCTTCCTCAGCTATAGCGGAAAAGAAACACAACAGATATTCATCAAAAGGATTTGTTTTAAATCCAGCTCCATCAATGATATTTTCTCATTCTTTTTGCACTCATTACCTGTCTCAATCTCTCTGCATCATCCCATTTATTCATTGTATTTGCCAAAAGCATATAGTTTCCTGTACAACTATTTTAATAATGCATCTGCAACTATGGCGTTACCAAATCTTTGTATTACAACAAGAGTTTCTGTTTTAAGGCCAAAATACTCGTCTTCAATCTAAAACTTGGAGTTGAGCTTACTATCAATTGCTTTTGGTAAAAGACACGTACCAATCTTTTAAAGATTAATTATTCGTAACTACAAAGGTAATGGAGAGGGAGTTCCTTACTAGCAAATAGCAACTATGATTATCACACAAAGAAGACTTCTTTAAAAAAATAAAAAAGGAAAAAAGGTCTTTTCACAAATGTACCAGCACCTTCAAAGAGCAAATTCCAATAATTATCATGAGTATTACATCCAATCCAAAAAAAATTTAGAGACTAAATGGAGAGTTTTGGAAATGAATGCTGAATGTTGTCATTAGGTCCACCTTTTCAAGGCTTTTTTCCTCCATGTCCATCAAGACAGGTAAATATCTGCCCTCTTTTGCTTGTCAAGTGGAAGGCCTTTCCTGCATATTTCCAAAACTTTATAAGAAAAGTTGGAATAATCAATCTCAGCAACTAACACAGTCTCTTCATGCCCTGAGGTTGCAATTATCTCACTAGACTGCTTATTAATTACCATTAAAAAAAAAATCTAAATGTTAAACCTTTTATCTAGGAAGAAATTGAAAGGATTAAGTCCAAACTTTCATAACCCAGCCAAAAAAAAAAAAAAAAAAAATCCGAACTTTGATACCGGTCCGACAAGGGTAGAGTGGCCCCATATTGCATAGCTACCCACTAGAATCTCGAGAGGGTGAGCAAGTAGCTAGAAACAGCTGCCACCATAACCAAAAAAAAAAGGCTCATAGCGAAATTGCTCTAAGCCTATAACAGAAAATTTTGAGGTGCTACAGATTTTTCAGTACTACAGATTTTTCAGTACCTGGTTATCTGCTGCTCTGAAAGTTTAGAAATAATGTGTTAGTGCGATAAGTATTGTTGCTATGATTGGTTTTTATAAATAGTCAATTCAGGGGGAAAAATGTTTGAGCAGAAGAAGCCTATAGGTTCTTAGTTCTTACCAAGTAATGTTAGAAGCAAAAACATTTTCGCAAGTTTTTTTCACAATTGCTGATGTGCCAAGATATGATCGGAACAACATCAGCCACATTTAATACACAATCATGGGACATTGTCATCAATAATAAAAACTAAAAACCTCCATCTATTTTTTCTCTCTGGGTTTCCTTTGGAACACTAGGGGTGAAAACTTTCTTGCTGCTGGGCAAGCATCTCTCCGCTTAGACGGTAGAACCTTGTCTCCCTCTTGACGGAATGGAGAACACAATGGATGCGATTTCGAACATGTGTGCGGGACTGAAGCTGTCAGATAAATTAAAGAATCCGGTGAGATCAACATTGCGCCACCCATACAAAATGCTGGGATGCCCATCTTTTGTTACTGGTGTGGTCTAATAGATCATGATGAGAAGGATTGCATGGAAGGAGCACGAAGCATGGAGACTCTGAGGCAGAGCGAGAAGCAATAAGGACCTTGGCTTCGCGCAGGTCCAGACCACTCCCAAAAGCCACAACTACTGGTGGCGATGGAGAACAGAAGCGAGGTTTCGTCGGCGGCAGAGATCGGAAGAGAGAAGTCGACGGCGAGACAACCTGGAGATCAATTGGTTGTCTGCCCAGTGAAACCAGCAACCGCCGGCACGAAATCTGACATGGTGAAGCATAGGGAGACAACAAAAACGGCTGAAGTGACAACGACAGTAAAGCAGGTGGGGCTGTCAGAAATGGCAGCGACTGAAAATCCGGGGTAGACTTCCAGGAGCACGCAACAGGCAGATTTTGAGGAGAAAATACAGGAGATTGATCGTGAATTGGCAACAGGGGGATCTACTGCAAAACTGACTCTTGAAAAGTTGTGTTTCTCGAATCTAAGGGAAGATTTGGCTGAGGAATCCAATGGAGCCATGGAGGTAATCTTAAAGTGTTGAGAGATTTTAGTCTGAAGAACAATAGTGGGCCAAACGTGGAAAGGTTTATGAGTGGGCCTTGCCTTAAGGAAATTAAGAAGTTGGGTCTGGACCTCACAAACAATATGGAGACAAACCTATTTTCCATTGGGCCTCCCTCCACACAACTAAAGGGTAATAGAGTCAGCCCAAGAGCCCGAACAAGCCAGGCTAAGAAGACAAAACAAGTACGTCGGCCATGAAAAAAGGAGAACGTGGCTTGCATGGAAACTGAAGCGGCATGCTCAGCAAAAGATGGCGATCATATGGAGGTGGTTGTGGAGACTGTGGAGGTTGGAGAGAAACGCAAGGAGTGCAGTCTGCTGGGGAAAAAAAATATAGTGGGAGAGGGTAATAAAAAAGCAAAGCAAGAACTAGAAGTAATGGCACTGGGGAAGGTAATGAAGCAACACTTGGGATCGGCGGCAGCTGCTTGGCAGCCTTGTTGGGAGCAATGAGTGCCTTAGCTTGGAACTATCGGGAGTTTAGAAACCCTTGTACTGTTACCCAACTCTGGAAAGTTGTTCTGGAGGAAGACCCCAGCTTAGTTTTCTTGGTAGAAACTAAGTTTGGAGTAGATGAAATGGCTCATATAAAAAGAAAGGTAGAAAGGCAACAGGGCTTGGTTGTTCCGTGTATTAATCGAGGGGGAGGGGGGGGGGGGGGGGGTGGAAGGGGTGGACTGGCCCTACTGTGACAATCGTCTGTGAAGGTAGATATACAAACATACTTTCTTCGTCACATTGATGCTGATATCACTGAGTCTGAGGTTCCTTTGCAATGGAGATTTACTGGGTTTTACGGGGAACCAGAGACAGGTAAGAGAGGGGATTCATGGAGATTATTGGAATAGTTGAGTGGTCATTTGAATATGCCATGGGTGGTGATGGGGGATTTTAATGAGATTATGTTCGCCGGAGAAAAGTTGGGGGGTAACTTGAGACCGGAGTGGTAGATGAACCAATTTTGCGAGGTGCTAAATAGGTGTCATCTACGTGACCTCGGTTATATTGGCTTGGACTTTACATGGAGTAGGAGGTGGGGGTCACGAGGTTGGATTAGAAAGCATCTCGACAGAGCTTTTGTCTCAACTAGCTGGGCTTTAGTTTTTCCCCAACAAAGGCTGCACCACATTGCAGCCTCAACATCAGACCATTGCATGTTATTGCTCAAAAATACGTAGGCTAGCTGGAGAAGGAAACACAAACCTAAGTTATTTAGATTTGAATCTATGTGGCTAAGGGATAACCAATGCGATGATTTGGTCATTGATGCATGGGAACAGGGTGGGTGTATGGGGGGGGGGGGGGGTGCATCCTCTCACTTCATGCCTGGATGAGTGTAGGAGTGCTCTCACACATTGGAATAAAACAACTTTTGGCCATGTGGGGAGGAAGATATCAACTCTGAGGAAAAAACTACAAGTCTTAGAGAATAATGGTGGGCTAGGGGTAGACATGGAGGCAGTTCACACTACAAAAAAACTGTTCTATTGCGGCAGACCTATTGCGGCGGGTGTAAAAAACGCCGCTATAAGTCGCCTATTGCGGCGCTTTTTTGGCCCGCCGCAATAAATTAGAACTATTGCGGCGGGCCATTGACCCGCCGCAATAGTTCTAGTATATTGCGGCGCACTATTGCGGCGGGCTAGTGACCCGCCGTAATAGACCTGCTATAGCGACCTTTGGCCTAGATATAGCGGCGGGTCAATGACCCGCCGCAATAGACCCTGAAATTCCAGCGGGCCTATTGCGGCGGGTGCACAAACCGCCGCTATATGTCGCCTACTGCGGCGCATTTTTGGCCCGCCGCTATAGATGAGATCTATTGCGGCGTTTTTTGTGACCGCCGCTATAGGTAAGGTTTTTGTACAAAATCAAGTTTTTGTAGTTTACAATAACGCATAAAAGATGAGTTTAAAGATCAAATTGTAAATTACACCCGATTGGCATAAAAATTGGCATGCATGTTAAAAACATATAGAACATGTAATCCAACGGTTGCATTTTCAAAATATGAATTCAATAATAAGTTATTAGTTGGTGTAATATTTTTTAGAATTACATCAAATGTAACTTGAACCCAATCCTATATTTCTTAATTCAATGTGAATTTTGATAAACTTACCGTTAGATTACATTATTTTCATATATTTTTCATGCTTAAAAAATTTCAAGATGATCAAAGATTAATAGCCATATCATCAATCAATTGTTTAAATTCAAGTTTTTGTAGTTTATAGTAACGCATAAAAGATATGTTTAAATATCAAATGGTAAATTATATCCGATTGGCATGAAAATTGGCATGCATGTTAAGAACATATAGAAAATGTGATTCAACGGTTGGATTTTCAAAATATGAATTCAACAATAAGTTATTGGTTGGTATAACATATTTTAGAGTTACATCAAGTGTAACTTGAACCCAACCTTATATTTCTTAATTCAATGTGAATTTTGACAAATCTACTATTAGATTACATTATTTTCATATATTTTTTATGCTTAAAAAATTTCAAGGTGATCAAAGATTAATAGCCATGTCATCAATCAATTGTTTAAATTCAAGTTTTTGTAGTTTATAATAACACATAAAAGATGAGTTGAAAGATCAAATAGCAAATTACATCTGACTGGCATGAAAATTAGCATGCATGTTAAGAAAATATAGAAAATGTGATCCAACGGTTGGATTTTCAAAATATGAATTCAATAATAAGTTATTAGCTGGTGTAATATTTTTTAGAGTTACATCAAGTGTAACTTGAACCTAACCTTATATTTCTTGATTTAATGTGAATTTTGATAAATCTACCGTTAGATTATATTATTTTCATATACTTTTCATGCTTAAAAAATTTCAAAGCGATCAAAGATTAATAGTCATGTCATCAATTAATTATTTAAATTCAAGTTTTTGTAGTTTATAGTAACGCATAAAAGATGTGTTTAAAAATCAAATGGTAAATTATATCCGATTGGCATGAAAATTGGCATGCATGTTAAGAACATATAGAAAATGTGATTCAACGGTTGGATTTTCAAAATATGAATTCAACAATAAGTTATTGGTTGGTATAACATATTTTAGAGTTACATCAAGTGTAACTTGAACTCAACCATATATTTCTTAATTCAATGTGAATTTTGACAAATTTACTATTAGATTACATTATTTTCATATATTTTTTATGCTTAAAAAATTTCAAGGTGATCAAAGATTAATAGCCATGTCATCAATCAATTGTTTAAATTCAAGTTTTTGTAGTTTATAGTAACACATAAAAGATGAGTTGAAAGATCAAATAGAAAATTACATCTGACTGGCATGAAAATTAGCATGCATGTTAAGAAAATATAGAAAATGTGATCCAACGGTTGGATTTTCAAAATATGAATTCAACAATAAGTTATTAGCTGGTGTAATATTTTTTAGAGTTACATCAAGTGTAACTTGAACCCAACCTTATATTTCTTGATTTAATGTGAATTTTGATAAATCTACCGTTAGATTACATTATTTTCATATACTTTTCATGCTTAAAAAATTTTAAGGCGATCAAAGATTAATAGCTATATCATCAATCAATTGTTTAAATTCAAGTTTTTGTAGTTTATTGTAAAACATAAAATATGAGTTTTAAGATCAAATGGCAAATTGCATCTTATTGGCATGAAAATTGGCATGCTTGTTAAAAAAATATAGAAAATGTGATCCATCGGTTGGATTTTCAAAATATGAATTCAACAATAAGTTATTGATTGATGTAACATATTTTAGAGTTACATCAAGTGTAACTTTAACCCAACCATATATTTCTTAATTCAATGTGAATTTTGACAAATCTACCGTTAGATTACATTATTTTCATATATTTTTCATGCTTATAAAATTTCAAAGTGATCAAAGATTAATAGCCATATCATCAATCAATTGTTTAAATTCAAGTTTTTGTAGTTTATTGTAACACAAAAGATGGGTTTTAAGATCAAATGGCAAATTGCATCTGATTGGCATGAAAATTGGCATGCATGTTAAGAAAATATAGAAAATGTGATCCATCGGTTGGATTTTCAAAATATGAATTCAACAATAAGTTATTGGTTGGTGTAACATATTTTAGAGTTACATCAAGTGTAACTTGAACCCAACCTTATATTTCTTAATTCAATGTGAATTTTGACAAATCTACTGTTAGATTACATTATTTTCATATATTTTTCATGCTTAAAAAATTTCAAAGTGATCAAAGATTAATAGTCATGTCATCAATCAATTGTTTAAATTCAAGTTTTTGTAGTTTATTGTAACACATAAAAGATGGGTTTTAAGATCAAATGGCAAATTGCATCTGATTGGCATGAAAATTGGCATGCATGTTAAGAAAATATAGAAAATGTGATCCATCGGTTGGATTTTCAAAATATGAATTCAACAATAAGTTATTGGTTGGTGTAACATATTTTAGAGTTACATCAAGTGTAACTTGAACCCAACCTTATATTTCTTAATTCAATGTGAATTTTGACAAATCTAACGTTAGATTACATTATTTTCATATATTTTTCATGCTTAAAAAATTTCAAGGTGATCAAAGATTAATAGCCATGTCATCAATCAATTGTTTAAATTCAAGTTTTTGTAGTTTATAGTAATGCATAAAAGATGAGTTGAAAGATCAAATAGCAAATTACATCTGATTGGCATGAAAATTAGCATGCATGTTAAGAAAATATAAAAAATGTGATCCAACGGTTGGATTTTCAAAATATGAATTCAACAATAAGTTATTAGCTAGTGTAATATTTTTTAGAGTTACATCAAGTGTAACTTGAACCCAACCTTATATTTCTTGATTTAATGTGAATTTTGATAAATCTACCGTTAGATTACATTATTTTCATATACTTTTCATGCTTAAAAAATTTCAAGGCGATGAAAGATTAATAGCCATGTCATCAATCAGTTGTTTAAATTCAAGTTTTTCTAGTTTATTGTAACACATAAAAGATGAGTTTTAAGATCAAATGGCAAATTGCATTTGATTGGCATGAAAATTGGCATGCATTTTAAGAAAATATAGAAAATGTGATCCATCGGTTGGATTTTCAAAATATGAATTCAATAATAAGTTATTGGTTGGTGTAACATATTTTAGAGTTACATCAAGTGTAACTTGAACCCAACCTTATATTTCTTAATTCAATGTGAATTTTGACAAATCTACCGTTAGATTACATTATTTTCATATATTTTTTATGCTTAAAAAATTTCAAATTGATCAAAGATTAATAGTCATGTCATCAATCAATTGTTTAAATTCAAGTTTTTATAGTTTATTGTAACACATAAAAGATGAGTTTTAAGATCAAATGGCAAATTGCATCTGATTGGCATGAAAATTGGCATGCATGTTAAGAAAATATAGAAAATGTGATCCATCGGTTGGATTTTCAAAATATGAATTCAACAATAAGTTATTGGTTGGTGTAACATATTTTAGAGTTACATCAAGTGTAACTTGAACCCAACCTTATATTTCTTAATTCAATGTGAATTTTGACAAATCTACCGTTAGATTACATTATTTTCATATATTTTTCATGCTTAAAAAATTTCAAGGTGATCAAAGATTAATAGCCATGTCATCAATCAATTGTTTAAATTCAAGTTTTTGTAGTTTATAGTAACGCATAAAAGATGAGTTGAAAGATCAAATAGCAAATTACATCTGACTAGCATGAAAATTAGCATGCATGTTAAGAAAATATAGAAAATGTGATCCAACGGTTGGATTTTCAAAATATGAATTCAACAATAAGTTATTAGCTGGTGTAATATTTTTTAGAGTTACATCAAGTGTAACTTGAACCCAACCTTATATTTCTTAATTTAATGTGAATTTTGATAAATCTACCGTTAGATTACATTATTTTCATATACTTTTCATGCTTAAAAAATTTAAAGGTGATCAAAGATTAATAGCCATGTCATCAATCAATTGTTTAAATTCAAGTTTTTGTAGTTTATTGCAACACATAAAAGATGAGTTTTAAGATCAAATGGCAAATTGCATTTGATTGGCATGAAAATTGGCATGCATGTTAAGAAAATATAGAAAATGTGATCCATCGGTTGGATTTTCAAAATATGAATTCAACAATAAGTTATTGGTTGGTGTAACATATTTTAGAGTTACATTAAGTGTAACTTTAACCCAACCTTATATTTTTTAATTTAATGTGAATTTTGACAAATCTACCGTTAGATTACATTATCTTCATATATTTTTCATGCTTAAAAAATTTCAAGGTGATCAAAGATTAATAGCCATGTCGTCAATCAATTGTTTAAATTCAATTTTTTGTAGTTTAAAGTAACGTATAAAAGATGAGTTTATAGATCAAATGGTAAATTACATCCGATGATTAACGCATCCAATAAGTTATTGACCATGCCTTTCTCTTAATCTGACCGTTTGATTGTGACCATAATTTACTATGATTAACCTTTCATTACATTCTTGAAATCCAATGGTTCGATTTCTAGTCTAAGAATTAACCTTTCATTACACTCTTTAATAAGAGTGTCTCTCTCTTTTTTCCATAATCTTAATTTTTTTCTTTTTACTCGAGTCTTTCTCCTTCTATTTTTTTTTTAAACCTAAAGTGAGTCCTTTAAAAAAAAAAAAAAATTCTAGCGTGTGATCTTTATAAAAACTAAATAGTGAAAGAGTCCTAACAAGAGTCTCTCTCTCTTTTTTCCTTCATCCTAATTTTTTTTTTTTTTTTTTTACGTGAGTCTTTCTTTTTTATTTTTTTTTGTATTGAAATCTAAAGTGAGTCCTTTTATATATATATATATATATAATCTAATGTGAGGTCTAATTAAAGGTTACGTGTACCTTTAGCGGCGCTTTTTTGGGCTTTAGCGGCGCTTCTGGCCCGCCGCAATAGCCTGTTTTTTTTGTAGTGTCATGAGACGAAGTTAAAGCTTAACAAAATGCTATTGATCGAGGAGGATATGTGGAACCAATGGTCCAGGAATTGTTGGCTAAAGGCGGGTGACGAGAATACATCCTTTTTTCACACCAAGGCATCTAACAGGCACCAACGCAATACAATCCAGAAAGTCATGTCTATAGAGGGTGTTTGGCAGGAGGATGAGGAGCTCATAGGCCGAACTTTTGTTAAATACTATGAGAATTTGTTCACATTTTCAAGGCCGGTGGTGAGTAGAGAATTGATGGATGCTATACACACCAAGGTGACGGATAGAATGAATGTTATGTTGATGCAGGAATTTAGAGTACTTGAGGTGGAGTGTGCCCTGAAACAAATGCACCCGTTGAAGGCCCCAGGGCCGGACGGTATGCCGCCTTTATTTTATCAGCACTTTTGGCCTAAAGTTAGTCCTGTGGTTATTCAAACTGTCTTAAATTTCCTTAACAATGGTGTTGCTTTGCCAAATTTTCATGAAACTCATATAGTGCTAATTTCAAAAATGAAAAACCCGGAGACAGTCACGGATTATAGACCAATTAGCTTATGCAATGTCGCTTACAAGCTTGCCTAAAAAAATGGTTGCCAACCATCTAAAAGGGGTGCTCAGAGAGGTAGTCGGGAAAAACCAAAGTGCTTTTGTCTCTGAAAGGCTGATCACTAATAACGTCTTAGTGGCCCATGAGATCATGAATCATATTCATAGAAAACAAAAAAGAAAAAATGGGGAGATGACGCTGAAGCTAGATATGAGCAAAGCATACGATCGAGTGGAGTGGGAATGTTTCCAACTAATCATGTAGAAACTTGGTTTTCATGAGTGGTGGATTCAACTTGTCATGAGGTGTGTGTTGCCAGTCACATATTCTGTCCGAGTTAATGGGGTTCCATGTGGTGCTATTAGACCTACCAGGGGGCTACGTCAATGCGACCCATTGTCGCCTTATCTTTTCATCCTGGTGGTAGAGGGTTTGTCGACCTTAATCCATAAGGGAATCCAAAACAAAACCTTGAAAGGGTTGGCGGCATCCGTAAGGGGACCGAAAGTGTCCCACTTGTTCTTCGCCGATGATAGCTTGATTTTTAGCTGGGCCACCATCAGGGAATGTGAGGAAATCCTAAGAATCCTGCATGTTTATGAAGCCTCTTTGGGTCAGCAATTAAATCGGAGCAAAACCTTCCTATTTTTCAGCCGTAATACTGATAATGCCACAAAAGAGTCTATCAAAACCATGTTTTGTGCCCAGCTCATTAAGCCACATGGGTCTTACCTAGGTCTCCCTTCCTTAGTAGGCAGATCAAAAAAGAACTCTTTTGCCCAGCTGAAGGAATGGGTAGCAAACAAGCTGGCGGGGTGAAAAGAGAAGTTGCTCTCAAATGTCAGGAAGGAAATCTTAATTAAAGCGGTAGCGCAAGCAGTGTTATCATACACTATGAGCTGTTTTCGGCTACTTAAGGTTTTGTGTCAGGAGCTCATGGGGATGGTGAGGCAATTTTGGTGGGGCCAAAAGAAGGATGAAAAAAGAATGGCATGGATGAGTTGGGAGAAGATGTGCCTCCCGAAGGACCAAGGTGATATGGGATTTAAGGATTTGGAGAGATTTAATCTTGCTTTGTTAGCAAAGCAGGGCTGGCGATTACAGACCAATTCTTCCTCTCTTTTCTATAGAGTCTTTAAGGTAAAGTACTTTCCGGTGTGCAGAAATGGGCAGACATCCATCTTATGGTTGGAGAAGCATAATGGTTGCCCAGAACTTGATAAAAAAGGGAGTGAGGTGGCAGGTGGGTGATGGAGAGAAAATTGATATCTGGCGTGATAGATGGACCCCCAGACTACACACATACATGCTCATTTCCCCAAAATGCGACTTACCATGTGAGCTGAGAGTGTCCTCTCTTATCAACAGTGCAAGCAAGGAATGAAAGGTGGAACTCATTAAATAGTGGTTTATTCCCCAAGACGTGGAGGCCATACTTAGTATACCTCTGAGTGCATATGGAGCACAGGATAGACTTATCTGGACGGGTTCAAGAAATGGTAAGTTCTCAGTGCATAGCGCTTACCATCTAGCTCAAACATTGCAGGAGGGAAGGTGGCCAAGCAACTTGCTCAGATCAGCCAGTGGCTAGGAAACATGGAAAGGTATATGGAGTATGAACGTCCCTAACAAGGTGAAACACTTCACATGGAAGGCGTGTAGGAACATCTTGGCCACAAAGGAGAATTTATGGAGAAGGAAGGTCACTTAAGAGGGACTGTGCGAGGAGTGTGGTAATATGATTGAATCGGTGACCCATCTCTTCTGGTTTTGCAAGCAAGCGCTGGTAGTGTGGTCTCACAGTAAGCTTGTATTACCCTTTACCATCTCACAGTCATGGGAGTTTATTGAAGTTTTAAGTCAATTGCTGAAGTGGAGAGATGCCTATCCAGATCTTACAGAGAGGGTTATGATGATATGCTGGGGGATTTGGAGGAATAGAAACGAAGCAAAGCATGGAGGGAAACGAAAAACTGGTGAGGTAGTGATCAAGTGCTCGCGCTATTTACTTGAGGAGTTCCAAACGACAAATGAAGTACGGAACAGGTAGGAAGCTCAGCCCCAGGAGGTGGTGAGGTGGACAGCTCCGAAGTAAGGCCAATACAAGGTGAGCTACGACTCAGCAGTCTTCAACAGGAGCAAGGAGGTTGGTTTTGGTGTGATCATCCGTGACAGTACGGGTTCAGTCGTTGCTGCCTTGAGTAAGAAAAGGATAGGCCTTATCGGTGTAGTGGAAGCAGAGGCGAAGGCGATGGAAGTGGCTGTCCAGTTCGCAAAGGACGTGGGGATAGGGAAGCAACTTTCGAAGGTGACTCTCTTATTGTGAGCAAAGTAGCTAGAAGAGTGGGAGATGTCCCGTCCTTGATCCAAAACATTGTCTGTGGCATTATTCAAGACCTTCAGACGTTTAGAGTAGCAGAAGTGTCACATGTTAAAAGGCAGGGGAATGCCCCTGCCCATTTACTTGCCCAACATGCATTGCATGTGGTGGATTTTATTGCATGGCTAGAGCAGGGCCCTAGCTTCATTGAGCACACGTGTGCCCATGATGTAATCCAGTTTTCTTCTTTTGAATGAAGTGTGTTTTCCTATCAAAAAAAAAAAAAAAAAACACCAATCATACCATGCCACA
This sequence comes from Castanopsis chinensis, assembly GCA_032878915.1. Taxonomy (NCBI): domain Eukaryota; kingdom Viridiplantae; phylum Streptophyta; class Magnoliopsida; order Fagales; family Fagaceae; genus Castanopsis; species Castanopsis chinensis. The sequence continues at coordinate 154,762 of JAVQMG010000008.1, forward strand.
TTGCCACTTTGACAATAGTGAAAAAAATTTGGCCAATAGATTTATTGATTCTTACCTTTCTCTCTGCATCACTTCCCATAACAATTCACCAGTGCTAATGTTAAAGGCCCCAGGATAGCATATTATACGAGCACCTGCAGGTATCTACACTCAATAAATTTGTCATACATATCATATGCATAGTGAACTAGAGACCACTATTATTTCAAAAAAATGGAGAACCTGTGGTTCTATATAATGCAGCAAGCTCAGGGTTAAGGACGCTATTTTCAACAATTTTGTTCATAACTGCTAACGTGGCTTGTTTGAGTGATGCATGATAAAGTAGTGCCAATGGTGGACTCATGCAAAAGTAATATAGCTCCAATGTCAGCAATTATGTTCCATAAAACTACTCTTAGTGTCAAATGAGCCTCTAATCACGGCACCTAATGACACCTTACTAAACCACATCCACTTTAGCTGAGAAGGCACAGGAGGTACATATTCTAAAATATAGTCTGATCACAAAAAATGCTAGTGATATTTTAGGTTTGAGTCTAGATCATATATACCTGTGTCCACAATGGTCGGTTTATCTCCTGCAGCACAGAAGTCAGATTCCTTGAATTTAATATCTCCTGGAATTTCAATATCAAACAAATGGATCTGCAAAGAACGCAATTGAATTTGAAAAAAATTCTAATTGTGGTATGGTTCAAATATTCCTATCCATGTAACATATGCTCTAGAATCTTAATGAAAATAGATATGTGCACGTGCTCACTTTTCTATGCTTTGCCTTGAGCTTTCCATTAGGTCCAAATACACAGCTAGTATCATACAATTGGCCATCACTGGATTCAGGCACAGATCCACCAACAATTGTGATTCCATGAGAACAAGCAGCTTCGGATAACATGGAAAAAGTTGGTGAGGCGTCCTCATTCTCAAAATCGTCAGCGAATTTTGCAAAGTACTCATTTGAATAAGGACAGTTCCACATTTCCTTCATTGAAAATAAGCAAATAAACAAGAATTATGTTAATTTACAAAGACTTCTAACAAATTATTATTTCAAACCACATTGCTATTGCCTATTGCCTATTGCAACTGTCACATAGGTAGCTAGGCAACTCACAGGTAAAACAACAAGCCTTGCGCCGCACTTTACAGCAGCTTTAATCGAATCACGAGCACAAGCCAGATTCTGATTCTTCTCTGATGTAACAGATAGCTGACAAAGGCCAATCTTAAACTGTCCACAATATATAGTAAGTACAATTACTTGAGTCGATGACTAAAAATTGAAAAAAGAAAAAGTGACCCTAAATTCTTGAACAAATGTTAGATTCTTCACTTCCTACCTTACAACAACAAATCCTCAATCTCAAAATTAAAGGTTAACTATAGATTCTTAACAACAGACTAGTCTTGATCATTATGTATACTCCATTCTGCATCCTACGCTACTAGTGATAAATAATTCTTCTATTCAGTTGTATTATGAAGAAATGACTAGAACCAAAAAATTGATTGATGCATTCATTTGTTTTCTTGATAATTAAACACACATACCAACTATATTAGTATGTACGGGCTGTCCAAGCAACCCGGAGACCCGGCCAAACCGACCGGACCCGACCCGTCATGGCCAAATCCAACACCTTCGGCTGGTCGGTGATGGTTCCTATCCTCCGAAACCCAACTCCGGTGGGTCAAGTGGCGGGTTTTGGCCTCTAAAACCCGAGCCACCCGATCCGACTAACAAATGCTAAAAAAAAAAAATGCCAAAATTTCCTAGATTCGGCTACTTTCTAGTGTTCCTTAGCTCCGATCCGGCCACCCTTGATCTTCCTTCACTCAGATCCGGTGGTATTTGCTTAGATTCACTCAAATCCAACCAAGATCTACCATCTTCCTTCATCAGATTTGCTCAAATCCGGTGATATATGGTTCGATCTGACTCAGATTAGCGAAGATAGGCTTAGATTGGCGAAGATAGACTCAGATATTTGGTTAAATCCAGCTATTCTTACTAAGATCGGTGAAGATAGACTTTGATCTACTCGAATTTGGTGCCTTCAACTCAGATCGGCGAAGATAGAACTTCTCCTTCGCCTGCCGTCGCTCATCATCGGACTCGACCGACCCGATCGTTCGCTCCTTGAGCTTGGCCAACCCGACCCATGGTGGTTGGCTGCGAGTGTGTTTCTGTTCCACCTGATCTGAGCAGGTCGAGTCCGGGTTGAGGCCAAAACAGACCCGGCCCGACCCGTGGACACATGCAGTAATTTATAGTACATGTTCATATATAGACTAGCATATGAATTATTAAAATCATTTTTAAAAAATCCAGAGTGTTTCTGAGATATATAAAGTAACAAATTAAAAGGGTGCTAACGACCAGAAGAACAAAACATAGGACAAGATTTGAAGTAAAAAAAAAAAAAAAAAAGGAACCCAAACCTTTGTAATATTACTGGGTACTTGTAGTTGTTCTGTGCTCTATGGAGCTTGGTGTAGAAGATGCCATCATTGCATTCACACACCAAGACTAAGCTGATGTTATTTAGGCAAAAGATAGATCTAGTACCAATAATTCTCAAAGTCTGTGTTTTCCTTTTTCCTTATAGTCAACGGGCCTATCTATTCTGCGCATGCATCTATGCATGCCCTGTTTGCGAGTTGTCATCTTATAAGGGCATCTCTGAAAAATTATCTAAATTTTTGTATGGATAAAGAACAGTGACATTTAGGTAGACACGACAAAACGGGTCAAAATTTTCTGACCTGACCCGACCTGAAAAATACTTGATTCAAACCCGATTGTTTTAATCCGAAGTAAAAAATGGGTTGACTCGTGATTTGACCCAATTTTTTACAAATTAACCCGACCCGACCCGAATAACCCGTGACGTAAAAAAAAAATTTACTAAAAAATATTTAAACTACATCTTGGTACTAAGTGCATAAAACACAAAACTCCAGAACAAAACCAATGCAATAATCAATAAAGCATTAAAGCTTCACGAATCACAACCAATATTTAACCAAAAATAAAAAGAATCACAACCAATAAAGCATTAAAGCTTTAGCTCTCCACTACTCCACAGACATGACAAATTGACCAGAGAGAAGGAGACAACTAGTCTCTAGACAAGACAACACAAGTTACAAATTGTTACACAACACAACCATTAAAAAGAAGAAGAGTGCTTGACTAGCTTAGCTATAGTCCAAGTCCAAACTTCCAAAGCCAATTACGGAATTACTAAAGGCACAATTTAGTAGCTCACTTCCTTGACTAGCTTGACTAGCTTGAGTGCTTGACTAGCTTGAGTGTTCAAAGGCACAATTCAAGCCAATTGAGTGCTTGACTAGCTTAGCTGTAGTCACAGACTCACAAACAGCCACATCCACAATTCAAGCCAATTGAGTACTTAATATGTTATGTTTTTTTTTAATCCTTTTTTTTTAGTGTATCTTTCTAAGTAATCTAATTTTCTATTATTTTAAATGCAACAGGAACAAGTGCACTTAAGAAGGCCGATAAGTTGATATGGTCCATAACATGTTTTTTTTTGTGGGAATGATATTATTAGTAATGTAAACTTAAAATATACTTTTTACAAGTTTGCTATTATGTGTGTGAATATAGAAGCAAACTTTGGCTTGCTATCATGTGTGTAAATGAATTGTACAACTAAATCAAAATGAATGAATGGAGGATTTAGAGACTAAGCACATGAATTGTGCTTTTGATGTGTTCACATCAGCACTGTAGTGTCTTTTGGCTTTGGTGAGGGGTAAGGGAAATCCCAATTCTTTAATATTAGTGTACAATGCATGTCATGTTATACGTGTTGGTAAATTATTAAATTGGATGTATACATCAGCTGGTTGTACTCTATTATAGTTTGTCATTTTTTATTTGCCACCTTCATTTTCTCTTCCTATTTTAAATAGATTGAAGATTATACCAAGATTAGCTGCTAGAAAACTGGAAAGAGTTGCATCAAATTTGGGTATCAAGCGTTTAGTGGTAATTGATAATAGTATCACCAGTGAAAATTTAATCACAGTTGAGGAACTCATAAATGATTGACAAATTGCATCTATTTCAAAAAAAAAAAAAAAAAACCTTGTTTGAAAAATATGGGTCAACCCGACTTGCGACCCGATTGACCCGTTTAAAAATGACCCGCGACCCGATTGACCTGCAAACTTGATTGACCTGACTAGCCAGTTTTGCCATGTCTACATTTAGGGCCCATTTGGTTTGTAATTTGTCATCACTCAATTTTCATCACTCGTCACTTAAAATACCTCAATTTTCCAAACCCCACCCGTTTGGCGCTCATCACTTAGTTCTGCCGTTACTTTGTTTTAAAAAAAAAAAAAAAAACACTTAAAAGTCAAACATTGCAGCTGAAACTTGGGTTTAATTACAAAAATGCCATTAGAAACTAAGTTTTGGAAATTGAAAATACCTTAAATGTATTTTCAATTTTCATAACTCATCACTCAAAAATCAGAGAATTGAGTGATAGAAACGAGGGTTGAAAACCAAGCTAAACAAAAAAATTTGTGTGGGTCCCATGTGTTTTGATAACTTAGTTATGAGTTTTGGATCATATCACTCAAAACTCCTCTAAACCAAACAGGCCCTTAGCTTTTACCTATCTACTTTTTCAAATACACTTTCCAGCAGATTCTCTATTCTTTTCTCCATCTCATTTAAATATTATTTCTTTATTCATTCTTTATTCTTTTTTTATCATCCTTTATTCTTCTTATATTCATTTCCAACAATTATATTTTTCAATGAAAAGTGTTATATCCACAACATTTTTTGCAATACTTTCATAAGAATCATATCAATATCTTATGTGGAAAGTTATTACTAGTTCTAATTTGAACCTACAGCTGAAATTATTTTTTTACTCACCAATATTAGCTAATACCAATCTTTTACTTAAAATTTATTGTGAAAATATTGTGGTAACATTTCTTAATTGCCATTTCTTTTTTATTTATTCATTATTTTTCATCTCTTAATTTCATCCATACGTTTTTTTTCTCTTGGTTTTTTCTCCACCATACACATATCCCACTATCTCTATCTACCATTGTTTTTCTTTTTCTAGTTCATTCCGGATCACTTGTGGTAGCCTCCAGAACAATAACATATCTCCACTTCTCACTCTCTCTTTCTCTTTTTCTTACATACACACACAAATTTCTCTCCCTCTATCTCACACAAACAAATTCTCTCTCATTCACACATAGATCACCGGCAGAGAAGTGGAGATAGGCGTTCTACATGTTTTTATTTTTATTTTTTTGTTCTGGTTTGATTAATTTTATTTTATTGTTCAGATTTCATTAGGCTTATGAGAAATATTATTTTTGTGTTTCAAATCTTTCAATTGGGTTTTATGTTTTTGTTTTGATTGTGGTATGTTTTAGTTTGTAACCGTTGAGATAGAGAAGCACAAGAGAGTAAAGAACAAAAGAAAAAAGGAATGAGAGAGAAAGAATAGTAAATTAATACCATTGGGAAAATTTTTTAAGAAACAATAAGGGTATGAAGTTGCTATAGTGTTTTCTAAATCTAGATAAGCACCGTAGCAACTTCAAAAAATATCTAGCGAAAATCGCGTTTTCGCGTGATTTTCACTTTGGTTCTTAACTTTTATTTGCACTACTTTTACTCCTTATCCTGAAAAATGTGTCTTGTTTTTGTCCATTCTGTTACATTAGAGACGGATAATGCACACGTGGCAAACAGAGTGTATTGTTGGCACACTAAAAGCTGGCATAGCCATTAAAATAATAATAAAAAATATTATTTGGCATTAAAAAAGCCACGTCAGCATCTAAATTAAAAAAAAATTAAAAATAGAATTAAAAACCAAAAATCAAATGAATTGAGATCTAATTGTGTTTTGAATAAGAACAATAAGAACTCAAACTCAGATATAAGAACACAAACCCAGAAATTAAAAAAAAAAACTCCAAAACTTGATACATAATGACTTCATACATTCCAATACTTAAAAGGATCAAAAGCATTAAACCAGAATGGGAATGCATTCACAACATACCCGACTCATTTCACCTTTTAACTGATTTATCCTATCAACATTTGGGTCATTTGAGTAGTATTCCATTTGCTGACTCAAAACCCTCGAAAACTTATCATTCATGGCATAAGAGTGGGCTGAAATAACCGCGCAGTGCGCTTGACGTGGAAGATGTAACGGTCCTAAGAGTAGGACACGTGTGTATCGTTGTTTCTCGGTTTCTTCTGCAATATCTGCCTCACGATCGCACTCGCATTTGTCAACGTGGTGTTGAACTTTGCTAGTACCACCAGTGCGAATAGTATCGCCTATAGATGTAGCTACAACCCTATAGATCAACTACAACTATAATAAAAAGAAAAAATATATGGTTTTTATTTTATTTTATTTTATTTTATTTCTGGGTTTGTATTCTTAAATCTGAGTTTAGGTTCTTATTGTTCTTATTCAAGACACACTTAGATTTCAATTCATGTGATCTTTGGTTTTTAATTCTGTTTTTAATTTTTTTTTAAATTTAGATGTTGACATGGCATTTTTTTAATGCCAAATAACATTTATTATTATTATTTTAATGGCCATGTCAGCTTTTAGTATGCCAAAAGTGCATTCTGTTTGCCACGTGTGCATTTTCTGTCTCTGATGTAACGGCGGGGACAAAAATGAGATTCGTTTTTCAGGATAGATAGTAAAAGCGATGCAAGTAAAAGTTAGGGACCTAAGTGGGAATCGCGTGAAAATCTAGAGATGAAAATGTGGTTTTCACAAAATAATTAGAAATTTTTTTTGTTTAGACCTGCTGTTGGAGTGTGAACAGTGAGCTTTTTTTCTCAAAATTTTAGATATAGAGCATCTATTGGAGATGCTCTAAGGTCGTAATTCCCTACTCGCTAGCTCAGAGAGAAGTAACTGAGAATTTGCTTTAATCCAAACTAAACTAATTAATAGGAAAAATTTATTATTCTGTATTCTCAATTTCTCAGTCCATAGTGACTTGGAACTTTTTTTTTTCTCTTAGATAAATGATTAATTTTATTATGAATTTAATTACTTAATGAATTTTTTAGTTTTTTTAGAATACTAAGTATTTATAAAACACACACGAAAGCGGGATAATATTTTTAAAGAAACTTATAGTGGTGTATATCCAAAAGGATCTTAATGGAACCTATTATATTTAGAAAGAGGGAGTATCACATCGATGTCCTCCCAGCAATACAAATAACTAGTTTAGCAACTGTAAATATGTTTGGTTATGAATAATATATAATATATAATAAATTAATAGGGCCGAGTTGGAAATTTTTTATTCAGAAAATTAACATGTGCTGGTGTATGGTTGTGATGAGTTATCACACTATAAGATGATGTACATTCATACACTCTATTATACCAACTTAGTGGATAATGTTGCTTCAATAAAATATGAGTGAATTAATTAATATTTTTATTAGTTAGGTTTTATTAAACAATCATATATTTTAAATAAGGCATATCTATCATGATTATTGAATGTGTCAAATCCCAAGAGCCCATGACTTTGTGGATTGTGGTGCTTACTAGACTTTGATAGTGTGGGTATTAAAACCCTTGATCCTCCAAAAAGGCATAAGCAAAGATTTTAAAGGATGATTTACCAAGTAGTTGTGAGTAATGCAAGTAGAAAATAACCCATGGCTAGTTTGCAGGGCAGAATCTTGGTGCTGTGTCATTAGCACTTGAAAAATGATGGCTGGAGTGAGAAACCAATCTCTTGTGCTCTTCTTCTTCTTCTTCTTCTTCTTCTTCTTCTTCTTATTATTTTTTTTTATTTTTTTTGGTGACGGTAATGTGATCTTACTTATGTACACTTTAGTGAAATTTTTTTTTTGATAAGAAATACGTCAATTTATTAAGAAGATTGTAAAAGAATACATCTTGAGCCGTAGCATTCTCAATAATGGTTGGATTTTTCTCAATCCAAGTTACAAATGAATCTAAATTTTTGGCGTATTGAGCCAAAATGTGTGCTGACCGATTTCCTTGGCAACGAACATGGGAGAACTGTGCTGCTCTGAAGTCTTGAATCCTACATAAGCATGCTGCGATGATGTTGGAGATGGTAGCACAAGGAGTTACTACACCAGTAAGTGCTTTGAAGAGAATTTCTAAGTCGCATTCAAATGTTACTTCCTGAAGCCCAATGTCCCACGCAAATATAATACCTTCCTCCATAGCTTTGGCTTCTGCTTCTAGTGGGCCAAGTGGTAACCATAACTTCTTGCTCATAGCTGCAATAACTTGCCCTTCGTGATCCCGAGCCACCACACCAACACCACTGGCTTGCGCTTGTTTGAAGACTGCACCGTCTATGTTTATCTTGTACCATGGGCTGTTCGGTGGAGACCAAGTGCTACTGTGAGGGATGATGGGCGACTGGAACTTGTGGTTTACACTCCAGAATTCTTCAAGCATAAACTTTGCCCTCTGAATGATGCCACTGCTTGACTGCCGTGTCCCACCTGTTCTAGCAATGTTTCTCTCATGCCAAAGGCTCCAAGTGATAGCCACGATGAGTCCTAAAAGTTCATCCCCAACATTTTGAACTAACATCAGGTGCCAAAGAAGGTTAAGAAATGAACCAAAATGAATCCCGTGGTGCTGAACAGGGATGCCAGCCGAGGTCCACACAGCTTGAGCTTTTTCGCACTCCCACAAGGCATGGCCACTTGTTTTTGCTCCTAGTCCGCAAGATTCACAGGTTTGGTCGGTTATGATTTTTCTGCTACAAAGGTTGACTTTCGTTGGCAAGACATTTTTACATGCACGCCATGCAAAAGAACGTAGCTTATTTGGGATGTGTAAGCGCCAAAGGGTTCTCCAAAATAATCTTGTATTCTGAGTATCCGACTGACCACTGTGGGCAGCAGCTGTGTTGCCATTGATTGAAAGGGCAACCTTATAGGCACTACAAACTGAGAAATGGCCTTTTGGAGTATATGCCCACACAATGCGATCAGGTGGGAGTCTATGGCTTAGTGGTATGCTAAGGATGGTTTGGGCTTCATGTGGTAGGAAATTCTCTTTTATAAAACCAATCCTCCATTGCTTTGTTTCTTGATCAATTAATGAACTGACCCGTGAGTTGGTAGGCAGAGCATGTGGGTGGGAGGTGATGCAAAAAGTAGAGCGAGTGGGCAACCATTTGTCTATCCAAATTGAGATGGAGTCCCCATTTCCAACTTGCCAGCGGTACCCTTGTTGGATGATTTTTTGGGCAGCCATAATGCTCCTCCAGGCATAAGAGGGTGATGATCCTAAAGTGGCAGTAACGAAGTCACCCATTGGAAAATATTTGGCTTTGAAGACTCTATGGACTAGGGAGGAAGTGTGGGTTTGCAAACGCCATCCCTGTTTAGCCAAGAGAGTTAGGTTGAAAGCCTTTAAATCTCAAAAACCCAAGCCACCCTCAGTTTTTGGGATGCAGATTTTATCCCAACTTATCCATGTCGTCTTGTTTTTCCCATTTTTCTGACCCCACCAAAATTGGTGGACCATGCTTGTCATCTCATCACACAAACATTTTGGAAGTAGGAACACACTCATTGTATATGTGGGAATTGCTTGAGCCACTGCTTTTATAAGGATTTCTTTACCTGCATGGGATAATAATTTTTCCTTCCAACCAGAGAGCTTGTTGTCTAGTCTCTCCTTCAAGTGTCGAAAAGTATTACACTTTCCTTTACCCACCAAAGGTGGCAAACCCAAGTATACCTCATGTTGTCTAATGATCTCAGCCCCAAACTGATTCTTGATGGAGTCTTGGATGGCTTGTGGAGTATTGCGGCTGAAGAATAATGTAGTTTTTTCATGGTTTAATTGCTGGCCGGAGGAGTGTTCATATGTCTCCAAAATACCTTCAAGGATGGAGCATTCTTCAATGGTAGCACGGCAAAAAATAATGCTGTCATCTGCAAAGAAAAGATGTGAAATTTTTGGACCTCTTTGACATGCTGCCACTCCACTTAAGAGGCCCCTGTCCACTGGTTTTCTTATTAGAGCTGATAGTCCCTCTGCACAAAATAAAAACAGAAAAGGAGAGAGGGGGTCGCCTTGCTAATGCCCCTAGTAGGTATAATATGCCCATGAGGTTGGCCATTAATTATTATGGAATAAGTAACTGAGCTAACACATCTTATCATAGTTTTTACCCACATATCATGGAAACCCATTTTATACATAATCTTTTCTAAGCAACCCCATTCAACTTGGTCAAAAGTTTTGCTCATGTCAAGCTTTAAAGCCATCTCCCCCACTTTACCCGTTCTCTTATGTTTAATGTGATTCATAGTCTCAAAAGCGACCAGAACATTATCCGTTATGAGGCGGTCCGACGTAAAAGCACACTGGTTTTCACTGATTATTTTTAGGAAAAAGCGTTTCAGTCTATTGGCTAGAACTTTTAAGGCTAGTCTAGAAATCACATTGCTAAGGCTTATGGGTTGAAATTGGGTGATTTTTTTGGGGTTCTTTATTTTTGGGATGGGTACAATATGGGTTTCATTAAATTTTGGTGGAGTAATACCGTGATTAAGAAAATCTAGAACAGTATTTGTAACATAATCACCAACTAAGGACCAAAAATGCTGATAAAAAAGAGGTGGCATACCATCAGGTCCTGGAGATTTTTTTGGATGCATTTGCTTAATAGCCTTATGGACTTCATCAGCTTTGAATTCTTGAGTCAGCAAGCTGTTCATGTCGGTGGAGACAACAAAGTTCAATAGCATCAATCAATGTGGTTGTGTCCGTGGGGCCATTTGAGTGAAACATGTTGGAAAAGTACTCTACTGTGATTTTTTCAATCCGTAGCTCATCCTTCTGCCATTCCCCATTTGTATCGCATAGGCCATGAATAGTATTTCACTGCTTTCGATTGGTAGCCTTTGTGTGGAAAAAGCGTGTGTTTCGGTCCCCCTCTGTGAGCCAAAAATTCCTAGAGCGTTGTCTCCACATGGTGTTTTCTACATCCAACCAAACATTCAGTGCACTACGAACCTCTCTAATTTCAATATCCGTTGCAAAGTACTAGGTAGCAATTCAAGGGCTTGAAGTTTTTTCTGCAAATTGTCAATCTTATGTCCCACTACCCAAATTCAGATTTGTTCCAAACTATCAACTTATCTCTGCAATTTTCGAGGCAGTTTGTAATCTAATGGCCACCAGGTTTACATAGACCTTCGTACCAGGAATCTTGTACCACTTCCGCGCAGCGAGGGTCTCGTAACCACATCTCTTCGACGGACATGGCCTCCTGACGTTTTGGTTTGACTAACAATCTCATTGTAATCCCCAATGCAGAGCCAAGGGAGTTGGTTGGATTGTCCAAGTGATTCTAGTAGAGACCATATTTCCTTGCACTTGTTTGTATCTAGATGTCCATAAAAACCTGTCAATCTCCATATTAATTCGGTACGAGTGCATGTGATAAGAGCGTCAATATGCCACCGTGAGAAACCTTGAACTACTACCATCGAATCCGGTTTCCATAAAAGTGCAAGACCACCACTCTGACCAATGCTAGATACTGCCAATCCCTGTGTGTACCCAAGTTCTTGTTTTTTATAGCTCATCTCTTCCTATGACAGCTTCGTCTCGATCAAGAAAACGAACTGGGGAGCTTCCTTCTAAAGTGCTCGCTTTAGAGCACGAACTGTGCGGGGGTTCCCAAGCCCCCGACAGTTTCAACTAAGGGTACTCATTGGGCCCGGCGGTGCTGCACAGCAGCCACCACCGATCCTAGTTGTTGTGCGAAGAGTTTACTGAGAGACATAGTTTCATCTTCAATTCTTTGTTTCTTGTCTGCATTCGGGCTTGCCTTAGGGGGAGGTCCACTAGGTTTTCGTTTTGGGCCGAACTGTAGCTTGTCCGTGTCCATGGGGTTTTTGGGTCTTTGGGCTTTAGTTTTCCTTTTCCATGTAGCTGGCTGTTGGGCCATGGGAGTTGGTGAAATAGTGGTAGGCCCATTCTGTGTTTTAGGCTCTTTATTTGTGATTGACGAAGTGATTACTTCTGTGTCAGTAATGGTTGCAGTGAATGGAGGAGAAATCTTAGAATCATGAATTAATACATCCATTACAGCAGCAGTTATGGGGATTTTTGTGCAAGCGTTTTCTGAAGTCAACAGTTGTTTTTGCGGAATTTTGCCAAATCTCTGTCAATCTCATCAAGGTGCAATTTGAAAAGATCAATGTCATTTATTATTTCTGCATCTGTCGGGGTATGTCGGTCAGCATTAGTTGCTGAGCTGCTTGGGCTGTCTCGTGTTGCAGCGGTGTGAGTGATAGGTCCGCCGACTACGGTTGTGTTGGCTGGCACTGGTGCTGGATTTTCTTGCCATGTTGGCGCAGCAGTGCCATTACGCTGTGGTGGTAGAGCAACTCCAGGGCGTTGCTGGGATCTCTCTAAGCTTGCTTTCATCCATACGCCATATTGCTGATCCTCTTTCTTTAGTGTGCCTTTGCTGCGAACCTATAGTTGATAGTCCCGTTCATCATGATTAAGCAAACCATACCAATAACAAAATATCGGCATACGCTCTTATTGGAATGAAACCCACTGAGATGATGATTCCCCCACATCTACTTTGATCCCACGACACAAAGGCTGGCTTAAGTAAATATTAACACGGACACGTAAACACTTACCTCTATAGTCACCCGTTGGAGAAGCATCAACTTGCTCGACGATGCCCACCGAGTTACCTATTGCCTCTGCATTCATCTTGTTCATATGTTGAATTGGGAGGTCATGTATTTGCACCCAAAAGCTGGCACGATTAAACTGTGCATTCTTGATTGCTTCATTTTGTTTCCAACTTATACAAGCCAAGCAAATATTTGTCAAAGGACCATGGCCCACGCATCATGATGTGGTCCAGGTCGTATTCTTCATCAAACAAAACCAAGGCCATATTAGAGCCAAGGTCTCTAATGTCAAAGCTTTTCTCAGTCTTCCACATACTTTTGAGCGTGCGTAGAATGGCTTCCATGTTGATTCTTCTCTTCGTAAAAAATTTCGCTACCAAAACCTTACCGTTGCCTATGACTGTGGGAGTGAGAACAATGGTTTGGTTTTCAGTCTGGTTCAATGAGAGCCTAGTCCACTTACTTGTGATATCATCCATAGCAGAGGGTGAAGGAGTGTGTAAAAGGGAGAGGGTGAAAGGATAGGGAAGAGAGTTCCACTAGGGAAGGGAAGATGTGTGTAGAAGGGAGAGGATGTAAAGAATAGAGAAACAAGGTCCCACTAGAGAGGGGAAGATGCCTATCCGGAGATAGGGAGATATTTCACCGCTCTAAAGGTTTCAGAGAAACCTAGAGGGGAAAACCCTTTATTGAAGTTAGTTTACCCTTATGGTGTTGACATGGTTTGTAATGGACTTGTCATTCTATGGGTTTTTTATTTTTATTTTTTTTATTTAGTGTAATAATTTTTTACTTGTTCTAATTTAAGGTTTATACGTTTTTTTCTCAAAAATTGTGCATTTAAAACAAATAAATAAATTGACAATAGAGTAATAGAAATTGAAACATAAATTATACAGAACAAACCCCCATTTCAGCTTATGAGAAGAAGTAAAAATTATCATATTTTCTTAATTCAACCTTTCTTGGCAATCAAATAGTGAACAATTTGCTCATAGAACTCAAAAAGCACAAATCAGAATTGAATAAAAAATTGAGAATTGAGAAGAGTAAAAAATACATTTAGGGCATTTTTGGTACACTGAATGAGGATTACAACAGGAATTGTAATTTTTATTACTAAGAATAAAATGTATTGTAATGGAATAATTAAACCTCTTCATAAGTTTGGTTGTAAGTTGTAAGATTAGAATATAACTTAAGATTTATTTTAGGAAATATCTTACTTATACAATTATATTTCCTTAAAAATAGTATTTCTTAAATTTAAGTGAGAGATGAGCTATTTTTTATGATTTTTTATTTTTATAATTTTTACATATGTATATATATATATATATATATATATATATGTATGAAAAATTTGTTTATTTGGAAATGCATTAATAATTTTTGAAATTATTGTACATACTGAGGAATAGTTATTACAACCTATTAGAGAGAAATTGTTATTCCTCATTTTAAAGAATAACTATTCATAAGGAATGATTATTCCTTGTAATAAAAATATTACCAAACTAAAGAATGACTAAACTATAGGAATAACTATTACATTACAGTGTCTATTACAGTCTATCAAACATGCCCTTAAGGTTATTCCGTCTTCTTTCTTTGCTACTCAGCTTCCATGGCAAATAGAAACTGAAAATTTTATGATCATTAGTAGAAAAAAATAAACATAAAATTGACTTCAAAATAAAATAGCCATGACCAAAAAAAAGAAGAAGTATTTCTTCATAATTGTTGCTTTGCAAACCCATTAAAATTGTTTTGTTTTGCAGTGCCTCCTCTATAAAAATACAAACAAGCTATATGTCATGCCATGACCCATCAAATAATAATAAATAAACATAGAGATAATATGAAAATGACAAAGTTTACTTACAAAATTGGTTGTTAGCTTAGGCTACAACCTTACTTAATAAAATAAATATTATTACATATTTTGAAAATCTAGTTGTAGAATTGCAAGTTTTCTACTCTCTTAATACACATGTCAAATTTTGTGTCAATCAGATATTGTTTACTATATGATTAATAAGGTTATATTTTATGCATAATTTTAATTTACAAAAACTTACAATTAGAACAATTTATTTATGATATAGCTATTGATCTTTAATTTTCTAGAAAGTTTGCAAACATGGAGGATATATATAAAAGAAGATGTAATCCAATGGTAGATTTGTCAAAATCCACCTCGAATGAAAATATATTTAGTAAGGTTGTAGCTTAAGATTACAGCTAATTTTGTAATTAAACTTTGTTCATATGAAAATACGAAGTTTCAAATCTACTAGGAAACAATAAAATTACAGATTGGTCATCTTGTTCAGAGAGAGGGAAAAAAAAAAAAAAAGATGCAAGCATACCTTACTCACCAACAAATCTTTCAATAGTGATTCGTGTAGCATTTGAAAAGATTGATGATGAAACCTTGTATGATTCTAGAGATGAGTCTTGGCGGGAGAGGCATGACTTTTGGGTTCTTTTCCTCCTCCAAAAGACTTTAATGTCAATAGTTAGCACCATCGTGCATCCTTGGTGTGGTGATCACTCTATAAGTATAAGTGCTTGTAGGGTGTGAGGGCAGAGGGTAAGGGCTGATATTCAAGTATTTATGAGGGAGTTTTACACACATATAGACAACAGTTAGCAATTAGCTAAGTTTTCCTATTTAAAAATTATTATCTTAGTTGTTTAGTTAGTAGAATGCTGATATGGCATCATCGGGACATTTAAAAGTAGAAAGGAAAGGTTAGGATTCTAAGAACCCTAAATGTGATAGAGTTCTTTGGGAAATCTTTCTCCCAGTGCCCTTACATCCTAATTCTGATTGAACTATAAACCAAACTTCCAACACAAATTTAAATTTTCATTACTATTCCAAACCTTACATATCCCTACGTTTTCTCTATTCTTCTCAGACACAACAACACCACATCATCTTAAAACCCATTTGATCTCTAAAGGTGTGTTTGTTTGGAAGTGAAATAGGGTGGATGGAAAATTTTGAAGAAAAAATGGGAAAGAAAACATTTTTTGAGTGTGTAAGATTGAGTGGGGAGAAAGGAAGATAAATAGTGGGGCCTAAGTTTTTTCTCTTGGGGCCCACCAAAATGTTTTCTCTCCAAAATTGATAGAAAACTATAGGGAGAAATTTGGCATCATTTTTGGATGAAAATGTCCATGTACAGTTGCACATAGGCTTCGTTCACGTTGCTCTTCTTCACTTTTTTTTTTTGGTTCCTTCCTCTTGTTTTAACTTCTAGCATTTAAGTAGTTTCCTTATTTGAATTTGATGTCATCTAGGATGCAACTGTCATGTTTGTAGCTCATGAATTGAAGTTAAACATAAGCCATTTGCTGACTTATTTTCATTTCCATGTTCAAACTGATTGGTCCACTTATGTCATTGCTTACACGTGCTAGATTGCTTGTGTCATTGCTTACACGTGCTAGATTGCTTGTGTCATCGCTTACACATGCAGGGTTACTTATGTCATTGCTTACACATGCTGATGCATTTTATGCCCCTATTTCAATGGCATTTGGCAAATTTCTGTTGATTTCTGAATAGTGATAGCAAAACCTAGCAGTAGTACGTGTCGCTTTTTAATTGGCTGTATTTTGTGGACTTGGTAGTATGATGTGTTAGTTTGTGATAGGTCGAAAATTTTCCCTCTCTACAAATGTCCCCTCGAGACTTGTTCACGCACACAGTTTTAGATTGTGGTGAGGGAATGAGTTTTGAAAATGGATTTTTACACTTGACTCTTCAAGTGAAGTAGTTGAATGTGGTGGTTCTTTCAACAGGATGAAGTAATTTCAAAAGAGGAGACCCACCCATATGAAAGGCTTTGATAAGACCGAAAAGAGGTCTGCGAGTATTTGAATGTACTTGTGTGACCGGGTCTTCTCAACAGAGGTTAAATTAAGGTAATTTCAGAAGAATATTTTGGATCGTTGGCGGTTATCACATGGTGTAGAAGATGGGGAAGAGGCAAGGATGTTGGCTGGGTACAGCATGCAGAGTCATGGTGTTGGCCTCGTGCTTTTAAAAACTTTTGGTGAAGTTATATTAGAAGAATCTACTTTGGATTACGGCGAGGACATGTGGGAAAGTGGTTGAATGTGCATATGTTATCATATTTCCTAAGTTAAGTTGAGGTAATTTCAGAAGCCTATGGATTTTGGGTCTGCTAGTGGTGGTTGTGAAGAAGATGGCGATGAAGATGAAGTGAATGGATGAAACATATGACACCATGGTGCTGGCCCTGTACGTTGAGGACTCTCTAGTGTAGATGTTTCTGGGGAGTATACTTTGGGATACAAGACTGATTGCATGCTAAATGAGGTTCGGTGGCAAGTCGTTGAATCCGCCTGTGTGATGGGACCATGCCGATGGACGTTAAGTTGAAGTAATTTCAGAAGTGTATTTTCAGAAATACTTCAAGCATAATTTAAGTTGAGTAATTCCTGAAAGTGTGTTCTAAGGTACCAGTAATGATGACCTTTGGGTCCCATGCTAGTGGGAACACAGAATGAGGCTTTGGCGACCATTTACTGACAACCTAATGCCACTTGTTGGAAAAGCACAAAAAATGAAAGATGGAGCTAACTTGTGATCCTGGTTTTAGAGACCAGCCAAGTTGCTATTTTTTCGGAACCATTGCTTCTGCTGGAAGACCAAGCAATTGGAGAGAGACTATGGGGTCCCTAAGCTTAGAAACAGGTGTCTTTGCTGGACTTAGATTTCTTAGCCAGCCAAATCCGAGGATGCATGGAACAACAATGCAAACCTTGTTATGAGTAACTTTATGGACAAATGAGGTTGTTAAGTGGGGAAACAAAATTTGTTTGGATCTTAAAACAACAATGATGTTGTGAGGAGGGTTTCTACGGAACCATGAGAAGATTGAGTCTAAGCTGATTATGAAGCAATATTGGTTGCTAGGTGTGGAGAATGATGAGGCTATAGTGAGAAATGGCTGGAAGAAGGAGGACTTGAAAATTTGAAAGAAGTAAATCTTCATTTCATGATTCAGTGTGTTTTTTCTTGGTAAGTTTCAATGAATCCAAATCTTCTATTTATAGCGGAGAGGCGGAGAATGGTAGATGGGTATGTTAGGTGAGAATGATGGATGAGAATTTTTGGTGAGAATGGTAGGCACCGAATGGGAATGGTAGGTGGGAGACTGGTAGGCACCGAATGGGAATGGTAGGTTGGAGTAGTGACCCAATGTAATTTCAAGTTCAAGACATACTTGAAAGAATTCATCTACTCTTTGAAAGGGAAGCCTTGATGAAGTTTGGAGGATAATCTTGAGGGAATTTAAACCAAATAGATGAATCTCAAATTTTGATCTTGGGAGCTTAGGTTTTGGACACTGCTAGTACTTCGGAGAAGTGGGTCAGATTGCTTGGACATCTTGACTCCTGGAAAAAGTTCACATCAAAGCCAACAGCTATAGAATCACACTATTTGAGCAATTTTGGATTCTCAAATGAAGAAATAGACCCAAAAATTGGAATTTACACGAAAAAGTGAGCAAGACAGGTCCTTACTGAAAATTTTGACTTTCGGTCAAGATTTATAAAAGTCAACTTTCTAGAAATTGGACATTTACGCAATTTCCAAATTTCAAATGAAGAAACAGATCCCAAAATAAGAATTACTCGAAAAATTGAGTGGGACAGGTCCGTTTTGAAAATTTTGACTTTTTGGTCAAAGTCAAAAGTCCAACTTGGTCAAAGCCCCTTTCTTTTTATTTTTTTTTTTAAACTTATTTTATTTTGTAGGTGGTTCGGGTTTGGGTCAGATTTTCGGGTCGGTCCAGGTCAAACCGAGTAGTGGAGAATGACATCATCATGACATCATATCGCTAGAGGCAAGCGTGTGAGTGCGTAAGACATCATGGAGACGCGTGGGAGTAATGTCAATGAGTGTGAGCGTGTGACAACTGATTGAGGCACGTTTTTGTTAAGGAAGCGTTCGTCGGAGCTTCTAGAGGCACATGTGTTAGGATATGTGCACTTAAATCCTATTGTATGATGCTATGCATGACATTATGCATGACTTAATGTTGTGTTTAATAAAGTTGTTTTATTATTATCTAAAATAATGGTAATATGAATATTGAAACATTATCATATAGTCCATGAGATGCATAGTATGTGATTTATGTGAAAAGTCACAAAAGATATAAATCACAAGTTTTTTGTAAACTCAGAATTTATAGTTCGTAGTCAGTGATGAAATTGGGCATTTCATCTGCGAAAACTATATCGTATCAACTAAGATGATTTCTCTTGATCATGAAAGTTGAGACTTCTAATTGATATGTTGATATGTTTTAAGAGTTAAGGTATATTGAACTGGACCGCTGTGAGATTTATTTTTCTCCTAACGACTGTCTAATGAATAATAAATCTCACGACTTCTATTTGCATGAACTCTTAATCCTGAGAGAATAACGGACCTGATCATGAGGTGTTGGTTGCTTTGATATATCAGAAGTGAGATCTAAAGTAATGGTCAAACCCTCAGTATGTTGGGCAGCCACATTTAGTATTGATGGAACATATATTCTCAAGATGAAATTCATAATCTCTTAACAGAAATATAAAATATTCCCTTGAGATAAGTTTAATGGGTTTGGTTATTCAGAATGTTAGGCCTAATCGCTTTAGTAAGGAGTTACTAAAGTATATATTTATGAAATTGGATTTCATGAATATATGATGAGTAATTTAAAGGATTAAACCAGGTAATCAAGGATAAGATGTAGTAATTTACAAAGTGGCAGTTTACATTCATGACTTTGTGTTACTACGAATATTTTATAAAGGGGTTGCATGTATAATAAAGTCTTGGGATATAATTTATTAATAAGGCTTAGAGTGTAATTATATTTATATAGTGGTATTAAATATAATTAAATGGTAACTTTGGACTTGTCAAGAGTTGTCAGAAAAGCCCAAGGCCTATTGGAGTTAGTGTCTTATTGGTCCCTTTTAGTCCCACTCTAAGCCACACACTAAAGCCCAATTAGAAAGGCCCAATAGGCCAGTCCAATTAGATAATCAGTTAGTTATAGAAGGAGAAACATACATAATTTTTTATTAGAGAAAAAAGAAGAAAGACATCATTGTGAAATGGTACATATGTGTGAGTGAAGCCACTCGATTATTCTCCCTTGGAAACTGATTGAGAGACCACACTTCTTGGGTGTAAAGTGGAATTGGAGTGAAGATTAAAAGTGTTCTCAAGTGCTTCTAATCTTTGTTTTGAATTTTTCTACACCAAGGTACACTATCTTGTTCTTTTAAATGAATTTGGGATAGAAGGCCATTACTACCCAAAAAAAACACAAAGGCTCATATCTTTGAAATCAACTTAAAAACGTGTGACACTTTAATGTATTGCACCTTGAGATCCATTCCTTGCCTACAAAGTATCTCATGAAATGAACTTAAAAATGAATATTGGCTTGATTGTTTTTTCAACCCATGTTTAAAATATCAGAGGTAGTCATGAAGGGGAATCACCTATGATTTTTGCATTTTTAGTGAAAACAATAAAAATAAAAGATAAATAAGTTTTAAAATGGAAATAGCTATCTCAAATTATGTAAACAAGTAAAAATAGTGGGATTTATAAAAATGACGAATCAAAATCCTGTTTAAACAAGTAATCATAGTGGTATCTTTAATGTTTGTGTGTGTGGGAACGAATTTGATCATAGCTAGGTCTTTTAATAGAAAATTGTGCGGGCACTAGGAAGACTTCCAAAATATAGACATTAATAAGAAAGTCAATATGTTAGATTTTGACATTTTTTTTTCTAATAATTCAATAGTTACAATCTAAATGGAAGGATTTAAACTATAATTAACTCTGACTCCCCGATTGAAACACCATAAGGTGCGGATTGAGTAACAAAGTTCTTGGCTAGGTTTGACACTTGCACATTCATGAACTTTTGATTTTCTTGATGATAAAATTAACCTTGTGTTCTGCGATTTAAAAGCTCATGCCATCCAATATATATATATATATATATATATATATATATCAAAGAAAATCTAAGATGACTAATTCACTCAACTAATTAAGTAAAACTATCTTGTTATCACCATTATTAAATGTTTTCGTGCGTAAGTACAAATTTCAAGCTAGTACATTATAAATTTTGAGCATTGTCTCATCATGCTGTCCAATGCAATAAATTTGTTTTACAATTTAATGGTGGAATTGACAAACTTAGCCCACTAATCAAATTATGATAATTAACCTTTTGAGCCTCAGAATAGTTCAATCCGGCCTAGTTTTTGTAATTCCAATGAGGAGTATTTGCCTATGATAAAATAAAACTTTTGTCCCCTTTTTCTTTGCAACTTTTAAATGTAAGATCCAAATAAAGTCTACATGATATCCTATTGTTATGACTATTATAATATAATTTTAGCATACAAGTAGTGATATCATCATTTTATCACCTTAAAAACTTTGGCCCCATTTGGTATAGTAGTTTAACAACGTGTTTTCAGTTTTTAAACAACATTACATACATTTTTACATATTTTTTTACCCACACATATTTTAAAAAAAAAAAACAACATTACTAAAACAACTTTACTGAATAGCCCCTTTGTTGTTAAATAATCACTACCCTAATACCAAAGACTTAAGTCACTGTGGGACATATTGTATTTTAAAGATTGTTGAATTTTGATATGAGGAATGAATGGGAATTGACCAATCAAGTTACCATGCATTGCACTTCTCTTAAGCTAGAAAATTGATATGTACCCAAATAGAGGGTCCCATCTACAAGACTTACTCAATCAGTCAATCCCTAATGTGTGGTTGAAATTCAAAGCATCAAAAAACCAACTAAAAGCTCAAACAAACTCCTTGAGCACAATGCAATAAGATTGATGGATGGGTCCGCTTCCTATAAATAACTCCTATGCCATTTGTACCAAACATAACAAAATCATATATCACTACTAGTTTTATTATTATTATTTTCATAAAAGCAGGATCATGATGGTGAAGGAGGGTTCCTTGTTGAGAATAATAATAGTTGTTACTTTAACCCTTCTCCTTTGTTTCCTCATTGCCGACTTTGAGGTTCGTTGCATTGAAAGCGAGCGACACGCGCTTCTAAACTTCAAGCAAGACCTTAAAGATCCTTCAAATCGGCTTGCCTCTTGGCATGCTGCTGCATCTGCCGTGGATTGTTGTGATTGGATTGGTGTTGTCTGCCATAACCACACTGGTCATGTCCTCCAACTCCATCTCAGAACCTTTTATCCTCTGTATGACGAGCTTACAACTGATGAAGACCAACAGGAAGCTCAATTGCAAACTTATGAGAGGTCAAGGTTTAGTGGTAAGATAAATCCTTCTTTGCTTGATTTGAAGCATTTGATTTACTTGGACCTCAGTTACAATGATTTTGGTGGTATTCAAATTCCCAAATTCCTCGATTCAATGGGGAGCTTAAGATATCTTAATCTTTCCCATGCGAGATTTGTGGGATTCATTCCTCATCAACTTGGGAATCTCTCTAATTTGCACTATCTCAATCTTGGAGAATATAATAATTATTATGATTTATATGTCGAGAACCTTCAATGGCTCTCTGGTCTTCCTTTACTACAACACCTTGATTTGAGTTCTGCAAACCTTAGCCAAGCCTCTGATTGGCTACAGGAGATAAAAAAACTCCCTTTCTTGTCAGAGTTGCGATTGTCAGGTTGTGCACTTTCTGTTTTCATCCCACCACCAATACCCAGTAGTATTAACTTTTCATCTCTCACCACCCTCCATCTTTCGTACAACCGTTTTGAAAACACTTCGATTCTCTTTTGGATCTTTGGTCTTCATAATCTGGTTTCCCTTGATCTATCTAACAATCAGTTTCAAGGTCCAATTCCTGTTCATCTCCAGAACTTGACTTCACTTAGGCACCTCGATCTACATGGAAATGCTTTCAACTCTTCAATCCCCAATTGGCTATACAATTTTAGTCATATTGAGTTCCTCAACCTCTGCTACAATAATTTGCAGAGTACAATCTCTAGTGCCATTGGAAAGCTAACATCTGCCATTAGCATAGACTTGTCATCCAATGAACTTGAAGGAAAGGTACCAAGATCTTTAGGTAGTCTCTGCAAATTAAGGGAAATTAGATTGTCATACGACAAATGGGGTTAAGAGATATCTGAAATCTTTGAAAGTTTATTAGGATGTGTTTCAAATAGTCTAGAGATCTTAGATTTGTCTAATGCTCAACTTTCTGGGCATTTGACTAATGAACTTGGGCAATTTAAAAATTTGGTCATCCTTAATTTGGGGAATAATTTAATTTTAGGTTCCAATTCCATGGTCTATATGGAATCTTTCCTCTTTGAGATCCTTGTATCTTGAGAGTAATCAAATTAATGGTACTCTCCCTCAAAGCATTGGACAGCTCTCCAAATTAGAGTGTCTGGATATTTGTTTAAATATGTTGGAAGGTGTGGTGTTAGAAGTTCATTTTGCCAATTTAATGAGATTAAAAACATTTACTGCACTTCAGAATCAACTAACTTTAGAAGTAAGTGACAATTGGACCCCTCCTTTTCAACTCAACACCTTAGGTTTGGAATCATGGAATTTAGGGTCAAGATTTCCTTCATGGCTCTATTCACAAAAGAAACTTTCAAGCTTGGACATATCCAACATAGGGATTATAGATGCAGTTCCTCCTTGGCTTTGGAACTTGTCTTCTCAGTTTTCTTATCTAAATATCTCTCATAATCAAATCTATGGGGAGATTCCACATATCCCTTTGATTTTGTACTATCTTTCAATAATTGATGTGAGTTCAAATAACTTCACAGGTCCATTACCTTGTATATCCTCGAATGTGACATTTCTTGATCTTTCTAACAATTCACTATCTGGATCTATTTCTCACTTTTTGTGTTACAAGATGAATGAGCCCAAAAAATTGGAATATCTCAATCTTGGAAAAAATCTTTTATCAGGGAAAATAAGTAATTGTTAGATGAAGTGGCAAAGCTTGATTTTCTTAAGTTTGGGGAACAACAATTTCATTGGTAAAATTCCAACATCCATTGGATCTTTAAGTAATCTTAACTCTTTGCATCTGTACAACAACAAATTCTCCGGAAAACTTCTATTTTTATTGAAAAATTGTAAAGACTTGTCTATTATTGATATTGGCAAAAATGAATTTGATGGGAGCATACCTAAGTGGATTGGACATAGACTTTCAAGCTTGATGATTCTCAACCTTCACTCCAATAATTTCTATGGTCAAATACCAGATGAACTTTTGTGCTCGAACTTCTCTCCAAATCCTTGACCTTTCACATAATAAGCTGTTTGGAAGCATACCTAAATGTGTTAACAATCTCAGTACAATGACCAGAAATAACAATTCAAATTATCCCCTTTTTTGGTATGTTGATTCACCACATTATAGTCATTTGCCTTTTGAAAGTGAATTGCTTGTGATTAAGGGGAAATATCTTGAATATTCCACCCCACTTCGACTGGTAAATATTATAGATCTTTCCAACAACAATTTGTTAGGAGAGATTCCTAAAGAAGTGGCTAGTCTCCAAGGACTACAATCATTAAATTTGTCATTTAATATCTTGACTGGAAGGATCCCAGAGAATATAGGTGATATGAGATCAATAGAATCTATTGATTTCTCTATAAACCAACTTTCAGGTCAAATTTCTCAAAGTATGTCAAGTTTGACATTTTTGAGCCACTTGAACTTGTCGAACAATAATTTGATTGGGAGAATCCCTTCAAGCACTCAGCTACAGAGCCTTATCGTATCCAGTTTTTTTGGAAACAAGCTTTGTGGACCTCCACTTACTGATAATTGTACTATAAATTATGTAAAACCAAACATTGAAAACAAAAGGAGCAAGGGTTTTGTGGATTTGTTTTTGTAAGTATGGCACTTGGATTTGTGGTTGGGTTTTGGGTTGTATTGGGTCCTTTACTATGGAACAAGCAATGGAGAATTTTGTATTTTCAATTCCTAGATCACCTAAGGTACAAGCTTAGTGGTGTAGTGGCACAAACTTGGTATAGCATTGTAAGTAAATGTTGTAAGATTTTTAATATTTAGTCCAAGTATCATGTAATCATATTAATCAGTATTTTAATGATTTCTATATGATCTTCGACCTGGTTAATATTTATGATCATCTATATTTACTCTATTAACATGTATGAATAGGATATTTGTTATGAACGTACACAGTGGTGGGATGAATTTTACCAAAAATATAATTAGCATAAACTGATTTTAAGCATATTTTTGAATAACCTCACTAAAATTACAAACAAGCACAACAACTTGGACGCTCCTTCATTTGATATTACATGAAATTCTGCTTCCTATTCGTAAGGCATTTTTTAGAAATTGTAGGCTTTGATTGTAATGCTCGGGCTGTGTTCATGGTTTGTGTTTAATTCTAGGTATATGGGCCTGGTAGTTTCTACTCAAATGACACATATTTTAATTTTTCTAGTAGAATCTTTCTGTTTAGGGTCTGTTTGGATACAGTTGAAAACTGAAAACTGAAAAATTTGTAGCAAAATAATTATTAAATGTGTGAATAGTACTGTGAGACCCATTTTTAATGAAAAAGTTGCTAAAAAGTGATATTTGTGGGTCCCACGAACAGTGCACAGGTGCACTGTTCACGCAGAAAGTCAACATTCACGGCTCAACAGTGCGTGAATAGTACTCAACAGTGCATAAACAGTGCACTTGTCCCTTAAAGCTGAAATACGTGCAAAAAAAAAAAAAAAAAACGTAAACGCAGGTTCATCAGGATCTAAACACCATCAGGATCCAAATGCTCACTTAGTGCCCGTTTAGGACAAGCTAAAAATTTTAGCTTATTTTTGCTACTATTAATGGGTTCTATAGTACTTTTTGGTATTATTTATGAGTCCCACTATACTCTTCAATTAACTTTTACCTTTATGTACAATATTTTCAGCAAAAAGTTCTCAGTTTCAGTTAAGTAAGCTGTTCCCAAACGGACACTCAATGCTTTGTTTAGCAAATCAAGATCATGATCTGACTGCTTACCTAAATCCTAGTCTCCCTCACCCAATAGGAAAGATCTGACTTTTCTCTTCCTTCATCCAAAAGCTCTACTGGCATTGATGGTTGTTCACAGTGAAGATTCAATAAAATAATTAAGATACCTTAATCAAGATGTTAGTTGAAGAGATAAGATTGTTTGGTTACTCCATAATTAATATTGGCCAATTATGAACCCAGCAGCACTGCCAGCACATGATAATGAGTTAATTGGAATTAAAAAAGAAAAAAAAAAGTTCTAAATTATTTTGGCTACCCATACTTGATTTAGACCACGTATATTAATCTTAAGAAGCATTGATTGATTAATTAATATTAAAGAAAATAGATTGATTAAGTTAGTATGCAATTGAGTTTGAACTATAAAACTGCTGCAAGAATAATAAACTTGCAAAAAATAGAGTGTTCCTGCTCTTTTTTTTTTTTTTTTTTTTATAAGAATAATGTATTCAATAGCCTTTTTTTTGATTTATTAGTACTGTGGTTTATAAATTTATATCATATTGCTAACGTTCAATATATTCAAAAAGTTCCTGCTGCTATTGAAGATGAATAGTGGTTTTGAATCATTTTGTTGTATTTGTTATTGTTCATTATGTTGAGGTGATTGCAGGCTTGGGTCTTCTTTCTAAGCTTATTGGGTATAACACCTTTGGCTAAGCGTTTAGGATATGTTGTAGAATAAGGAATTTTCAGTTTTTTTTTTTTTTTTTTTTTTTTTCACCTCTCTCCAAGGAATGTGAATTATTAAGTGGCTAATGTGTTGGTGTCATTTCCCTTTCAATGAATCAAATAAAAAATATCCTTTAAAAAAAATCTATTTGTTACGAAGCATAATTTTGTTAACATTCGTTGTTAAAAATTCTTGTTCCATAGTTGCGGTAGAAATATTGGAAAAGTAATCAAAAGTAAAACTACTTTATAAATAAGTTGGTAGGCTATTGACCTTCTAGTTTTTATTAACAATTTGGTGCAATTGAAAAAAATAAATTGACAACAAATAAACGACATATATGAAATATTTTGATAAAGAAAAGAAAAACGCCTACATGTGCATATTCAAAGCAACGAAATACCTTAAAATATATATAAAAAAGAGCAATATTATTTTAAGTTCTTAACTTCCTATTTTTTTTATTTGTCCTTAATGTATCCTAATTAGGAATTTTTTTTTTTCTTTTCTAATGGATTTCATCTACATAAAACACAAAAGAATGTACAAAACAATATTTAACAAAACAAATTAGGTTAAATATAATTTTTTTAGAGTTTGGCTACACATCATGGACTGACCAACCATTTTTTTTTTCCTTTTGTTGGTGATTTATTTGGTGATGTTCACCCTCCATAGTTGAGGTTGATAGGCCAAAAATGTATTGATCCCTTGTGATGGATTAATTGATTAATTAATATGCAAATGTGTAGTAGCACAAACAAATCACCAATAAACTAAAGTGAAGCGGAAAATAAATTTGACACGGTGATTTGTTTACGAATGGGAAAAACCTTCAAGGCAAAAACTCTACCAGGTGATTTTAAGATCACCACTCCCAAGAATCCACTATTATCACAACAAGAGGTTACAAGTAAAGGAATCCTAGTACCTTCTACTAACCTACAGTTGAACCCTTATCCCAATACTCAATTGGACTTGTTCTGTAGTGACAATTTCTCCTTTTGATGTAGCGCTCCCAGTACATGACTAACCAATTTGATGTGCGGATCCTAGTACGCAGCTTACTCCTTTGCACGAATCCCAATACATAACTAACTCCACAAAAATCCTTTGATTGTTGTCATTGATTTGCAACAACTTCATATAAAAATACCAATAAGATCTTCAATGTTAGTGCAAGAGACTTTGGTTGGTTATAGAACCCAAAGGCGTATAAGAAACACAGCAAGAACTCTTTTTTCTGTAGGAGGAGGCTAGAGTTTCAAAAAGAAAAATTTTATAAAGCTCTCTAGGATTAGGTTTTTCTTTTCTCCACCTCCTTTAAATAGGAGCTTAATTTGATCTCCTCTTCCAAATAGGTTTACACAAACCTTGGGCTTTACTAGTCCAATAAGAATTATACAAACCCATAAACAAATAGCCTTTTAGAGTGAAAAACGTTGCTAGCTATAGTCTGAATCTCGTAAGCTCAATAGATTGAGACATCTGTCGAGCTTTAATGAATCTCGACAGATCAAGCTTCTGTTGAAGAGGTGTCGAGGCTCGCAGATTTGCACTTTTCTTGAGGAGTTCTTGAGTAATCTTCATATTTTCAATTTAACCACTTGTAATGATCATCTTGAACCTACTTAAATATACCCAAATACAAGTAAAATATGTTTTGTCAAAGGATATGCTAATTACATAAAAATATGTCCCTAGCAATCCCCCTATTTGGCAATCCGTGACTAAACCATAAGAGTACAATGAATGTCCTAAAATACATTCTACTCAAGAATATAGAATAAATAAGCCTAGTCTAAAAGATTTAAACCTTGGAAGTTGTTGCAAGAAGAAGGTTCAGAATCTTGACTTCGCTTTAACTTGTTTTTTTCTAAAAGGCACTAAATAAAACACATCAAGGTACCATGTGGAAAATAATGACAAGTTAAATGAATAAAAAACATATGTATAAAAGAAAAAAGAAAAAAGAAACTATACATGTGAGATAAAGAGTGAAACACATACATCATCATCAAATATAGAAACAACACATGATGTATGTAAATGGTTTCAAAACCAAAAGATGCATAACACAACAAATATACCAATCAATGTGTATCAAACTAACTCTCCTCCTAAGTTAGTCACATCAAAACTTTCTTCCCTTTAACATGAAGTTCTCCCCCAAAGTTTATTACTCCCCCTGAGGAATGACATTCAATTCTTATATTTCTCCTCCTTTTTGACACGATTGTCAAATGACATAAAAAGCCAAAAAACTTGACCGGAGATAGACAGAAAATTGATAAAGAGGGAACGAGGAGAAAAAGGAACCATAGATCTACAAGAAGATCAATAGCCTACCAACTTATTTAGGGTTTAGGGTTTAGTTGCACAAAACACTAGTATTAAATCTGTGAATTAAATTGGTAGATGTGTCACTTATTTGTTAAATTTAATCTTGGATTTTGAAATCCATCTCATGGAGCCTTTACTTCTGTCTATCTGCATGTCTGTGTTTGTATGAACGAGTTGATTATCACTGATGCTATGAGATGAGCTTTTGTTGGATTGGTAATAGTCAACAGTGGACTGTTCGCATGAGTAGAACCTTACAAAATTTCTATTTTATTTCATTTTTTTGCCTTCCAACTCATTTGTGTCAAATGTGATTTCTTACTTAGTGATTAATTTGTACTCTTATTTCTCAAGACACTAAATAATCTAGCCTCTTTTCTTGGAGATAACGGTAATGACATGCTCTGTTGTTTTTGTTTGTATAGGACCATCTGCAAAAACCTGTATTGCCTTTTCTTAACCAATACGCACTACAAAGGGGAACAAATGCTCAATTACTAAATGGTCAAAAGCTGCTTAATGAATTTTCAGAAAAAAAAAAAAAAATAGGGGTGTGCAATGCTCCTTTTGATCTGACAGCATTCTGTGATGAAGACAGGTTTTTGCTTTTATACATTCCTGGCATTTTTTGTGCTTAAGTTTTTCTCCAAATACCTGATTCTGGAACTTCACCATCATTTTTCCTGGTTTAGGTTATTTTATGCTGATTATAGAAAAAAAGTAGATCATGCTTTGCAGGAGTTGCACCTTGAGAGAGATTCTGATTTTGATACTTCTTTCTTACACTTTAAGCCTGCTAAATGTCCCCCCCTACCTCCCTACTTATTTCTGAGTTATATTCCTTAATATTTTTTTTTCTTCCGTTAGTCTCCTACTTTGGCATTTCCAGTCTTATGAGTATGTACTTTGTGCAAAGGTTGGTAGTATTTTAAGGCAATGTTCGGCCTCCCAGTCTACATGCCTCTTGTACCAGGAACAATGGAAGGATGTGCGGTGCACAATTGAAAATATATATCAACTGTAGTGCATTGTGGTGATCTATGGAAGGACACAAACAAGAGTCTGGGGAAGAGGAGGGCCTTTTCAGAGCTTCTAAAGCTGTTAGAAAGCAGTGGCATCTCTAGGCACAAGTCTATATATATGGAGGTAATCAAAATTGGATGCTGGGATATTAGTTATTGTAATCTATAGCTCAGATTGTGTGTGCATTATTATAAAGGCTAAATGTTGGTTTTCTTTTTCATGACTGGCACTTTATAGGGCCAACACAAATCTTGGTGGTTCCTTAAGCCATCATATGATGTACAGTATCTGCTCCTGACACAAAGTAGCCTGGCTCCTGGAGCTTTGGATGCTGCCGCTGCCAGCAAATTTCGAAGTTTTCCCCATGAGACCTTGGTTGCTGAATGGAAAAGCGCCAATGAGTACTACTTTAAGAGCATAGCATCAGTGCTGCTTCTGCAACATATTTGCCTAAACTCCCACAAGGATATTACTCGTGGACAGGTAGATCTCTAACTAAATATCAACTGAAAAGATCTTTTTAGTTTAAGAAGTCTTGACTGCGTCCTCTTTATTTTTATTTTTTAAGGAATTGTTGTAATGCCTCTGAAGTCTCTGAAGTCTTCTATATACAACTTTTTGCTATAGTACAGAAGTGGCTCACATGCTAATGAAAGACCCTAAGGAGAATCCTGTGATATCCAGGGAACCTCTACTGAACTCAATGAAAGAGAAGAATGAAGACTTCATGAAAGATACAAAGAAGATTATAGCAAGGAGAAGGGGAAGGAGAGAGGTAAAGGACCAAAAGTGGAGAAATTCCAAGTAGAGAAGCTGGATACTGATGTGGGGTCCCCTGCTTCATGCAAAAGCCTTATGTTCCATCGTAGACCTAGCTATGGCCAACTGGGGACAAAGTGTTTAGTTAAAGCCGATCACTTCTGAATGATGGAAAGTTATTGAAACTCACATTCAAATTTTGTGGCTATTAAATTCATATATAGTGGGAAAATATAAATTAATTTAAATTAAATTTTGTCCTTATCTGAAAATGTTGGGATCACTACATCAACATAAACTTCATAATTATCAACATATCAAAAAATTAATTAACTTTTTTTGTGTAGGTGGTATTCAAGCCCATACCTCAAATCAATAATATATATATATATATATACACACACACACCAAGTGCAAAAACACCAAACCCTATAGTATTTCTCAGTGTTTGTGTCTCTAGGAAGGCTCGACTTTCTAAGTACAACCCAAAGTGAAATTGCAGCAAAAGCAATGTTAATGTTCCTTCCCATTGCTGTGTCAAAAATTTAACTTCAAATTCGGTGGAGGTGAATATTATATTGGGTCCAAACTCAAAAGGATTCCTTCCATAGTAGCCTCTAGTCCACCCTTTGACGAAATCACCAAAAAAAAAATAACAACGTAAATGACATTACAAGTCCAACAATATTACCAAAAAAGACCGGCTCCAAAACAAAGAAAATAGCCAAGAAATTTGACACAATAAATAACCTTTATTATTGATAACATAATTTTGTTAAGCAGCATTTGAGATACTGTACAGGTACAGGCCATCTAAAATTATAACATTAATTTTTTTCTGGTTTTGAACACTACATTATACCGCACCTAGTGCCCATCAAACTTTGCACATTTACAAGTCAATTGTGTCACACTGAACTCTTCAATCCAACAAATTTATTCCCTCCAATACTGCATAAGCTCAAACCACTGTCTCAGTAAGTCAGAAAGGGTTTTAGGAAGTGCTTCAATGTTCCTTAGCACAATGTAATATGGGAAGGGAAAGGAATCCATATACTATGAAAATTTAATGCTTCCACCCCTCAAAGGATGCTTCCATGAGGTCCATGATCGACTCTTGCGGACTATCCAGAAGAGAGTTCATGGCATGGAAGACTTTGACAACCTGTATTTTTGAAACACTTTAAACAAAACACATCAAGGCATCTTTGTGTGAAGCAGAAATAATAGATTTCATACAAATAAAGAAACATGTGTATAAAGAAAGAAAAGAAACAACACATGTAGAGATAGGTGAAGAAAACATACATCATCATATATATACCACTTGATAAATACCATGTTGTATGTAAAAATGGTCACAAGACCTAGGTACATGAACAAGGAGGTAAACACTCCCCCTA
Organism: Castanopsis chinensis; assembly: GCA_032878915.1. Classification (NCBI taxonomy): domain Eukaryota; kingdom Viridiplantae; phylum Streptophyta; class Magnoliopsida; order Fagales; family Fagaceae; genus Castanopsis; species Castanopsis chinensis. The sequence continues at coordinate 186,877 of JAVQMG010000008.1, forward strand.
ACAAGATGAAACACAACTCCCCCTTACAAGGGCATGTATTTCTTCTCCTAACTTGTAGAATCTTAAAGAAAGAAACCACGAATTCTTCAATTTCTTCCCCTTTTTTGTCACGATTGATAGAGGGCACAAGAAGCTATAAAATTTTACCCGAGAAACATAAAGATGATTAAGGATAATCAAGGGGGGCATAAAGAATCTATAAAAATGCATGAATGTAATGAAACAAGATGCTATGGATGACAAGATAAGAGAAACATGCAAAAAAAAAGAAAAAAAATGCATGCAAGGATATTTAGATCGATCGGGAGGTGTCGAGAAATTATCGAGCCAACCTCGATGGATTGAGAAGGTGTCGAGGATCTATTGAGCAGACAAAAGATATCTCGATCGATCCACCTAGCTATCGAGAGGTGTCAAGATTGCTATAAGATGCAACTGAAGAACTCGACAGATAAACCAAGTATTGAGAGGTGTCGAGGAGGTGTCGAGATGCTTTAAAAACAATTTTTCAAGGAGGGAAAAACACAGATATGAATGCAATCAAGCATGCAACTCAACCAAAAATCCAAACAACATATTAACCTCTCAAAAACATCTCTCAACAAGAAAAATGTCATGCATTTTGATCCAAAACACACACACACACACACTAAACAAGTCTAGTCAATTTTTATTTCAAAAACAAGTTAAGACGGTTTAATGAGCATACATCAACACATGTAAACCTTGTGATGGCCAAATCACATTGTACCTACACATGTATTAAAAGTAGCAAAGAATATTGCGTGTTGTGTAGGAAGAACATTGCAAGATTGCATAAGTGTTTCAATGTTATGATGATTTGAGATATGAGAAATTCACTTTTAACTCACACACAATCATAACTGTTTGATGGGGACTATCACCTTCGAGGTACATCTTGTAACTCCCACATCTCCTAAAAAACAAGCTTGCAATCATATTTTAAAGTATTTTGTTATTTTTTCTTTTATTTCTTTGCACATTTTTCTTTTATTAAGCATATCATGCATGGACATATAAGAGAGAAAAGAAATACCTAATTATGTTAAGCTTGTTGACATTGCACTTTTGCTATGCCGAAGCATACAGATGTCATATCATGATTAGCGGGTAACAGTGGCGAGAAGGTTATTTATACATTTTTTTAGGATTTTCTAGTCATATCCGTCAAAAAGAGTGATACGAGTATTAAGTACAAGAGATCACTTAACCTTACTCATCACAAAGAAAGTGCCACAAAGCTCACTTACTTAGTTGTGCATAAAGATGCTCATCTAAGTTACAAGAGATACAAAATTTAGAAAATTTTGTTTCAATGGCCATTTTAAGGTTCACAAGAATCGATGTACACAAACACATACTGTTTTTGTATTTTTCTAATTTTTCATGTTTTTTTTTTTTAATTTTGAAAATAAAACAAAATAAAAACTAAACAACCAAACAAAAACAGACAAACAATCATGAAAGCATGAAAGAAAGATGCAAATGCATGAAAACATGATAGAAGGATGCAGATTCATGATAGCATGATTCTAAAAGCAGATAAGAAATCAAGCAAAGAGAGTCCTACTTTAGATAGAAATAATTAAAGTAGAGAACAAACAGAAAAGAAAATTAAGTCTTAGGCTCATTTCTCACCCATACAGCACGAGTCTTTGGCCGTGAAGATGTAAACGCACGTGTCCTAATATGTCTACTAAAAGACATAAACTCTGTGGGGCATTAGACATTTAGACACGAAGTTCAACCAAGGCCAACCAGCATGATCAAGAAATTTTGTACTTTTTCCAAACCGCACTTTCAAACGACTACAACTAAGCCGCAAAATGAAACCTTCATGCAATAATTGTATTCTTTGACTCCCATGAAAAAATGTAACAAAAGATGCGCTGATAGAAGAAATATGAACTTCATCAGGCTCTAAAAACCCTGCAGAGTCACTGCTACCATCGGAGACAGCAGTTGCAGAAGACTCTGTGGAAGACGTCTCATATGACTCCTCCATTTCATTGCTAAGCTGGCCCATGTCAAAAGGATCCCGTTGAGCTGTATTAGGTTCAACCTCCTCTGCTGTGATGCGTGTCAGAAGAGATAAAATTGGATGTTATTCCTCTGGCTCTTGATTTGTAGGAGATAGCATTGGATCATCATTCAACTTCGAACTTGATGGGGGAGTATTTATTTTTAGACTCACCCCCTCTGGAGTTGATTTTACATTACTATGACTTCTTGTCGTAGCATTTGGGGAAACCCAACTGTTTGCAGTGAATATATCTGGAAGGCTTGATTCCTGCATGTTTGCAGATTTTTGCCAATATCAAACCTTATAAATGTTAGGATATGTGCCCTTAAATCCTATTGTATGATGCTATGTATGACATTATGTATGACTTAATGTTGTGTTTAATAAAGTTGTTTATTTTTATCTAAAATAATGGTAACATGAATATTTGGACATTATCATATAGTCCATGAGATGCATAGTATGTGATTTAGTCACAGAAGATATAAATCACAAGTTCTTTGTAAACTCAGAATTTATAGTTCGTAGTCGGTGATGAAATTGGGCATTTCATCTGCGAAGACTATAACGTATCAACTAAGATGATTTGTCTTGATCATGGAAGTGGTGACTTCTAGTTGATATGTTGATATGTTTTAAGAGTTAAGACATATTGAACTGGACCGCTGTGAGATTTATTATTTTCCTAACGACTGTCAAATGAATAATAAATCTCACGACTTCTATTTGCATGAACTCTTAATCCTGAGAGAATAATGGACTTGATCATGAGATGTAGGTTGCTTTGATATATCAGGAGTGAGATCTAAAGTGACGGTCAAAACCTCAGTATGTTGGGCAACCACATTTAGTGTTGATGGAACATATATTCTCAAGATGAAATTCATAGTCTCTTAACGGAGATACAAAATATTCCCTTGAGATAAGTTTAATGGGTTCAGTTATTCAGAGAGTTAGGCCTAACCACTTTGGTAAGAAATTACTAAAGTATATATTTATGAAATTGGATTTCATAAATATATGATGAATAACTTTAAGGATTAAACCGGGTACTCAAGGATAAGATGTAGTAATTTACAAAGTGGCAGTCTATATTTATGACTTTGTATTACTACGAATATTTTATGAAGGGGTTGCGTGTAAAATAAAGTCTTGGGATATAATTTATTAATAAGGCCTAGAGTGCAATTATATTTATATAGTGGTATTAAATATAATTAATGGTAACTTTGGACTTGTCAAGAGTTGACGGAAAAGCCCAAGGCCCATTGGAGCTAGTGTCTTATTGGTCCCTTTTGGTCCCATTCCAAGCCACACACTAAAGCCCAATTGGAAAGGCCCAATAGGCCGGCCCAATTAGATAATCAGTTAGTTATAAAGGGAGAAACATACAGAATTTTAATGATGGTGATTTTTCGAAAAGAAAAGAAAGAGTGTGAGACACACTTTCATTCTCCCTTTGGAAACTGATTGAGAGACCACACATCTTGGGCGTAAAGTGGAATTGGAGTGAAGATTAAAAGTTTTCCCAAGTGCTTCTAATCTTTGTTTTGAAATTCTCCATACCAAGGTACGCTATCTTGTTCTTAAATTCTGAAATTTATAGAGTGCATGTTGTCAATCATGAATGAAATAGATCCTTGTTTGTTGCTTCCGCTGTGTGTTTTGTATGAGATACAAAACCAGATTTTATTCCAACAATAAAACATGCATTTTTCTACCAGCCACTCTACTCAGCCTCTGTCAAAGTCACCAGGAAGTATCGAAGAGTGCAAGGAACTCCACTAATTCTTCCTAGAGAGGCCTACTCATTTCAGGATTTATGTAGTCAAAATGTGTTCATAAGAGGGGCATTGATGGTTCAGAAGTTTAAAGAGCCAAAAGCAAGCTCGGAGAGAGAGAGAGAGAGGATATTTTGTGGCAATTTAGAACAAAATGGGGACCAAATTAACTCAACCAACAAATAAAGAATGGTCCGAGTTAACAATTGCAGTAAAGCACTGGCTGAAAACAGAATTAGCCATGAAGTGGAATAAATTAATAATGTACTCCTGCTGGACGTCATGTGGGATTGTTTTCTGTCACCAAACTTGAGGAAAGCATGTCTAACTTCTGATGGCGTGCAGTATTCAGATGAATAGTGTTCTCATGGTACAAGCAAATTTCCCAAGACATTTAAAATAGTATGTGTCAAATCTTTATAGACAAACCAAACAAGTACTTTATTTATATAATTCATGAGAGATCTATTAAAAATTAAAATATTGATAGTAGTGGCATATCACTCATAGATAAGTACATTTCATAGCTTTCAGAATTATAAAATTACCAAGAACAAAACAGTTGCACAATACTTGACAACTTCAAGATTCATCCGAACATCATCCAAGCTCCTGAAGAATACATCACCGAAGAGATTAGCTTTGACGACGAAAAAATATTACCAGGCTAATATGGAGCAAGTGTCTCCTCTTAGGTTTGCACAATTACTTGTGTGTCTGCTGCCCGAGCCCAAAACAAGTTGCAAGAGTGGCCATCTAAAGTGAAAAATATGAGCATATCAATATTTCAAATTTTTCAATCAGTCAAAACCTACAACTACCCTCAAGCTTTCACGTGACTTGAAAATCCATCTGATCGTGTATAAACAACAGTAACAAATGAACTAAGGAAACTCGTATTAAGATGTTGATAAAGCTAAGAAAGCTGAGAGAAATGTTGGTATTCACCTCCCCAGGTGCACCAACTCCAAAGATATGAAATTGTCGTCATATAAAGTCTCTGTCACACAAGAAGTTAAATAAGGATAGCCTTAGATGCCTCTAATAATATAGAAACTGACAAGTTTTAAGGCTTTAATCCCAAATTTTTTGGGGTTGGCTTTGAATCCTCAACAACAACAGATTTTAACGCCAACATGATAAAAAAATAATTTCTGGATCTTAAAACAGCATATTAGAACATGAAAAAGATTGGCGAGAATAATTGTTTTCTTTTGGAAATAAAGGTTATTATCCTTAAGCCAATCGACAAGTTGATATCCAAATTTAAGCATCTTCCAAAACAACATAAAACCATAAAGAGGGGATAAATTATCAAATTTGGTGATCACCCCTTTATGGAAACATCATATAGCTCAAGACTCTATACAGATACATCATAAAGCTGAAAAACACATCCAAAAATGCTTTCTAATTTTTAATTAAAAGAATTCCTTTTGCCACTAACCAATTTTGTCCTCATTGCTACACCTACTCTGCAGTTCTTTAATTCTTTCGATACTATAATAATTCCAAGAATTAAATCCATTTTTTTTTTAAGCTTGTTTCTTGTGCTTAGAAAAATCTTTCAAAATTGAGAACTAATGCAAATATTTATAAGATGTTGCTTTTTCATCAATTTCATCAAGAATAGAGAGATTGATACCTTCATGTCACCAGCTCTCCTTCCAAATTTCTGTGTCAAGTCGGTCTGATCAGTGTCTATCAGTCAGTCTGATCAGTGATAGGTTCTTACACGGGCTATTATCTCTATGGGCCTCTGAGTAAATGAGCTTGGGGAAAAGTGATGCCCGTATATATCTATATATATATATATATATATATATATCCATATATAGATACAAATACTATTACCTTGGTGGGGCATTGTTCACCACTTTCCTTTGACCCTTCCTCCGCCGCTGTTTCCTCCTTCCGCCACCAGCCTCTGCCTCCCACGTCCCACCTCTGCCGCTTCCCACCGCTTCCTTTTCCTGTTGCACCGGCTCTTTCGACAGCCCTGTCCATGCCATGCACGATACATATATAAATATGGTTTTATCATAACTAACAAACCCTCACGTGTTGCAAACTAATAATTAAAATATCACTGAAGTCTAGTAGGGAGCAGAGAACTAATACAACAGTGTATGATTAAATTATTCATGACAAAAGTGGAAAGTGTTGACAGTTGAGTGGTGACACTTGTTAGCTAGCGCCTAGCGGGAATCAAGATAGATATCATCATATCATTCAAACAGTTCCTTTACGAAGAAGTTGCATGAACTTTGAACCTAGGAACTTATTGTATCAATAATTTGCTCTTGATGTTGTTATATTGCACATCTGCTATGCAGGTGAGGGCTAAGATGAATTTCTTATTCTTAATAAAATTTTCCAAAATTTGCCACTTGTAATGAATATCTCTATATTTGTTCACAATATCAATATCAAAAAAAAAAATAAATAAATAAATAAATAAATAAAAAATAAAAAAATAAAAAAATTGTTCACAACATCTACTAACCTAAAATCCAGGTTAAATTTCTTATCCAATCCCTTCTTAAGATATTTAAACTCCTTTATACCCATTTTGTTGTTGTCTAGGTCTATTTCATTGCACAACAAAAAATAATATTTCAAGATTTTCGGATTAGTCAAATCCGCTTCTTCCATCTGGAGTCGTTTACCATTATCCGTATCTTGCTAGACGGAAGAAAATAAAAATAGAATATCAGCTCTGTCCCAAAAGTGCACTAATAACATGATCATAGTGTAAATTAAAGTGTAGTAAACTAAAGGCATCTAGATTTTAATAATAAAAAAGTTCGTAGTTAAAATATTTTGGAATGCAGAAGATGAGATTGATTAGCAAAAAATAAGAAAGGAGCAGATGAAGCAAGGTATTTTTGCGAATAAAAGATATAAGTATGGAAATTTATAAATGAGGAATGATAAATGAGATGGTAATCGAGATAAATGATATTGTAATAAGAATAATGAGTTTTTTTTTTTTTTTTTTTTAGATCTACTCAAATTCAATGCTTAAAAAGTGTGCAACTCTAAAAAGTTAGATCAAGTGTAATATAACATTTTTTGTATGGAAGTTATCATTTTTTGTCTAATCCTAAAATTTAGCCATATACTACACATCCATAACATAATTAAATAAAAGCTTATGTGGGGGCAGGAATGTCAAAACACCCATGTGGGCCTTGGGTCTGATCCGAGAACGTAAACTCCACCAAAGGGCCGCAAGGCGGAGACAGGGTCACCTAACTTAAAGGGCCCAGGGGCCTGCCGACCCGGCCATTGATTAATCAGGGAAAGTCCGAGGAGAGGGTCTCATTGGAAAACTTGAACAAGGACCAAAGGGTGCATCATGACACCTAGCGAAGAACTCTTGAGGCTCAAAAAGCCATATTACACCTCAACGGGACGCCGAGGAGGAAGACAAGTGGGAAGTGCTCTGCATAAAGCTGCCACCATCGTATTAATGATTCCACACTTACCCACCTGGCTGCATTAATGGGGAGGTGACCCTTGAGGGGACGGTGATCAGCCTTATGGCCACTAGGGAGGTTTCCAAGAAGACAATGGATGGGAAAGGGATCTGCATTTATGGCTCCGTGAACAGGAACGTGAAAATGGGAGTATAAATAGAGGTGGGGAGGCCCATGGAAGGGGATTCGGCTTCCTCAAGGAAAGGGCTTCTTCTCTCAAGCAGAACTAGGAAATGAGCGCTGGGACTTCTCGGCCTACATTCGAGAAGATTCAAAACCACACTGCCAGCTCACTACATACAACTGTGGACTTGGCCCAACACCATTGCTTTCCATGGTCTGGGGAACTCTAAGCTTACGCCCATTCTCTACAAATTCTATTGTTTAGACCATTCGGGCCTGCCTAGTCATGACCTTGGGTCCAGACCTGATTTGTACTCTTACAGCTTAAATTTCAAATTTTATGGCAGGAGATACACGTTTTTTTTGGTGTTGTTGTTTTTTTCTTAAAAAAATTTAATTACATTTATCAATTTTTGTTTAATCCAAAATTTTAGTTTTTTAGTCCTAAAAGTTAGCCACTTACTACACATCCATAACAAAAGTTAAAAATAGTTTAAATTTCAAATATATCAACAACATCAACAACCTTTAAAGCTGAGAAAAATGTACTTAAATTTAAATTTATACTTATGGAAATTAATACTTATGGAAAAAAAATTTAAATTTAATTTGACATAAAATGATAAATATAGTTTCTATTAAAATAAATTTTTTTTATAACAATTTCTTAGATAACAACTACTTTATATGAGGTTTAATACATATAATAATTATTGTAAAGTCTCTCAATGCAATCCAAAAAATTTGTGCGTACGTGAACCTTAGAGAGATAAAAGAATCAAGGTTAAACGAAGTATTTAAAAAAAAAAAAAAAACTTTAATCAACAAACCAAAGTTAGCATGCGTGTTATTAAAGATAATAGCATAAGTTTGTTAGAGTTTGTGTTTGATTTAAATTTTGATGAGATCATTTTTCTTGAAAATCCTATTAAAATTGTTCAAAATAAAGATAAAGATTTTTTAGAATTTAATTCTATTATGGACTCTTTAAAATCTTATCACAATACATACAACATGAAATGAAAATTCATTAAGAAGTACAGTGGTAGAGTATATGAAGGAACCATTCATTTCAAAATTACATTTAAAGAAAAAGAAAAAGAGAGTTAACGTGATACACATAAAAAAGAATTACATTTAAAAAAAAAAAAAAAAGAGAGTTAACTTTTCCTATTTGCTATTTCGTCTTTTCATAATTTATCATTTCTTTTTTCTTTTTTCTATGTGCACATCTTTTTTCTTTTCTTTTTTTTTTTTTTTGTATATTTTGATATTATCATTCTTTTCTTTTTTCCTTTTCTTTTTTGGTGCTTATCCTTTCTTTTCTCAACAGTTTTTTTTTTTTTTTTTTTTTGGAGAAAAAAGTTTTGGATTCTTTGAATTTCTTGTGCTCTTTTTTTTTTTTTTTACTGAATATTATTTATTTAAAATGAAGTGTTCATTCATACACAATTTTTTAATAGAAATTTAACACATTATTTTTTGTTTTATCTAATTAGGACATGATAGTAAATTTATACAAATTCCTCTCAACCAAACAAAAAGGTTTTTCATCCTTCCACTTTTTCATTTTCCCAACCAAACACTATGAAAGAAAATTAAAATCTCTTCTACCCTCCAACTTTTCTATCACCTTCTAATTTTTTATCCTCTCACTTTTTCACCCTCTAATCAAATGGACCCTAAATCCTAACATTTCCTTTATAATAAAGGGGGAAGATTTTGCTGCATGAACATATCACCCGTCCCCACCCTCCTCCTCCCATGGCCAATAGCCGGAGTTATATTCCGATTCCAGGGGTGTAAAAACTAATTTTATCACTTGAAGCTCTAAAATGCCAATCCAAATGCGTCACAAATGTCGAAAGGCAACTACACCAAAAGCATAAAAAAACAAAGAACAAAGAACAAAAACAATTAAAGAAAGACACAAGAAAAACATAGTACTAATTATATATATGCTGCTATTTTATAATTGTTGTGATTCAATGCTTATGTATTTAGAATTTCACATTGGTTGTTTTTGAAAGACTTAAATGCTACTACTAGGATCTTATTGTATAATATATACGACATACCTATAATTGTAATAATTGTACTACTAGACTTTATTGTATTGTATAGAGGACAATCATATAATTTACGAATCTTGCATGTTTGAACATGAATAACGCATTGAATAATGCCCATGAATTGTGCAGGTTAAAAGCCAGTTTACATAATTACCATGAGTGTTATACATGACAACATCCTAGCCAATATTTACTAAGATATATCAGTTATTTAAAATTTTATGTCACTAAGATATATCATATGTAGAAACAGAAAGCTCCTCTCTTTGTGTGACAAATAGTTTGCTACCTTTATTTTGCAGATAAATGCTTTGCAAATACATTGGTTAAAATCTTGATCTTGTACAACTTCATTTTGTGTGTGAAATGCTATGTTGTTGTGTGTGAAATGCTGAGTTTGTAATACTGAAACATGGTATACTTTCTCGAGACGAGAAAGTATACCATTTTAATAATAAGATTGGATTAAGAAGAGATACAAAGCTATATTTTTAAAGCTAATCCAAACCTATCTTTTTCAATTCTTAAGTAAGTGTACTGAATTCTCTTTCCAAAAGAAAAAAAAGAAAAAAAAGAGTAAGTGCATCAAATAGACTGAATTATAGTGAAGTGGATTTGAGAACATGAGAATACAATATTTGAAGTTTTTTTTTAATATGCAATATTTGAAGTTTTGAACATTAGAGAGAGCATATAACCAACAAATGCATCAAAATATAATTTAACATGTAATTCCTAATTGAAACCTAGTCCTCAACATCCACAAGATCAAAATGAATCCCAAAATTGTGATTCAGTTGATGATGCTTTGCCCTTTAAATTGAAGAGTTTATATTTACTAATATATTTTAGGAAAGAAACAATAAATGTAAAAAATAATGAAAATACTTTTTTATTTAAAAGAAACTTCAACACTACATCGTTTTTCATGAAAATGCATAAAAATGAAACTACAAGTATTGTTTTCGGTTGCAGAGTAAGAGTGAAGAGAGATGGACAAGGCCCACAAGGCAACGGCCTTAAAAGTAGTGCAGTGAAATGATTTTTCTTTTTGTCCCTATGCAAGATATTATGGTACTGCAAATGTTGATTTCTTCTATTGTATTTGACGATTTTTCTCCCCCCTCGTCTGTCAAGTAGTCTTTCTTTCTTTATTTTCTAATATTAAAAAAAAAACACTGTTGAAATTAAAACCAGTTTCTAATTTCCAAATGTTAAACCCTGGTTTTGGCCTGTATTAATATGAGTTTGGACTAATATAACCATTTTTAAAGCCTAGCTTGTGTTGTATTTACCCATCTTTTTCTAAACAAGTCTTAACAAAAATTTACACAAATTGGAACTAAAACCTAAATAATAATAAAAAGTCAATTAATGTGAAATTATAAAAGAAAATTAATATATATATATATATATATATATATATATATATATATGTAGGGACACAAGTTTGGACTACAGCCCAAGTGAATGGCTGGGCCGGCCCAAGTGGCCTTTACAATAGAATTTGTAGAGGGTGGGTTTAAAGCCTAGACCTCCTGGTGCTTTAGAAGAATGCGGTGCAGGGTCCAAGCCCACTTCTGAGAGATGGCTGGCTGAGGGATTGACCTAACTCCCCTTTGGGACCTGGCCGAGGAGCTTCAGTGCAGACGGACGTTCTGTTCTTCAAGGGAGAGAGAGAGATAAAACCTTCTGCTTCTCCAAAAGGTCCGGATCCCCTTTACAATGGGTCCACCCCTCCCATTTATACTTCCCCCCCACTGGTTCCCTCCTGTCCTTTCCCTGAAAACGCTCCCCCATGTCCTTAGGGCCATTCCCCGTCCCTTCAGGAGTCATTTCCCCATTAATGCGGCCAGGCGGATGGGCGGAAGGCATTTAATGTGGAGGCAGCATCTTCGTGCAGGGCACGTCCTGCCTGTCCCCCTTCCTCGGCACCCCCCTGAGGCCCCGTATGACTTGTTAGGCTTTGGAAGTTTTCCTGTTTACACTGTCCGATTCCTCGGCTGTAGCCTTTCCCGTCCGAGGTCACGTTATCCTCGGACACCGCCACGCGTACAACGATTTGACCGATAGGTTCATGGGCCCTTGGGTTTTTTTGATATTCCCTTCCTTTCTTGTGGCCTCTTGGGTCGAGCAGTGCCCTCGGACCCGACCCAAGACCCATACAGCCGTCCCGATGACTCTGCCCCCACAATAGCCCCTCAAAAATTTGTTTAACCTCGATCCGAGAGGGGAAATGAGTTTTTGACTCACGAGCGTTTCTTGCACATGGCCCAACAGGCACTATACGTGCCGAATCCTTCTTTCGCGCCCCCTAGGACAGCTTGCGACGCTTCGCATCGTGCAGCGCCAGCATTAAATGCGCTGAGTAACTCCCTATCGCCCACGTTGGACGGTGAGATGCGGATCGTGCGGCCGCGATTCTTTCTGAAATTTCGCGCGGGGCAGGCCTCATAAATGCTTGCTTCTCAAAGATCCCGAAGCGCTTGGGAAATCGCGCATCCAACTTTTCACTCCCAAAAAGCAATTGCACTCCTGGAAACGTGCATTTTCATTTCGTTACCTGAAGCGTTATCAGAGTCGTGTCCTTCTCCACCCGTAAGTTCTCGCTACCTTGGCCTTTTTCTCCTCGGCTGTCAAATTTTCCTTTCCTCTTCTAGGTTCGTTCTTTAGTTTGGGTTATTATGGGTAGGTTTAAGTGTTTGGTAGACAGCGAGTCCGGTATGGAGGGATTTCGAGCCAAGTTCCACATCCCCCCGGAGGTGGAACTTAAATATTGCCTGCCTGAGGCGGTGGCTGACTCCAGGGGGTTCGGGCAGGTGGTCATTCCCATTATTGCCTTCCTGGAGGGTGGCATGACCCTTCCCATGGGTCCTGTCACCAGCGAGTACCTACGCAACCACCGGCTGTGCCCCGATCAATGCACGCCCAACATGTTTAGGATCCTAGGGAGTGTAGATGCTCTAAACGAGCAGATGGGTCTGAACCTCACGTGGCGGGACGTGGTCTATATGTACGAGTGCCACCCACTCACGTCCAAAGGGTACTACTTCAAGTCCCGGTCGAGTGTCGTTAGGCTCATATCGTGTCTTCCTAAGTCCAACAAAGGGATGAAGGATGACTACGTCGTCGCATCTGGGAGATGGCACAACGGGGTCCATTGCCCCGTTCAAGAGGGAAAACCAGGTGTGGCTGCCTTAGGTTTTGGGCTTTTGTTTGCGCTTTAGTTCTTTTTACCTTCACTTTTGGGAATTTGCCGTCCGTTGTTCTTGTTGCTTATTTTTGTTGCCGAGCTTAATTGTGATTTCTCTTTCGGATGCCTTTCTCGCAGATAAGCAGCACGTTTCCCCTAGCCTCGCCGACGTCAACGTCCGAGACCTAAATAGGGTGCTAAGGTCCGAGGTGTTCGTACACGAGGACCTACAAGTGAGGGCCGCCCACTTGATCTTGGGGTACGAGCCGCTGTCCACCGCCTTCGGGGAGGTTGACGACGCAATCCTTGCCTGCGATAAAAGGCGAAGACGAATAGACGTCACCAAGCCCAACTTTCTTGCCCCACGCGACATCCCCGACGAACCCGGAGTGATTTTATATTCTCCGCCCGTGCGCGCCGTTCCAGTTTCAATTCAGCAGCCCAAAGTCTCTGCCGAGGAAGAAGGCAGCGTCGTTGAGGTTTCGGACGACGAAGCCACCCAGTGCTCGGGCATCAAAGGCCTTATAATCTCCAAGGTCGACAGCAGCACCGAGGAGGAAGATATGAACAGCTTAAGATCCCTCATGGGCACGCGAGGGGCACAGGTGGCCAAGAAGAGCGCCACCGGGTCTCACACCCCTCCACAACTTCCCCCTCCTCCTCCTCCTCCTCCGGCCGACCCCGAGGCTCATGCCGCTGACCTCAAGAAGAAGAGGAAGAAGGCAGATGACGAGGCCGAGGAGGCCCGTCAAAAGAAGCTCAAGCAGCAGCAACATCACCAGCATCAACAACAACAACAGCAACAACAGCACCAAAGGGCCGCCAAGGGCAAATCGCGGGCCCACTCGGTGGAGAGCGGGGAGAGCCAACCGCTGGCCGAGGTGCGCCGAGGCCAGGCTCTTTGGTCCCCGCCATTAGAGGTGGATGGGGCCCCCATCCCCGATCGGGCCAGCATAAGGGACTATCAGAAGGGGCACTCCATGTACATTGCCGAGGCCCTGGAAAGACCCCTGCTGCTTCCTAAGGACATGGAGGCCCTTGAGCAGCTGCCTCAGCCGCAACTTTTCCTCTCTCTGAAAAGGGACTTGGGTTTGGTAAGTTCCGATTAACTCTCACTTTACTTGTGCTGGCCTGATCGCGGGTTTTGCCCTATTTATGCCCTTTGTGTGCATGCAGGCTATCCAAGAGGTCGCCGTAGCTGAGAAGTGGGTCGAGGACGCTCGGAAGAAGGCCTCGGCTGAACTTAACATCCGAGTCGAGACGGAGAAGGCCCTCTGCCTAGCCGAGTTAGAGAACATAAAGCTGGGCAAGGCCCTAAAGGCTGAGGAGCAGGCGAAAAGGAGTGCCGAGGCTGGCTTGAAGAACGCCACTGATCAAGCCGAGGCTCAACGCACAGAGCTGCGAGGCTGTAAGGAGAGCCTCGCAAAGGCAAATGTGGAGAACGCAGCTCTGAAGAAGGAGCTGGCGAAGGCCAAGGAAGAGGCCCGAGCTGCCAAGGATGCTGCTGACGCAGCCGTGGCGGCCTCTTTCCAAAAGGGGGTCGAAGAGACGGAGACCCGCCTAGTCGAGGAGCTGGCGGACCTGTGCAGGGAATACTGCCGCCAGGTCTGGTCAGAGGCCCTTAATGCGGCGGGTGCCGCTTCTTCCTCGGAGCTGAGGAGGGTCGAAAACGTGTGGTATCCACCAGATATCCGCGAACTCGACGCTCCTCCCGCCACGGCTACGTCCATCTCCTTTGCGGTTCCTGCACTCCCAACTGCCTCCTCGGATCCTGCCCAGACCATTCCTACGGGAGAGCAAGCCAGCGAGAGCCAAGGCAACCCCCCACCGGATGCCAAAGGAGCAGAGGACCAAGTTGTGCTGGATAGCGGAGCGCACAAGGATGATCTCCCTCCGACGACCAAGACTTGAGTTGCTAGGTCCCTTTTGTGTTTAGAAGGAGCTCTTGTTTCTACTTTCATTTATTTTTGCCAAGCCTTGTAGTGGGTTCCCTATTTAGAATTTTAATGCAAAGACTTTAGCATTTTATTTGTGACAATTGTGCTATGAACGTGTACTTTCTCTTACTTATGGTTCCTTCGTTAATAGTCATCTCGCGTGTGAGAATTGCGTTACATTTTATCCCGCTTTATATCATACGAAAGGCTTGACGTTGGCTGAGACTTTGACGTGGCCTAGAGGAGCATTCTCTCTTAGAGAGAATAAACATGATAGTAGCATTTTAAATAAGGATCGATCCTCGTTGGGGCTTAACCGTAGCTGGGTAAAATTGGCCCCAACACTTAGCGAACAAAATTAACACTAATATCCAACGAAAATTGATCTGTGTCAAACTCTCCCAGGGCAGAAGGCCCGAGAACCCTGTTCCTGTCAAGGTGGGCCTTAATACGTGGCTTAACACTCATAAAAGAACGAGTTGCATGTCAAATTTTATCTAGGCAAGAGGTCCGAGGACCTTACTTGGCTAAGTCTGCGTTAGAAATTTCCTAAGGCAGAAGGTCTGAGGACCTGGCTTAGCCCCAGTTGATATTTAATACGTAAACTAAGTAGTAAATTATGTGCGTGTTAAATCTTCCCAAGGCAGAAGGTCCGAGGACCTGGCGTAATCAAGGCTGTCATTAACACTTAATTAAAATTGAACCGTGTCAAATTTTTCCAAGGCAGAAGGTCCGAGGACCTGGCGTAACCAAGGTTGACATTAACACTTAGTTAAAATTGAACCGTGTCAAATTTTCCCAAGGCAGAAGGTCCGAGGACCTGGCGTAACCAAGGTTGACATTAACACTTAGTTAAAATTGAACCGTGTTAAATTTTCCCAAGGCAGAAGGTCCGAGGACCTGGCGTAACCAAGGTTGACATTAACACTTAGTTAAAATTGAACCGTGTCAACTTTTCCCAAGGCAGAAGGTCCGAGGACCTGGCGTAACCAAGGTTGACATTAACACTTAGTTAAAATTGAACCGTGTCAACTTTTCCCAAGGCAGAAGGTCCGAGGACCTGGCGTAACCAAGGTTGACATTAACACTTAGTTAAAATTGAACCGTGTTAAATTTTCCCAAGGCAGAAGGTCCGAGGACCTGGCGTAACCAAGGTTGACATTAACACTTAGTTAAAATTGAACCGTGTTAAATTTTCCCAAGGCAGAAGGTCCGAGGACCTGGCGTAACCAAGGTTGACATTAACACTTAGTTAAAATTGAACCGTGTCAAATTTTCCCAAGGCAGAAGGTCCGAGGACCTGGCGTAACCAAGGTTGACATTAACACTTAGTTAAAATTGAACCGTGTCAAATTTTCCTAAGGCAGAAGGTCCGAGGACCTGGCGTAACCAAGGTTGACATTAACACTTAGTTAAAATTGAACCGTGTTAAATTTTCCCAAGGCAGAAGGTCCGAGGACCTGGCGTAACCAAGGTTGACATTAACACTTAGTTAAAATTGAACCGTGTCAAATTTTCCCAAGGCAGAAGGTCCGAGGACCTGGCGTAACCAAGGTTGACATTAACACTTAGTTAAAATTGAACCGTGTTAAATTTTCCCAAGGCAGAAGGTCCGAGGACCTGGCGTAACCAAGTTTGACATTAACACTTAATTAAAATTGAACCGACAGAGACGACAGCATTTCAAAAGTATGCACAAGAGAATGATATCTGAAAACATGGCGGACACGCCTTTCATCAGTAGTAATACCTTCGTAGGTTATTTACATTAAAGGGCCGCTTTACAAGTTTGTCATCCAGGTCGGCTAGATAATATGCCCCTATACCGGCTACTGAGGTTATCCGGTAGGGTCCCTCCCAATTCGGCCCCAACTTCCCCCACGATGGATCCTTTGCTGTCCCGACAACCTTTCTTAAGACCAGGTCTCCCGGGGCGAGAGGTCTAGACCGTACATGAGAGTCGTATCCCCGCCTGAGCTGCTGCTGGTAACTAGCTAGCTGGACTATGGCGCTTTCTCATCTTTCTTCCACCAGGTCCAACCCCTTCAGCAGCATGTTGTCGTTGGCCTCTGGGGCAAAGGACTGTGTCCTCATCGTGGGGAGCCCCATCTCCACCGGAATCACAGCCTCGGCGCCATACGTCATCGCGAAAGGAGTCTCTCCTGTAGATCTTCGCGGCGTGGTTCGGTAAGTCCATAACACATGTGGCACTTCATCCACCCATCTGCCCTTCGCATCATCTAATCTTTTCTTGAGCCCATTTACTATCGACTTGTTCGTGGCTTCAGCCTGGCCGTTTCCCTGAGGGTAAGCTGGGGTGGAGTACCTATTCATGATGCCGAAGTCCCCACAGTATTTCCGGAAAGCTTTGCTGTCAAACTGTAGCCCATTGTCCGAGATGAGGGTGCGGGGAATTCCAAATCGGGTGATTATATTCTTCCAGACGAATCTCTTAGCGTCCACGTCTCGGATATTCGAGAGCGGCTCGGCCTCAACCCATTTGGTGAAGTAGTCCGTCCCGACAAGGAGCCATCGCTTATTGCCCGCTGCCCTTGGAAACGGTCCCACTATGTCCAGGCCCCACTGTGCAAACGGCCAAGGGCTGACCAACGGATTGAGAACGCCGCCAGGCTGGTGGATGAGGGGCGCGTACCTCTGACATTGGTTGCATTTCCTCGCGTACTCCTGCGCTTCTCTCTGCATGTTTGGCCACCAGTACCCCTGCGTAAGGGCCCTGTGAGCTAGTGACCTTCCGCCCGTGTGGCTACCACAAGTCCCCTCGTGCAATTCTTCCAAGAGCTGCTCCGTCTCTTCTGGATGTACACACAACAGGTAGGGCCCCGAGAAAGAGCGTTTGTAAAGCTTTTGGTCCTCGGACAGCCAAAATCGTGGAGCTTTCCGGCGGATCTTGTTGGCTTCCGACTTATCCTCCGGCAGTATGTCGTGCTTAAGGAAGGACGCAATGGGGTCCATCCAACTGCGCCCAACTCTAACTTGCTGGATCCGAGGGGAGTGACTTTCCTGCCCAGTTGGCTTGAGCATGTCTTCTACGAGAATGACCCGGGGTAGCCCCTGGGCCGAGGTGGTAGCAAGAGTGGCGAGCGAATTAGCGTGCGTGTTCCCGCTCCTGGAAACATGTGACAAGCCGAAGGACCCGAACTTGGCTTGTAAGTGTTTCGCGCGGGCTAGATAGTTCCGCATCCTTAGTTCCCTGGCCTCCAATTTCCCCTCCATCTGTCCAACCACCAGCTGTGAGTCCGAGAATGCTAGCACCGCCTTTGCCCCCATTTTTCGTGCCATGTCCATTCCCGCCAGCAGAGCCTCGTATTCGGCTTCGTTGTTGGTGGCCGAGAACGCTAGCCTTAAGCATTTTTCCACGATGATCCCCTCAGGGGACGTCAACACTATCCCCATGCCTGAACCCCTCTGGTTCGCCGCTCCATCCACGTAGAGCTTCCACACCGGAGGCGTTGTGCTCGAGACCACACCGACTGGCTTTCCGCCGGCACCCTATTCCCCCCAGTTTTCTTCCGGGGAAGGCTCGGTGAACTCTGCCACCAGGTCGGCCAGGACTTACCCCTTTATAGATGTACGAGGCAAATACTTGATGTCGAAGGCCCCTAAGAAGGTCCCCCATTTGGCGATTCTACTGGAGTAGTCGACGCTCCGTAGGACGGACTTAAGTGGGAGTTGGGTTAAGACGACGACCGTATGAGATTGGAAATAGTGCGGGAGCCGACGAGTGGCGTGCACCACGGCCAGAACCGCCTTTTCCAACGGGGAATACCGGATCTCGGCCTCCTGCAGGGACTTGCTTACGTAATAAACCGGCCTTTGTATACCGGCGTCGTCCCGCACCAGGACCAGGCTGACGGCGTGGGCCGCCACTGCTAAATACGCGAACAGGATTTCATCTGGGTCGGGGCAGGACATGACGGGAGGCCGAGAGAGGTATTCCTTCAGCTGCCTGAATGCCAGAGAACACTCCTCAGTCCATTCAAATCCCTTCCATTTGTTTAGTAGTTGGAAGAAGGGTCAGCACCTGTCCGCGGAGCGGGAAATGAACCTGCTGAGGGCGGCCGTCATCCCTGCCAGCTTCTGGACTTCCTTTGGGTTTCGAGGTGGTTGTAGGTTTCGGATTGCGGTGATCTGTTCGGGGTTGGCCTCTATACCCCTGTGAGTAAGCATGTAGCCTAGGAATTTGCCAGACCCCACGCCGAAGGAGCACTTGGAGGCATTCAGCCTTAACTTATGTTCTCGCAATGTCTGGAACGTGCTGTCCAGGTCAGCCACATGGTCTGACGCGACTTTGCTCTTCACGACCATGTTGTCTACATATACTTCGATGGTCTTTCCCAACTGTGGCTTGAACATCCGAGTCATCATCCTCTGATAGGTAGCCCCTGCGTTCTTCAGGCCGAAGGGCATTACCTTGTAATGGTAGTTGCCAATGGAGGTCACAAAGGCGGTTTTCTCCTGGTCCTCCAAAGCTAGCGGTATCTGATGGTACCCCTGAAAGGCGTCCAGGAAACTCATGCGGGGGTGGCCGACCGTCGCATCTACCAACTGATCGATGCGTGGCATCGGGAATGGGTCCTTGGGGCAGGCCCTGTTGAGGTCCGTGAAATCTACACACACTCTCCACTTCCCGTTCTTCTTCTTCACCACGACTGGGTGCGCCAACCATTCAGGGTAGAACACCTCCTTGATGGCTCCAGCCCTCTTGAGTTTGATGACCTCCTCCTTTACGGCCTCAGAGTGTTCTGCGAAAGAGCGTCGAGGAGGTTACTTCTTCGGCACTGCCTTCGGGTCAACGTTCAAGTGGTGGCAGATGAAATTTGGGTCGATCCCAGGCATCTCATGCTCGTCCCATGCAAACACATCGAGGTTTCTTCTCAGGATTGCAACCAACTCGTCCCTTTCCTCGGTCTGCAACTGAGCTCCAATCTAGAAGAACCTCTCCGGGTCGTCGTCGACAAGGACTCTGTCCAACCCCTCGCATTCAGGCCCTTCTGCCACTGCCCCCACAGTCGTGGCAGAAGAGGCTAATTGCTATGGGACCGGAGCAGCAGGCGCCGAGGGCTCAGGTCCCGGTCCCCGTAGAACTACTGCTGTCAGGCATTGTCTCGCCGCTGATTGACTTTCCAGGATTTCCTCAACTTGGCCGCGAAAAGGGAACTTCACCTTGACGTGGAGAGTGGAGGAGACAGCTTCTAGGGCGTGCAGCCAAGGCCTCCCCATAATGGCCGTATAGGAAGAGTAGGCGTCCACCACGATGAAATCCACCTCTACAACTGCTGGTCCTGACTGTACGGGAAATCTGATCTGCCCCTTGGGGATCACCACTTTCCCTTCGAAGCTTATCAGGGGCGAGTTGTAGGCCGACAGGTCCTCTTCCCTTAGGTTAAGCCCCTTGTAGAGGTCGGGGTACATGATGTCGGCGCCACTTCCCTGGTCTACCATCACCCTCTTTACATCGTAGCCTCCAATTCTCAGCATTATGACCAGGGCGTCGTCATGGGGTTGGATGGTGCCTTCCTTGTCGGCGTCCGAGAATGCCAGAGTTGGCGGCTCATTACCCTTAACCCGTTTTGGCTCGGCGCCAGAGCCTCGTGCGTGGGCGCGAGCCACATTCAGCACCCTAGAAGGGCGCGATCCAGTCCTCCCAGGAGTTGCGAGGATGGTGTTGAAGGTTCCCAGAGGAGGCCTTGGGGCATGGTGGCCTTGGCCTGTCGGCCCATGCTGCTCCCTCTGCCCCTCCTGGTCGTGCACGAACTGTCTTAGCTTTCCCTCCTTCGCCAGCTGTTCAAGGTAGTAGCGCAGGCTCTTGCAGTTCTCGGTCGTATGGCCATGCTCTTGATGGTATTGGCAGTGGAGGTTCTGGTTTCGTTTTGCGGGGTCACCTATCATCTTGCTAGGCCACCTAAAATAGGGTTCGTGGCGGATTTTTTCGAACACCCGCTGTATGGGTTCGCCGAACACGACGCCGACTGCCTGTGCTGGTATCCGACGTGGTTGTCCGATGAACTCTCTCCTCGGTCTACTGTTGCTATACCCGTCCGACCTGAAATCCCTCCTCTCTTGAGGGATAACCTTCATCTTAGCCTTCACTTGCAGCTGATCCTCCTCCACCCGCGTGTACTTATCAATGCGGTCCATGAGACGACGTACACTCTTGACAGGCCTTCTGGTTAGTGACTTCCTCAGGTCATGCTCATTCGGTAGGCCAACCTTGAAGGTACTTATGGCCACTTCGTCGAAGTCCCCATCGATTTCATTGTACATCTCCCAATACCTGTCAGTATATGCTCTGAGGGTTTCTCCCTCTCTCATGGCCATGGACAACAGCGAGTCTAGGGGTTGAGGGACTCTGCTGCATGTGATGAACCGTGCACCGAATGCCCTGGTGAGCTCCGTGAAGGAATCGATAGAGCTCGCCTTCAGGCCGTTGAACCACCTCATCGCGACGGGTCCCAAGCTAGAAGGAAAGACCTTGCACATCAGGGTCTCATTCTTCGAGTGCACCGCCATCCTTTGGCTGAAGTGACTCACATGCTCTACGGGGTCCGTCCTCCCGTTGTAAATTGTGAAGGTGGGCTGGGTAAACCTTCTTGGGAGCTTCCCCTTCTCAATCCTCCGGGTGAAGGGTGACTTGGAAATTTGGTGGAGCGCCTTGCTCAGCGCATTGTTGGCCAAGCCTCTGGAGGACGTTCCTCTGTCCTTAGGTGGGCGACGGCGCCCGTCCTCCTGTGAAGAGGATTCATCAAGGGGAGTCCTCGACCTGGATCTGTCGGAGCTACTACTGTCATCCGTTGAAGACCGGTCTGAAGGGGAAGGCGTGCGCCTTCGTTTTTCTCGGCGTAGCTTCCTTCTCAGATGATCGACCTCCCTTTGCAGAGTCTCAACACTTTTTTCGCGGGAGGTTCTGCTATCACCGCGTGTATGGCTCCTCCCGCGCGTACCTTTTGTGTGGACACTGGGTTCGCGCTCCCCTTCCAACTGCGCCATATGGTCCTCTTGCTGGGACCCCATAGACTCCGCGTGACGTGAACCTGAACCTTGCATGGCACCTCTAATCCCTTCCGTCAAGGCTTCCCACAGACGGTGCCAATTGTAGGGACACAAGTTTGGACTACAGTCCAAGTGAATGGCTGGACCGGCCCAAGTGGCCTTTACAATAGAATTTGTAGATGGTGGGTTTAAAGCCTAGACCTCCTGGTGCTTTAGAAGAATGTGGTGCAGGGTCCAAGCCCACTTCTGAGAGATGGCTGGCTGAGGGATTGACCTAACTCCCCTTTGGGACCTGGCCGAGGAGCTTCAGTGCAGACGGGCGTTCTGTTCTTCAAGGGAGAGAGAGAGATAAAACCTTCTGCTTCTCCAAAAGGTTCGGATCCCCTTTACAATGGTTCCACCCCTCCCATTTATACTTCCCCCCCACTGGTTCCCTCCTGTCCTTTCCCTGAAAACGCTCCCCCATGTCCTTAGGGCCATTCCCCGTCCCTTCAGGAGTCATTTCCCCATTAATGCGGCCAGGCGGGTGGGTGGAAGGCATTTAATGTGGAGGTAGCATCTTCGTGCAGGGCACGTCCTGCCTGTCCCCCTTCCTCGGCACCCCCCTGAGGCCCCGTATGACTTGTTAGGCTTTGGAAGTTTTCCTGTTTACACTGTCCGATTCCTCGGCTGTAGCCTTTCCTGTCCGAGGTCACGTTATCCTCGGACACCGCCACGCGTACAACGATTTGACCGATAGGTTCATGGGCCCTTGTGTTTTTTTGATATTCCCTTCCTTTCTTGTGGCCTCTTGGGCCGAGCAGTGCCCTCGGACCCGACCCAAGACCCATACAGCCGTCCCGATGACTCTGCCCCCACAATATATATACACACAATTAAGTAGTAATTAAAAATTTGGTTATTTTTTTAATCTAAATATTCACCATAATATTATATATGTTAATTTCCAAATCATTTTATATATACTATATCATAAAAGTTGAATTTTACAAATCGTGATTGTGATAATTAAATACAGGATACTTTTTTTTTTTTTTTTTTTGAGAAACACACACACACACACACACAGGGAAATACACGATACTTAGATGCCATATGTATTACATACTTGTTCGGTTTCTTAAAACTATGGATATTATATTATTTACCCAATTAAAAAAAGTTCATTACACAACAAACAATAGGACTCATGATACATGCACAATAGATATTTCAATATTGTCCCAATAAAAATAGACAAGAAAAAATTTGAAATAGGTATCATAAAATATTTTCCAATCATTCTCTTAAATGTCCTTAATCCAATTAGCCAAAGCATTACACAATTGAGAATATATTAAATGAAGACTAACCGCCCTATTATATATTACCATCTTATTTTAGATGAGTAAAAAAATTAAGACTCGTAATTTATGATACTGCTTGTCTTTGATAGAAAACTTTATTAATTAGTCCAATATAAATTCTTAAAAAGAGAGTTTAGGAATACAATTTGTGTGTGTGGATTTGAAAACTATAATTTTGACGATATGATTTCCAATTGCATCTTATGAAATAAATTTGAAAGTCACATGGGCATTAATCAGACCACTGAATTCAAAAGATATCATGAAACAATTTTCAATAGTCAAGATGCATCCTCACAAATTATGTCCAATCATGTGTGATTATGAACAATTAATTTTTATTGGTGCAATTAACAACTAAAGAAGCAACATTTCCATTGGTCATTCAAGTTTCAAAAGTGTGTCATCATGCCTTCCTTTTGGTTAGATTTATGTTAAACAATCTTGTGCCAAAAAAATTGTAGGAGAGGAAAATGGAGATGTATTGGGCAATTGTTAGGATGGAACAAGATGGCAGTGATGATGGCGTTCTTCAGGTATGTCTTCACAAATTTGGTCTAGTGCAGGCTTTTGAAAACTTATTTAAGTTCATTTTGAATTGTAAATTTCATGTTCTCCCCTATAGTATCCAATCAAACCTTGATGAGCTAGTGAAAGGTCTAAATGAACATTGCAAGAAATATGGACTTCTTTCCCAGTTTCCCTGGTTTGCTTATTCCCGTTGCCTAATTAGGAAGTCTCTAGTAATCTATCACTACTTTTAAACGTGTTATGTTTCATCCACATGACAATTTATCCATGTCTTTTTCTTTCATCTTTTTAGAATGAAGAGTAATCGATAGCCTTATAATACATGAGGAATATTAATATAAATTTGGACTTAGATTGGGCAAAAGCTTTGGACTTAAATTGGATATTAATATTAGTTATAATTATAAGCTTTTTAAAAAGAAAATTCAAATGATAGAATGCTTGAGTTGAAATGTGATTATAAAAGGATAAATAAGGATGCGAAAAAAAAATCAAGACTTATGGCACCTCCTGACCCCTTGCAAATGTCAGACGGAGAGTAAGATCATGGATTCAATACCTATTAGATGGATGTGTAATTAGAAAAAATGTATACATATTTACAAAAAATTTCTACATTACTTATACTGTTGAAGATTTTGTAGTGTGTTATATTGCGTTCCAATTAATTGAAGTGTCTTTGATTGGCAACCTCGGATAAAGCAGTTTTATTTTTTAACTTGAAGAGATCTTCTTGTTCAGGCACATGAAGTGAATACCTTTGACATGTCAGGTTAAGCAATCATGCATGTGTGTGTGTGTGTGTAAGAGAGAGAGAGAGAGAGAGAGAGAGAGAGAGAGAGAGAGAGAGAGAGTTCATTTTCATTATGATAATTGTCGTGCATGTATGTTTTGCCACTGCTAAAGGTGAAAAAGCCATAGACTATGGATGAACAAGTTGTCAAAAATGGATTGACACATAATAGAAGGGAGGATAAGTTAGTAAAAAGTGCCCTTAACAGTCCGTTTACAAAAAGTACCATCTACAGCCCAGCCCTTCATTTTTAAGAAGAAATTTGTTAATGTGTACCTTAAGGGTACACAATAATTATTCATTTTTGAAAAAAAATTTCTCAAAAATTGAAAAAATATTGGGAACTTTTTCAATTTTCGAAAAAATTTTACATATATGACTGGCTTAAAGGCACACATTAACTGGACTCTTTTAAGAAAGGATTTTGCTAATGTGTACCCTTAGGGCATATAATAATTAATCATTTTTGGAAATATATTCTCAAAAATTGAAAAAGTATTGACAGCTTTTTAATTTCCGAGAAAATATTTTCAAAAGTGGATGGCTTAATGTGTGCCCTTAGGGCACACATTAACTAGACCCTTTAAGAAAATGGTCTGTCTAATAGTTCCCTGCTAACCTAAAAGTCAAGTCAAGTCAAGCCATTCACATTGGTCAGGTTTGGAAATGGGTCCAATAACTGTCACATCCCATTTGCTCCAATCTTTGCATGCATCTACCATTTCCACTGAACAACGGTTCCTAAAAAATCAAAGAAAAGAAGACAGAGTAAGATTTAACAATAAATAAGCCAAAGACAACACTTTTAAACACAAAGTTGCACTTAATATTGAAAGAAGATTAGACACACTTAAGAACTAAAGCAATTTTTACTTAACAGAAGCAACTACTTCCTAAAAAAAAAAAAAAAAAAAGACCCTTTTGCAACAAGTGGAAGGAACTACCTTTACAAGTACAGAGAGAGGGAGACAAAAAGAGAGATATCCGAGGTAGCAGGGAACCATGTAAAGTGCAAGACTTGAATAGCGAAATGAAGGTATGAAGCTTTGACTCGCAATGAAAGTAAAAAAGACAAAGGGTGAAACTGACACAAATCTCCATTATCTATTTGAAAAGATTAGACTTTGCCCGAGGCTACTGTTGGAGAGCACTAGAGAGTAGAGACATCTAAGGTAACCATGGTGTAACTACACAGAGAAGTACTCGTTTTTTTAGTAATAAGGGATATATCATTCACGAGAAGAAAATGTGTCCAGCAAACAGAATGATAAAATGTGTACAACTTTTTTGGCATGTAGTAATAAATGTGTCCAGTAAAATTTTACCAATTTCCTGTGCAAGTGGGACTCGAAAGTTGGTTCAGTAACAGGTGCACAACTGTTAACAAATTCCTTAACTTTAAGCCCACCCCCTTTTTTTTTTAAAGAAAATGGTCAGTTTAATTATTCTCTTCGAAAGTCAAGTCAAATCAATTCATTCATTGGTCAGGTTTTAAAATAAAATGATATTAGATAGAATAAAGTTATAAAACAATGTGTATGTGGCTGAGGATGGTTTACCAAAAAAAAAAAAAAAGAAGTGGCTGAGGATGAGGATGATAATGTGTCAAAGAAGAAAGAGTAAAAAAATATTATTGTAACAGTTATTATAGCTTGGCACTAGTTATGCCGAGGGCCTAAAGTGTGTAATTATCACATAGCCTAAAAGGCTAAAGCCGACGATTATCAAAGGTTACACGGCATCTAAACCCAAAGCATCTGACAATCTCATTAATTATAAAAGTTTTAATCCAACTCATAAATGATATTATAAATGGATTTTGCTAATAAATTACCAAAGACAATAATAATAAACAAAACAGAAAAGAGCATAGATCAATAATCTTGAAAGTATGTGACGTGGTATTTTTATTTTCATGTCACTTTTTTTGTACAGTAGTTTTAATGCAGTAACACCTAGACAACTATAGTTTTGAATATTTTTCTTCTCTCCATCTGTCAAGCAGTCTTTCTTTCTTTCTTTTCTAATATTTAAAAAAAAAACACTATTGAAATTAAAACCATTTTCTAATTTTCAAATGTTAAACCCCTGTTTTGGCCCGTATTAATTAGGAGTTAGGGCTAATAAAACCATTTTTAAAGCCTAGCTTGTGTTGTATTTACCCATCTTATTCTTCACAAGTTTTAACAAAAATTTGCACAAATTGTAACTAAAACCTAAATAAAATAAAAAGTCTATTAATGTAAAATTATAAAAAATTTAATATATATATACATACTAAATTATAGTTGTGAAATTAAGCAGTAATTAAAAATTTAGTTATTTTTTTATCTAAATATTTACAGTAATATTATATATATTAATGTCCAAATCATATTATATATTCTATATCATAAAAGTTGGGTTTTACAAATTTTGATTGTGATAATTAAATACATGATACTTAGATGCCATATATATGTATGTACAATTAAAAAAAATACATGATTGTTTGTTTTCTTAAAACTGTGAATATTATATTATTTACCAAATTAAAAAAAGTTCAATACACAACAAACAATAGGACTCATGATACATGCGCAATAGATATTTCAATATTGTCCCAATAAAAAATAGACAAGAAAAAATTTGAAACAGACATCGTAAAATATTTTCCAATCATTCTCGTAATTGTCCCAAATCCAATTAAACCAAAGCATTATGCAATTAAGAATATATTAATAAAGACTAACTGCACTATTATATATTACCTTCTTATTTTAGATGAGTAAAAAAATAAGACCCGTAATATATGATACTGTTTGTCTTTGATAGGAAACTTTATTAACGAGTGTCCAATATATACCAAAATAAGAATAAGCCTAAAATTTAAGGACTAAAATTGTATTTTTGCCATGAATAAAAGCACGCCAAGGGAATGACTTACACAAGAACAAGTTGGAAGTCCAACAAAGTATTTTCCAATGTGTTTTTGGAAATCCTAATTTAAGAGCATTAACAGCCGCAGATGTAAAAAAAAAAAAAAAAAAAAAAAAAAAAATCTACTTTGCATCCTCAAACACTACATTATTTATTTTTTTATTTTTTGTTTAAAAGGATAGATATATTAAAAACCAGCAAAAGAGTTACATAGAGGCCAAAGTATTAGCAACATGCCTATAATAGTACATTCCTTTTTTGTTTGATTCTAGTAGCATAATCAGATCAATACAAGAAGGAAATTTAAAAACTACAAAATTTTCCTCCATAGAACAACCCCTTTTTGCCAAAAAAATCTGCACATTGGCTTGCCTCTCTATATGCATGCTTCACCTGGACCTGCACCAAGCTGCCTGCAAGGGACCTGCAATCATTCAGCAAATGAGAGTAAATGTAGTTAGGACAATCAACTCCATTGAGTAGCTCCACAATCACCTTGGCATCTAATTCCACCTCAACTTGGTTTATGCCCAATTGAATAGCTAACATCAAACCATCATGCAATGCCCACCATTCAGCCAACACACTCGTGGTATTTCCAATTGATCTTGAGTACCCCTTCACCCAATTTCCATGACAGTCCCTAATCACTCCTCCAGCACCCGCCTTACCAGGATTTCTAATAGATGCACCATCAGTATTAAGTTTATACCAACCAGCTGGTGGCCTAATCCATTTAACAAGGATACAAGTTTTGAAGAAAACTTGGTTAATCTTGCTTACACAAAAATAATATTATCTAGCTAAACCCAGGCAGTGTTTATCAAGCTTAGGATTTGAGGTACTATTATTAAACATCACATTATTTCTATTCTTCCACAAACACCAAACTGCATACAAAAACATTGTGCACCAAGGGATGTGTGTGCTATGTTTAAGAGTGCTCAAACTATCAATTCTAAGCCAACTTACAAAATTTTCATTAAAGGAACTGATAAGAGAAGGAGGGACACCCAGCTTGTACCATAAGTCCCGAGCTACCACACAATCACGCAGCAGATGCACTATAAATTCATCATGTTGTTTACACACCGGACACACCTTATTGCAGTTGATACCCCTTTCTGCCAGCACACACTTCACCGGTATGCTACCATGAACACATAGCCATAAAAAGCTTATTATCCTTGGTAAAATATTCAACTTCCATATCCACTGGTCTTGAAATTGATTTTCTGTTTTTTCAGGTTGCAATGATAAATGGTAAGCTGAACTTGTAGAGAATTCACCATCTTAAGAAAATTTCCACATGATGGTATCTTTCCTATTTCCAAAGAATTGAATAGGGATGGCTTTAATTTTATTCTTGATTGATTCTGGAACTTCAAAGGATAGGAGATCCCACCTCCATTCATGATCTTGACACAAAGCAGCCACTGTCAAATCCACCTCTTCTTGCCTTAAGGGTCCTTCAACCATGTCCCGAAGAGTTTCACCATTAATCCAGCTGTTTGACCAAACCCGAACCCCATGTCCATTTTCGATTCCCCACCATAGTCCTTTTTTAAAGATAGGAAACCCAATATTAATTGCTTTCCAATTTGGAGATGACAGGAGTTTTTCCTGATCTCTTGATCTTAATCTGCATCTTCCTTTTCTCATTAGTGGAACCCCATAAAAAATTTTGTCCATTTATCACCAGATGTGGCTAGGTAGAAGCCATCCTTAGTCTCGAATTGGAGCAATACTTATTAAGCAGCACCTTGGTCCACAAAGCATCCTATTCATGATACATTCTCTAAATTAGAGCAAGGCTTTCATGGACTTCATCCTTTTGGACTGATTCCGCACAAAATTTTTCAAGCACTTCCACCATTGCATCATAGGCAGCCAGATCCACCTTCCCAACACAAGATGATGTCATCCACAAAAAAGAGATGGGAAAAGCCTAAGTTTTCCTTGGATGCTTTCAAAGGGGTCCAAACTCCATCTACACATTTTTTCTCAATAAGATGGCCTAAGTATTCCATACATAATATAAAAATATATGGGGATAAGGGGTCTCCCTGTCTGATACCCCTTGAAGGCTCAAAAGGTTGTAAAGCACCCCCATTAACCAAGATGGATGTGCTTATACTTGCAATGCAGCTCATTATAATCTTGGTAATTTTAGGGGGAAAGTGAACGGCTTGTATAACTCTTCGCACAAAACTCCACTCAAGCCTGTCATAGGCTTTTTCTAAGTCTAATTTGATAGCCATGTAACCAACTCTTCCTCTTTTTTTTTTGTCCAAAGTATGTAGAAGTTCTTGGGTAATGAGAACATTGTCAGTTCCCATTCAGTCAGGCATAAAGGCAGTTTGAACAGGAGCGATTAGATTACTAAGATGGGGTCTGATACGGGCCACTATGATCTTTAAGACAACTTTATAAATAGAGTTGCATAAGCTGATGGGTCTAAAGTTGTTCAACGACTCTGGGTTTTGACACTTCAGAATCAACACTATCAACGTCTCGTTTAAATAGCTTGGCACAACACCATGCGTAAAAATTTCTTTAATCTCCTTACAAATAGAATTTTTAATCTCCACCCAAAAATGTTGATAGAATCCCGCATGTAGTCCATTTGGTCTTGGGGCTTTGAACGGTTTTAGAGACCAAAGACTTGCTCTAATTTCCTCCAAAGTGACATTACAATCAATCCTAGCTCTATCCTCTTCTGTTAAGAAGCAGCAAAAGAAGGTAGAAACATCCGAGGAAATGGACCACCACCTTGACTCCGTGGTATATTGGTTCTTAAAACCACTCTTTATATGCTCCTTAATCTCATTTTCCTCAGATAGCCAATTCCCTATTGCATCCTTAATGCACCTTATTTTGTTTCTATGACGTCTTACTACCGTGGAGATATGGAAATAAGACGTATTACGGCCTCCAAACAAGGCTACATTTAGTCTGGAGTTAAGCACCTAGTATTCTTCCTCTTGCATAAGAATAAGGAAATATTCTGACAAAAGTTGGTTTTCCAACTTTAACAAAAATTCATCTGGATTTTCTGCAATGGCTTTCTGCATGCCACTTAGTCTAGCTAGCACCCTTCTCTTTTTCACAAACAAATTGCCAAACACTTCTACATTCCACTTTCTAACTCTATCTACAAAATCCGTTACAGCAGCTTGTAGTGTTTTATCCTCAGTCCAAGCTTGTTATACAACTCTATAAAAATTCGGGTGAAGAAGCCATATCGTTTGGAAACGAAATGGTTTGTTCACGTGATTTGCACTGGATTTACATAATTCGATGAGCACCAGGCAGTGATCTGAAAAAGTTTTGGGTAAGTGGGGTACTACAACTTTTGGATAATTTAATCTCCAAGCTGAATTTACAAAACACCTATCAATTCTTTCCAAAATGAGGCTTGTAATGGGTCTGCGATTTGTCTAGGTATATTTAGGGCCTGGAAAACCCAAATCTAACATGTTACATTCATCTAAACAGTCTTTAAACTCAAGAGCTCTATTCAAATTCACATGGTTCTCCCCAAACTTGTCTTCCCCACACAAAGCTTCATTAAAGTCCCCCAACATTAACCAAGGAAGATTATGGAGTTGAGCAACAATTTTTAAATTATTCCATAGAATACGTGTTTAAACTAACTTAGGACTAGCATAAATTGCAAAAATAAGCCAGGTAAGGTTAGAAGAGTGCACCTTTCCAGAGGCATGAATTTCCTACTTTGAGGTTGACAAAGAAGAGACTTCGACTTCCTCTATTTTCCATAATATCCATAAGCCCCTGGCATAGCCAATGGTATCAGTAGTAATGGACCTATCATACGACAGTCCTTCAATAATTTTCCTTGCTTTATCTCCACCAACCTTCATCTCAGTAACAACCATAATTCAAGGACAGTGATTGATCGTCATTTCAAAAATTCTTCTTTTGAAATCAGCATTCAAGGCTCCTCTACAATTCCACAGCAAAATTTTCATTTTGACAAATTGGCTTAAAGGTACCTCAATCTCAGGTGGGTTAGTGTTCATCATCTCCGACTCCACCATACTCCATCCCATCCTCCTCAATATGCTCTTGGAAACTTTCCATTCTGGTTTCCATATTATCATATATTTTAGAATACCCAGGATATCCTCCTTGCAACATAGTAGTACATCGCATTGCTACACTGGGGCCATGATTTGAATCAACTTTAGTGTTGGGTGATTCCCTATGTGAGCCAGTGCCGCTCCCCGAAAATCCACCAGTTTCCTTTCCTGTATTATCCATCCTGATACGTCTTAATGAGGCACCACGAATGGCCGCCGTTGCTTGTTCAACTCCTCTGCTACTTCCAATGAAATCGCCGGGATGTTTGTGAGAAATTTCCACCATGGCTTGGGAGTGAGATTCCACGCCTTGTGGTCCATCTACAGTTCCCCAGTTCTGATGCTCAACGGAGTTATGGGAAAAATCTGCTTCCACGCTTGGCCCAACTCCTCCTCGAACCACCCCGGAATTTCTGTCGGCGCTGCTCGAATTTGGGCTATGACCTCGTCTGGAATCACCACTGCCCTCCCCCTGTACCATAAGGCCCAGCTGGTTCTTGGCCATGGAGTTAGACCACTCCCGATTCCTTCCATTCTCACCCTAATCACTTTCTTTCTGACCTTCTGCTACTTGTGAAAAATCACCTTTGCTCCCAAAGTTGAATAATGGGCGTTTTAGGATCCTAGAGCTTTTCAAACTTTTGGTGTTTCTAACTCCCAAGCTAGTGTTCCCCTTAGTTTCATTCCTATACGAAGTATTTGATATATTTCCATCACACTGTTGGGTTGCCTGTGGAGATACACTGCCCGAGTCTTCTTTCTTGGTCTCCATCATGCCATCCTTTCCCATCTCACTATACTTTTGCGTGTTTTGGGCTGTATTCATATGTGTGGTCTCCCACTTTAGGTCAGCCGAATCAGTAGGAAGTGATATATCCTGATCTTTAGCCATTTCCTCTAAAGGTTGTTCTTGCGGAATGTCTATATTGCCCTTAAAAGTGGCCTGACTTGTCTTCTGTACTTTATTTTGCCCATTTGTTTTGCCCATTTTGCCCACAGATTTCCTCCTTGTAACTATCATTCATGGGCCGTAGTTCAAATCAGACTGAACCCCTTCTCTGTTACCTTTAATTTCATTAGTCTCATTTGGTTCGTTGGAACTTGGCACTATTATGTTCTCGTTCACTGTAGCTGCTTCCTTCACTTGATAGCAACAGTTTTCCTCCTTATGGCCTACTCGTCCATAGCTAAAACAAAGTGCTGAGACACCTTCGTAAAGCACCCTTTGAACTAGTCTACCAATGCGGATAGAAGTGATGAGTGGTTTGTCCAAATTAATTTAGACACACAGCCTTGCAAATCCATCTCTGGTTTCTGAAGCTGTAAAAGAGTCAATGCGAAGCACCGGTCCGATCACACTCCCTATCTCTTTTAGAACTGATGCTTCATAAAATTCTATTGGCAGTTTAAGGAGTCTAACCCACATTGCAACAGATGATAACTTGGCTTCAGAGGCTTTGAAATACGAAACCCATGGCATGATGGCAAGGTAATGCCCCCCAATGAACCACGGACCCCCTCTAAGCAGAAAATCATAGTCTTCATTATTACTAAATCTGATTAAGAAGAAATCTCGCCCCAAATACACAGTCCATCTTTGCCTTTGGCTTCCACAACGCATTGATTTTGAGAGTGAGGTAGTTAAAGCCCACTGATCTACCAAACACTTTCACAATCAGTGCCTTGGACCATGGTGCCCTGATGGAGCTTTAGTTTCTTTAGAGAGTTGCACTTCAGCCATACCCTCCAAAAGAGGCTCCAATTCGGTATTTGACTCATACTCTTCCTCCCAATTTTTATCAAACCTGAAATCTTGCTCATAAGCTCCCGGGATGTCTCCCACGAGACTATCTTTGTAGCTCACAATTTTCCTTGGCTGCTTGAAGCTTCTGGCTCCAGTGCTTTCTTTAAATTTCTTGACACTACGGCGTAGCTCGTCTTCTTCTTCAACGCTGCGCTG
This sequence comes from Castanopsis chinensis, assembly GCA_032878915.1. NCBI lineage: Eukaryota > Viridiplantae > Streptophyta > Magnoliopsida > Fagales > Fagaceae > Castanopsis > Castanopsis chinensis. The sequence goes on from JAVQMG010000008.1 coordinate 220,172, forward strand.
GGATGGCTTAGAGAGTTCAACTTTATCTATTTTACCAATTCATTTTACAACCCAATTTTTAATTTTACATACAACATAATAAAATAATATAAACTACCTAATAAAATAATAAAAAGTACTATTCTCTCTTTTTCCTCACTCTCTTTTTCTCTTCACATACAACCACATATTAAAATAACACATTTTTTCACAACCTATAAATAGTAAGGTTACATATATAACTATTTATAAGTTGCAAATTTTTTTAAGTTTACAAACCCGAATGATATAGATTTTGAGCAGCTTAAGTTGTAAAATAGGTGTTTACACCTCAATGCTAATCAACCTAACATACCATTGCGTGGTGAATAAAAGTAGATAGAAAAAATAAAATCTTGTTTACGTGGAAGATGTGGGCCTCTTGATTTCTTCACCAAAACATCTACCTACAAGGTCTTACTGTCGGCCACGTTGGTTTTAATAATAAGCCATATGTGCATGTAAGTATAAATAGAGGGAAAAGGGGTACCAGAAAAACACAAAATAAGGGGGAACAAAAAAAAAAACAGAAAATAAGGAGGGCAGCCAGAAGAGAGCTTAAACACAGGACAGAAAACAGGAGCAATAGGGGTCCATTTGGATAGAACTTATTGCTGAAAATTAAAAACTGAAAATACCCAAAATAATGAAAATATGCTTTCACGCACTTATTGCCTTTGAAAAACAAAGTCTCTTTTATCTGTACTGCATATCAAATTATTAAGAGCATCCACATTAGTAGATGCAAAGTCTTGCAAAAAGCAAAAAAACTCATCATTTACACATTTTGAACAAAACAAACACCCACATCAGTGGGTGTAATAATGTGCATAAATGCACAATTGCTAAAGTAACCCTGCATATATATGCACGGTTACTGTAGTACTTGCATTTAATATTTTAGTAATTTTTTCTCTCTCCTTGTCTATGGTTGCTCTCCATTTTTCTCATTTAATATTCTACTCGCTTTCTTCTTAGCCATCATCTGCTTCTTTTTCCTTCTCTCTTCTCCTTCTGGCCCCAACCCTTGCCGATCTCTTGACTCCTATGGTGGCTCCGATTGGGAGCACCACGTCACTCGCTCGGCTCACCGCCTCTCCGACTCTGGCCTCACCGTCCTTATCATCGACGCTACTGGCTTTGTCAGAAGCCACATCTCCATGGCCCTAAAACGACAAGGCGACGGGGTTTTGGGTCTCGAAAACTTCAACCTCTACTTTAGATTGAGTGAGTTTCGGCTTGAATGGGTTGGTTTTCCTTAATGATGTTGGTTGGCTGGGTGACGATGGTGGCTGGGTGTGGAGTGATTGAGTGATGATGATGATGATGGTTGGGTTTATTCGCCGATCAAAGTAATGATGATGATGGTTGGGTTTGAGAGAGAGAGAGAGAGAGAGAGAGAGAGAGAGAGAGAGAGAGAGAGAGAGAGAGAGAGAGAGGCAGTGACTGAGAAAATAATAAAAAATGGTAAAAGAATGAATATTTTCATTGAATAAATGTGTAGAATAAATAGACTAATGTAAGCATTTTGTAAAAGTGGATGTGTAAAATAGAAAAAGTAATTTTTTTTTGTGCAAAATAGGTGAAAAGTTTGCATCCATTGATGTGGACGCTCTTAATACAGAGAAATCTCAAGTTTTCAAATGCAAAAGAGACAAAATCAATCACGTGTCGTGTTTGGTGGCGTGTTTCAATGAGTTTGGAGGTACTCAAGTAAAGTTGTTAATTTGGGCTGGTCATTTTTATTCCCGAGGAACATGGTACATGGGAAATACTAACGCAGATTAGGTACAAAGTCATGGGAATAATTAGATTTAGAGAAAAGTATTCTGCTTCGCCCAAGTTTTTAACATCCCTATTATGTTACCATACTCTATGGGCTACCCAAACAATTGACTTATTAAGAAGATAACAATTCATCATAAAAATATATATAGGATGCCCGAAATGCTCAAAAAATGACTCTAGATTTAATAGAGAAAATAGATTACCTTCGTTTTTGCATGCTTTATACATCAATCTTTATGTAGTGTATTGCATATACTAGATTCAACTCATTCAAGTAGTTGATGGAGTAGTATTTTTAAAAGTTTTTTTATTTTTTACCCGTTTGAATTCATCCAATACAATGGCACACACACCTTGAAGCATTTCTCTTACATATTCAAGCATCCAAGAACTTAGGATAGTGGTCTCTCTATCTCTCCCTCTCTGAGTTAGTATATGTTAACTTGATAACACAAAATTGATGAACCTCTTAGATAGTCGAAATGTGCAGATAAGAGCTACAGTATGGTAAAATATCTACCTTGCTGCAAGAAATCAAGAGTGTAGACCAAGGCTACAAATTTGTTGCAGATAGATGGAATTTCTATTTTCTACTAAAATTACATACTTTTCAATGTCCAATTTAAGCAATACATTGATTTTTATTTATTTATTTATTTTAATTTTTATGAATCAGATATTTTATTGATATTGGAACAAGAAATACAATATTCAAAGACCAAGACATGAATAGCTACCAAAACTCCTAAGCCAGAAACCCATTCCACCAACAAAATCTACCAAAAAGACAAAGTTAACATGTACATTAATAGCACAATACTAGAAGATGGTTTTGAATCATAGATGCACTATCCAGTATGATATTTTCAGTGATATTTCCAAATACTTTAAAAATAGAAATAATTGTTATTATTATTTTAGCTAGAGTAAGATAGATATAATATATTTTATTGGTTAATAGGATTTTTTTCCCATTTAAGGGCCATAGGCCATTGCCTAATCTATATATCTATATACTAATATTTAAAAACTAAAACATAATATTTATTGTTACTATACTCCTATTAAGTCACATCACAACATTTCAGTCCAATTCAGTCCAATTTTGTCTTATTTCGGTCTATTTGGTTGACTTTGGTCCACTTCATTCCACTTAGATTCAGTTCGGTCCATTCGGTCCAGTCTAATTTAATTCGGTCTATTTCGGTCCAGTTTAAGCTAATTCGGTCCATTCGGTCAACTTCTGTCCAGATCAATCTACTTCAATCCAGTTCAGTCTAATTAGGTTCAAATAAGTTCATTCGGTCCAATTTTTTCCTTTCAGTCTATTTTGGTCCACTATGATTAATTTCGGTCCACTTCGGTTTACTTAGATCCACTTCGGTTTATTTGGTCTCCTTCAATCCATTTGGTCTATTTCGATCCATTTGGTCCAATTTAGTCCATTTCTTTGATTCAAGTAGAACTTAATTATTTCTTTGTGGTTTCATGTTGGACTACACTATGATGAGAGTGGAATTAACCAATGATTTTCCAATACATGGATAAAGATTTTTTATTTAATTATTCTTTATTTAGTTACATAGTGGATTCTAGAAAGGTTCCTAAAGAATCAATGATTTTCCAATTCTTGGATAAAGTTTTTTTTTTTTTAATTCTTTATTCAGTTAAATCATGGATTCTAGAAAAGTTCCTAAAGATATTTATAAGGACTTGACCTCATAGTTTTTTTTTTCGAGGAGAGAGAGAGAGAGAGAGAGAGAGAGAGAGAGAGAGAGAGAGAGAGAGAGAGAGAGGCGACTTGGCCTCAGAAAATAATAGGAAACATGTTACTGACCCGGTTAACCAAATTTAATATATTTAAACTAAAAAGTAAACTCCCAACATTTGCATGTTGTAATCGATTTTCTAAGGTTCAAAATTGTGAGAGGGATGAACTCCCATACACAAGTTTAGGACCAATGTTCATATATGCATACCAAATGATTACATGTAAGTACACAGGCAGTACAAACCAAATACAAGTGAATAAAGCATTAGAGAATCAACACAATTCAGTTATGAGCCTTTGTGTGACAGTCTGACAGACATCATTGCACAGGAATTCCAAAGCTTAATTATACTGTTAGGACATATGTAGTTCAAGTCTGTGAACATATGTCACTATTTTATGTAATTGGCTTATCCTTAGACAAAACGCACTTTACTTGTAATTGGGTAGATTTAGGATGAGTTGAACACTTCAAGAAACAGTGGTTCAAGATTAAGTGTTGAAGCCGTCAAAGTCTGTCCAAGAAACAAGCTAGGAAGTGCAAGATTTTAAAGCTCGACACATACCTCGATAGATACATCTATCGAGCTTTAAAGAAGCTGTTTTGCCCGAGCCTCGACAGCTATCTCGACACCTCTCGACACCTCTATCTGTCGAGAATTAAAGAAAACAGATTTCCAGGTCTGTTTCAAGTCTAATCCGTGAATGTGTCTTTGAGACTTCTTTTCTCCTAACCCTAGACATATAAAAGGATTATTTTAAGGGCCGTCAAATAGAGAGATCACAGAAAAACAAGTTGCACATTCTTTGAGAACTTGTTGTTCATGCAATTTGTGATCTGACAGATAAAGTTCGTGCCCTAGTTCATCCTTGATGATTTGAAGAACTTTGCAGCCAACTCTCTCTCTCTCCATAGTTGGTGTTTGAAGTCGCGTACTGGGATCCGCGCATTTGGTTAGTCACGTACTTGGGAGCAGTGCATTAAAAGGAGAAACTGTCACTACAAAACAAGTCCAATTGGGTATTGGGGTAAGAGTTCAACTGTAGGTTGGTGAGGTACTTGGGATTCCTTACTTGTAACTGCTTGTTGTCATAATAGTGGAGTTTCGGGAGTGGTGACCTTAAATCACCCGGTGGGGTTTTTGCCGTAAGGGTTTTCCCCATTCGTGAACAAACCACCGTGTTATTTACTTTCTGCTGCTTTACGTAGTTTCGGTGATTTGTTTGTGCTACCACGTGATTGCATGTTAATTTGATTAATTAATAACTGGGCTAATTAATTAATCTAAGTTATCACAAGGGGTCAACGTGTTTGTGGCCTGACAAGTGGTATCAGAGCAAGCACACTCTGATTAGAGTTTAATCTATTGTGTGTGATCCATTGACCCCTGTTGTCATGGATAGTCAGTCTCTCATTTGAAAGAGAACTGTGATATCAAATACATCTTGTTTTTCTAATCTCCCTTCCTTGAGTGTCTCAGAAAATACAAGTCTAAAAGTTATTTGATTCTCTCCATGATGATTATTGGAAAAGATCTCAGTTTGTATAAGCAGGAACTAGACTGTCTCAAATTCAAAATGTGCCAAGGAGTATGTCTGAACAGAGTTAAAGTTAAAGGCCTGGCTCGGAGAAGGCAGATGAGAGAAGATACCATTCCCACTGATCTGTTGTCTAAGCATGAAGTGTGTTTCATGATGAAGTCCGCCTTTAAAGTGATGGACACGTGCTTATGGTACCTTGATAGTGGTTGCTCAAGACACATGACTGGAGACCGATCTCTCTTCAAAGTCTTCGAGTCTAAGAAAGGTGGAAATGTAACTTTTGGTGATGGGAGCAAATCACAGATAAAAGGGAAAGGAACTATCTCTCTACCTGGACTACCAGACATTGCAAATGTTCTCTACGTGGATGGCCTAAGAGTGAACCTGTTGAGTATAAGCCAGATATGTGATCAAGACTTCATGGGGTTATTCTCCAAAGGAAAATGTCTTGTTATGAATGAATCTGGAAAGAAACTCATAAGTGGTGTACGTACTCTGGACAACTGTTACGGATTGGTACCTGATGCTGACATTGTATGCAATAGTATTCGGTTGCCAAATGAGGACTTGTGGCACCAACGGATGGGGCATGCTAGTTACAAACACCTTTCTAATGTATCTAAGCATGACTTTGTTCTAGGGATGCCAAAGCTGAGTAGGTTGAACAATGTTGTGTGTGGACCATGTCAACTTGGGAAACAGACGAAAGCTAAGCATCCAAGCACTCAGACATCAGCTACATCCAGACCGTTGGAGCTATTGCATTTAGATCTTATGGGTCCTACAAGAATCGAATCTCTTGGAGGTAAGAGATACATCATGGTTATAGTAGACGACTTCACCAGGTACACTTGGGTTATTCTTCTACGATCCAAGTCTGATGCTCCTAAGCACATTGAAGCACTGTGTACAAGACTACAAAATGAGAAGAACCTGAAAATTGACCGAATTCGAAGTGATCATGGTAAAGAATTCGAGAACTCATACATGGAGTCATTCTGCACAAGATCAGGTATATCTCAAGAGTTCTCTGCTCCCATTACTCCTCAGCAGAATGGTGTAGTAGAAAGAAAGAACAGGGTTATCCAGGAGATGGCTAAAGCCATGTTGCACAGTAAGGATGTGGCTAGAAATTTATGGGGAGAAACAGTTAACACTGCATGTCACACAGTGAACAGAGTATACTTCAGACCCGGCACCAAAAAGACTCCATATGAGTTGTGGAAAGGAAGAAAGCCGAATGTGAAGTATTTCAGAATTTTTGGAAGCACCTGTTTCATTCTAAAGGATAGAGAGAATGTAGGAAAGTTTGATTCCAAAAGTGATGAAGGGATATTTCTGGGATACTCTACTACAAGTAAGGCTTATCAGGTATATAACAAAAGGACCATGAAAGTCATGGAAACAGTGAATGTTGTTATTGATGAGTCTTCAGATGTCAATTCTGAGAAAATTGATGAGGAACTTCCTAAAGAGATTCTCCCTCCAGAACCTAGGAGAGCTCCAGAGCTCATGGAACAAGAGCCGACATCCCCAAGTACTCCTGGTACTCCTAGTGTTGTAGAAGAGCCAGCAGACATTTCTACATCACCAGATTCTGAGTGTCATGAAGACAAAGGACCTTTCTCCAGAATCAAATTAAATCATCCTCCAGAAACTATTGTGGGAAACATGAATGAACTTACATCGCGGAAACGCACAGTTGATAAATGTGTTGCTAACTTTGTGTCATACTCTTGTTATTTGTCACAGGTTGAACCCACTAAAGTTGAGGAAGCTCTTCAGGATGAAAGTTGGGTAGAAGCAATGCATGATGAATTGCTTCAGTTCCAGAGGAATGATGTGTGGACCTTAGTTCCCAGACCGGAGGGCGAGCATGTCATCGGCACCAAGTGGATTTTCTGAAATAAGACTGATGAGTAGGGCAATGTAATCTGCAACAAGGCTCGACTTGTAGCTCAGGGATACACTCAGATGGAGGGTATAGACTATGATGAAACATTTGCCCCAGTTGCTCGTATGGAATCCATCAGAATCCTTCTCGCCTTAGCATGTCACTTGAAGTTCAAGTTATATCAGATGGATGTGAAAACCGCCTTCTTGAATGGATTGCTCAAAGAGGATGTTTATGTGGCCCAACCAAAAGGTTTCATTGATCCTCACTTTCCGGATCATGTGTTGTATCTCAAAAAGGCCCTCTATGGATTAAAGCAGACACCTAGAGCTTGGTATGACCGATTGACTCAATACCTGATATCCCATGGATTCACAAGAGGAAAGGCTGATCAAACTCTCTTCATCAAAAGAAAAGCTGGTGAGCTGGTGGTTGCTCAAGTCTATGTTGATGATATCATCTTTGGATCAACAAAGGATGAGCTTGCTCAAGAATTCTCAAAACTCATGCAAGCAGAATTCGAGATGAGCATGATTGGAGAGCTGTCTCACTTCCTTGGACTGCAGATTCGTCAACAAGATTCAGGTATATTCATCTCTCAATCTAAATATGCTAAGAATCTTGTGAAAAAGTTTGGTTTGGAATCTGCTAGTTCTGTTAGAACCCCCATGAGCCCAAATGTTAAACTTACTGTTGACATGTTAGGTAAAAGTGTAGACTCTTCACTGTATAGAAGCATGATAGGTAGTCTTCTTTACCTTACTGCTAGTAGACCTGACATTAGCTACAGTATAGGAGTGTGTGCTAGATATCAGGCTAATCCCAAAGAGTCACATATGACTGCTTTAAAAAGAATCATCAAGTATGTCAAAACTACTGCGAACTTTGGTGTGTGGTATAGCAAAGACACGAATAATGTCTTAGCTGGGTATTCTGATGCTGATTGGGCTGGGAATGCTGATGATAGAAAAAGCACCTTAGGAGGTTGTTTTTATGTGGGAAATAATTTGGTCTCTTGGATGAGCAAAAAGCAAAACTCCATCTCATTATCCACTGCTGAAGCTGAGTATATTGCTGCTGGTAGCTGTTGCACCCAACTCCTATGGATGCAAAAACTCCTTCATGATTATGGTATTTGTCAAGAACATCTCACCATCTACTGTGACAATACCAGTGCCATCAATATCTCTAAGAATCCGGTTCAACACTCTCGAACCAAGCACATAGAGATTCGACATCACTTCATTAGGGAGCTTGTCGAAGATGGTGTTCTCACCCTTGAGTTTATCCATACCAATGACCAAAAAGCTGATCTATTCACCAAACCTCTGGATAGCAAACGGTTTGAGTTCCTTCGTCAAAACATTGGTGTCATCTTCATGGATTGATCTCCTTCCTTCCCTCTTCTGCATGTGCATCTAGTTTTATGCATTGTTTTGCATTACATGTTTTTGTGTGTGTGTTTTCAGTTTTGTGTTTTATTTTTGCTTTTCTGAAAAAAATAAAAAAAAAATTGAAAAATACAAAAACAGTGTGTGTTTGTGTGCATTAGTTCATGTGAACTTTTAAAATGGCCATTGAAACAGAGTTTTCTAAACTTTGTATCATCTATAGCTTAGATGAACATTCTTTTGCACAACTAAGCGAGTGAGCTCTGTAGCTCTTTGTTTGTGATGAGTAAGGTTAAGTGATCTCTTCTTCTTAATACTCGTATCACTCTTTTTGACGGGTTGAACTAGAAAATCCTAAGAGAAAGGCATAAATAACCATCTCACCACTGTCACTCGCCAATCATAATATGACATCTGTATGCTTCGGCATAGCAAAAGTGCAATGTCAATGACATCTGTATGTTTCGGCATAGCAAAAGTGCAATGTCAAGGACACCTGTATGCTTCGGCATAGCAAAAGTGCAGTGTCAAAAGCTTAACATCATTGGGTATTTCTTTTCTTTCTCTTGTATGCCCATGCATGATATGCTTGTTAAAAGAAAATATGCAAAGAAATAAAAAGCAAAAAGATTAAAAATGCTTTAAAATATGGTTGCAAGCGTGTTTTCTAGGAGATGTGGGAGTTATAGGATGTACCTCGAAGGTGATAGTCCCCATCAAACGGTTATGATTGTGTGTGAGTTAAAGTAATTTTCTTATATCTCAAATCATCATAACATTGAGACACTTATGCAATCTTGCGATGTTTTCACACACAACACGCAATACTCTTTGCTATTCTTGATACATGTGCAGGTACAATGTGATTTGGCCATCACAAGGTTTACAGGCTTTAATGTATGCTCACTAAACTGTCTGGACTTGTTTTTGAAATATAAAATTGGTTAGACTTGTTTAGTGTGTGTGTGCGTGTTTTGAGATACATGTGCATCAAAATTTTTGTTGAGAGATGATTTTGAGAGCTTAATGTGTTGGTTGTATCTTTGGTTGAGTTGCATGCATGATTGCATTCATGTCTGTGTTTTTCTTCGTTTGAAAAACTGCTTTTAAAGGCATCTCGACACCTTCTCGATACCTCTCGATACATAGGCTATCTGTCGAGATCCTTAGACCTTTTCTTATCGCAGTCTCGACAGATACCTCGACACCTGCTGGATCGATCGGGAAACTTTCTGTTTGCTCTACAGCTTCTCGATAGCTTCTGGATCGATCGAGGTTCCTTCTTGTTTATTCTTCTCCCTCGATAGCTGATCTCGATAGCTACATCTGTCCATGAGTAATTCTCGACACATACCCTCGATAGCAGGCTCGACACCTCCCGATAGCAGCATCTGTCGAGATTTAATGAGCAGCTATATATGGAGCAGTCGCGATTTTCTTCTCATTTGCTCGATCTCTCTCGCTCGAAATCTCTGTTCTCTCACTCAAATTCTCTCCTTTTCCCTCCAAACCTTCTCCCAAGGCTTTCTCAAGAGTTTCTTTGCGATCTTCATCTCTTGGTAAGCAATTTATCCCTCTTTTTCATGCATTTCATTGTTTTAAAACCCTAGGTTTTGTGTTTTTGAATTTTTTTTGGGAGTTTTCAAAATTGTTGGGGTTTTCATGAAATTTTTGGGTTGTTTTTCTAGTTTTGATCTTCAAAACCACATGCATTACATCACATTAGCATTCTAATTGTATTTTCATGCATTTAGATGTGTGCAACTCTATTGTGTGCTGTTAGGTTTGGATTGGGCTGAGCCCATGATGTTTTTATGTTGCATGTCACATGTTCATGCATTCTCATGCATACGTTCTTTTCATTTCAATATTCTTCTGCCAATATTGAACTGTTTGGGACTTTTCTGTGTGTTTTCTTTCTCTCCCCCTCTCTATGGTTGCGTTAGCTGTGTTTATGGCACCTAAGCGTAAGTCCATTCTGTCCCAGAACCCTCTGCGTTCTAAGGGACAGTCTTCTTCTGATTCTACCCCTCTTTCTGTCCGGTTCCGTGATGAGAAAGCCCACAAGGACTTCTCAGAGAACTTTTCTAAACGCGGTGTTCATTCGGAACGCCACGTAGTCTTGGCAGACTTTGCCGACACTGACCTTCCCGATGTCATTCACACTCGGGGATGGGAGTCACTGTGTGACGTCCCGGTCACTTGTCCTCTCGTGTTGATTCAGGAGTTTTACTCCAACATCCACGGGATAGATTCTTCAGTACCTTCTTTCTACTCTAGCGTCCGAGGTACGCGCTTCTGTGTTACCCCAGAGCTGGTTTCTGAGGTTCTCCATGTCCCTAGGGTGGATCATCCCGATTACCCTAGCTGTGAGCGTCTCTGGACTGTGTCCAAAGACGAGATGATCTCGGCATTCTGTGAGCGTCCTACCTCTTGGGGAGATCACATGTACACACCATGTCGACCTTTTGCTAAAGGTCCTCGTTTCCTTAACATGGTGATGACTTTTGTTTTACACCCTCTCTCTCACTATAACTCTATCACCGAGCCTCGCGTTCGATTTTTGTTGTCCCTCTTAGAGGATTTTTCTATAGACTTTCCTTCACATTTCATCTTTTGTATTATCGATGTCTATAGAGATACGGCCACCCGTGATAAGCTCATTTTCCCTTCCGCTATCACGAGGATTCTTAGTCGTTTTTCCATCCCTTTCCCCTTGTCCGATCCTTACCGCGTCATGTCCGCCATAGACGCCGCTACCGTAAAACGTAGCGAGGCACAGTTCCGATCGCGACAGACTGACGATGCCACTCCTTCCACCCGTTCGGCCACCTCCAGATCCGCTCGAGCATCTGCTTCTACTTCTTCGAGCGATGTCAGCTTGGGAGACATCATGGCGCAACTACAGCGCATGGATGCTCGCCTCGATACACTTTCCACGGAGTTGTATCAGGTGAACGTTCGTGTTGGTCTCATCGCCAGGCGACAGGCGACCATGGGCGGCTTTGCTGCAGAGGCTTCTCCTCCGCCACCTCATGTGTCGACTGAGACCGAGGCTGATGATGATGGCGATGATGATGATGCTTCCGACGATGATGCTGATGGAGATGCTAGCTCTTCGGATGAGATGTCTACTTGACACTCTACCCTTTGTCACTCGTGACAAAAAGGGGGAGTAGTTGTGTATGAGTGTAGTCATACTTAGGGGAAGTGTTCGCATAGGACATAGGACATTTTTGTTAGGGGGAGTGTGGATTGAGGGATGTAGTGAGGTGATCAGATGTATTTTTTTTCTTTTCTTATCTTTTAGAGATACATTGATCATGTATTGACATACATTGTACTTATTCTCTTTCTCTATATGATGATGTATGTTGTTTTTTTTCACCTACCTTTCATGTGTTGTTTCTTTTCTATCTTTATACACATGTTTCTTTACTTGTATGCAATCTATTATTTCTGTTTCACACAAAGATGCCTTGATGTGTTTTGTTTATAAGTGTTTCAGAAATACAGGTTGTCAAAGTCTTCTTGCCATGAACTCTCTTCTTGCAAAGTTTTTCAAGAGTTTGTGTTAGGATAGATTTTACTGTATGTAACAAGTGAATATGAGTTGAGTGATTTATGACTTCTCTCATATCTTCATTTGTTTGTTGTGGTTTTGTCACGGATTGCCAAAGGGGGAGATTGTTAGGACATATGTAGTTCAAGTCTGTGAACATATGTCACTATTTTATGTAATTGGCTTATCCTTAGACAAAACGCACTTTACTTGTAATTGGGTAGATTTAGGATGAGTTTAACACTTCAAGAAACAGTGGTTCAAGGTTAAGTGTTGAAGCCGTCAAAGTCTGTCCAAGAAACAAGCTAGGAAGTGCAAGATTTTAAAGCTCGACACATACCTCGACAGATACATCTATCGAGCTTTAAAGAAGCTGTTTTGCCCGAGCCTCGACAGCTATCTCGACACCTCTATCTGTCGAGAATTAAAGAAAACAGATTTCCAGGTCTGTTTCAAGTCTAACCCGTGAATGTGTCTTTGGGACTTCTTTTCTCCTAACCCTAGACATATAAAAGGATTATTTTAAGGGCCGTCAAATAGAGAGATCATAGAAAAACAAGTTGCACATTCTTTGAGAACTTGTTGTTCATGCAATTTGTGATCTGACAGACAAAGTTCGTGCCCTAGTTCATCCTTGATGATTTGAAGAACTTTGCAGCCAACTCTCTCTCTCTCCATAGTTGGTGTTTGAAGTCGCGTACTGGGATCCGCGCATTTGGTTAGTCACGTACTTGGGAGCCGTGCATTAAAAGGAGAAATTGTCACTATAGAACAAGTCCAATTGGGTATTGGGGTAAGAGTTCAACTGTAGGTTGGTGAGGTACTTGGGATTCCTTACTTGTAACTGCTTGTTGTGATAATAGTGGAGTTTCGGGAGTGGTGACCTTAAATCACCCGGTGGGGTTTTTGCCGTAAGGGTTTTCCCCATTCGTGAACAAATCACCGTGTTATTTACTTTCCGCTGCTTTACTTAGTTTCGGTGATTTTTTTGTGCTACCACGTGATTGCATGTTAATTTGATTAATTAATAACTGGGCTAATTAATTAATCTAAGTTATCACAATGGGTCAACGTGTTTGTGGCCTGACATATACTTTTGATATAAATTAGCTAACATATCATACGTGGGCGGGCAATACTAGTAATCTAGATGGAAGAAAATCTGAAGAGTAAATAGCAATATAAAAGTAAATAATATATAAATTAACCATCACCTTTGACAGTATTAAATACAAATATTTATAATGTACCATTAATTTTGGATTAAATGTATTGCTACAAGTCATATATAATGTGTCATATAGATTATAAATCAATCTCTCTCCCCCTCCCCAAAAGTGTCATTTTTACAATTCTACACAAGAATCCAATTAAATATTATTATGATTATTATTATTATTATTATTATTATTAGTGAGTACATTTAAAAATAATCACAATTATGCAGTTCAAATTATACTTCTTTTATAAGAGGTTATAATTATATATAGTATTAACTTCAATTTTTTAAAAATGTATATATATATATATATATATATATATATATATATTTGTTGTTGGAATTTGGACCATCGAGTTTAGCCTGAAATTCGGAGTGCAACTTTATGCGGATAGAGAGGCGTAAAAATGGATGTCTAAGGTTTTTTCCTCGGATTTGGTGCTAAAATATTAGACATATACCTTGAGAACAATCCACACAAAATCAAGTTTTGGGAAAAAAAAAATAAACTTTGTTGGCTAGTTATTCACCAGACTTAATCGCCTTGAAAATATGCTGAAAAGTGACCTTTGGTCATAGCTTCGACAATAACCATTAAACCATAAGGAATTTTTCGATGCGAGCTGAATATTTTAGAAAGTAGACATTATGGGCTTGAATTTGAACACAAATTTTGAATTCTTTTGAAAAATATCGAGAGAGTAATTGTCGGTTGAAATTGGACCATTGAGTTTTACCAGAAATTCGGAAGACAGCTATGTGTGGATAGAAGCACGTAAAATTGGATGTCTAAGGTTTTTTCTCGGATTTTGCGCTAAAATATTAGACATATACCATGAGAACAATCCACTCAAAATCAAGTTTTTGGAAAAAAAAATTACTTTGCTGGCTAGTTATTCACTTGACTTAATCGTCCTGAAATATGCATAAAAGTGACCTTTGGTCATAGTTTCGACAACAACCCTTGAACCATAAATAATTTTTAGATGTGGGCTGTATGTTTTAGAAAGTGGACTTTTTGGGCTTGAATTTGAACACAAATTTTGAATTCTTTTGACAAAAATCAAGAGACTTGTTATCGTTGGAATTTGGACCATCGAGTTTTGCACGAAATTCGTAGCACAACTTTGTGCGGATAGAAGGGCGTAAAAATGGATGTCGAAAGTTTTTTTCTTGGATTTGGAGCTAAAATATTAGACATATACCTTAAGAACAATCTACACAAATTCAGGTTTTGGGAATAAAATACTTTGGGGGCCAGTTATTCACGAGGCTTAATCACCTTGAAAATATGCCGAAAAGTGTCCTTTCGTCATTTTTTCGATAATAACTATTGAACCGTAAGGAATTTTTTCAAGCGGGCTGAATGTTTTAAAAAGTAGACATTATGTGCTTGAATTTGAATACAAATTTTGAATTCTTTCTACAAAAATCAAGAGAGTTATTGTCATTGGAATTTGGACCATCGAGTTTTACCCGAAATTCGGAGTACAACATTGTGCGGATAAAAGGGAGTAAAAATGGATGTCTAAGGTTTTTTTCTCGGATTTGGTGCTAAAATATTGGACATATACATTGAGAAAAATCCACACAAAATCAAGTTTTGGGAAAAAAAAGTACTTTGTTGGCTAGTTATTCACCAGACTTAATCGCCTTGAAAATATGTCAAAAAGTGACATTTGGTCATAGTTTCGACAATAACCATTGAACCATAAGAATTTTTTTGATGCAGGCTGAATGTTTTAGAAAGTAGACATTGTGGGCTTGAATTTGAATACAAATTTTGAATTCTTTCAAAAATATCAAGAGAGTAATTGTCAGTTGAAATTGGACCATCGAGTTTTACCAGAAATTCGGAAGACAGCTATGTGCGGATAGAAGCACGTAAAATTGGATGTCTTAGGTTTTTTCTCGGATTTGATGCAAAAATATTAGACCAATACCATGAGAACAATCCACACAAAATCAAGATTTTGGAAAAAAAAATACTTTGCTAGCTAGTTATTCACTTGACTTAATCATCTTGAAAATATGCAGAAAAGTGACAGGAAGGCCCATGGGCACGCAGTAAAGGCCAAAGCATCCAGCCAAGGCCAAGGCAGCCCAATGGGAACACAGCCAAGGCCAAGGCACATCATCATGGGCACATGACCAAGGCCAAGGCATGAATGTTGCCAAGCCCAAGGCAGCCCCAATGGGCACGCAGCCAAGGCCAAGCCATGCAATAGATAAGGCCAAGACCAAGGCACGACGCCATGGGCACGCTGCCGTGGTCAAGGCATGCATGCTGCCAAGGCCAAGGTAGACCCATGGGCACGTAGTCAAGGCCAAGGCATGTGGTCAAGGCCAAGCTAGCCCCCATGGATATGTTGTTGGGCCAAGGCCAAGGCAGCCACCTATGGGCACGCAGCTGAGGACAAGGCATGCAGCCATTGCTAGGGCTGCCCCACGCACACACAGCCGTGGCAGGAAGGGCAGGGCGCAGGAGCACGGAGGGATTTAGTTCCAAAGGGATTGGGGCAAAGAGTTATTTTTGGCTGAGGGGATTGATTTGGAGTTGGAAGAGGCAGGGGGAAGGACAAACCGAAGAGACACTGGGCTGAATCTTAGTGGATCGTGGCAGCAAGGCCACTCTGCCACTCATAATACCCCATCACGTATTTAAGTCATTTGTAAAGGATTCTACCTTCTGCACGTAGCCAAGGCGAAGGAACGTCGCCATGGGCATGTTGCCAAGGCCAAGGCATGCATGCTGCCAAGGCTAGGGTAGCCTCACGAGCATGCAACCATGGCCAAGGCATGCAGCCAAGTTCAAGCTAGCCTCCATGGGTATGTTGTTTGCCTAAGGAGCCTCAATGGGTATGCAGCCAAGGCAAAGGCATGCAGCAGCCAAAGCCATGGCACGTCGCCAAAGGCATGCTACCATGGCCAAGGTATGCATGCTGCTTAAGCCAAGGCAGCCCCAAGGCCACGCAGCCAAGGCCAAGGTATGCAGCCTAGGCCAAGGTAGCCCCCATAGGCTTGCTGCCAATGCCAAGGTAGCCCCATGGGCACGCAGCTAAGGCCAAGGCTTGTTGCAACCAAGGCCAAGGCTGCCCCATGGGCACGCAGCCAAAGCCAAGGCATGTAGCGCCCAAGGCCAAGGCACATCGCCATAAGCATGCATGCTGCCTTGGCCAAGGCAGCCCTAAAGGCCCGTTGCCAAGGTCAAGGCATGCAGCAGTGAAGGCCAAGGCATGCAACGAAGGCCAACTAGCACTCATGGTCATGCTGCCAAGGCCAAGGTAGCCCCATGGGCAGATAAACAAGGCCAAGGTATGGATCCAAGGCCCAAGTAGCCCCTATGGGCATGCTAACATGGCATGCTTGCTTCCAAAGCCAAGGTAGCTCTATGGGCATGCAACCAAGGCCAAGACAGCCACATGGGCACGCAGCCAAAGCCAAGGCATGCAGTACCCGAGGCCAAGGCGCATCTCCATGGGCACGCTGCTAAGGCCAAGGTAGCCCCCATGGGCTACCTGCCAAGGCATGGATACGACTAAGGCCAAGGCAGTCCCATGGGTATGCAGCATTCTCCAAAACATTCCAAAGAGATTCCTAGTTTGTCTCACTCCTGAATTTGTTGAACACATTGTCACACAAAATAGTCTTCTTGATTCTCATTCTAATATCTTTGCCATTCCACTCTAATTTTCTTTCCACAATCAAAACCACTTTTAGGCATGTTTTTTATCATGACATAACGTATAAATAAGGAAAAAACCCTTTTATAGAGACAGAAAATGAAATAGCTTGGATATCTTTTTTTTGATAAGTAATCAGACTTTTATTGAAAAGAATTGAACATCATGTTCACGTTGGTGAACACTTTGAACAATGAACCAAATACAAGACAATCAAGAACTAAAGAAGCAGTACAGTTTATACACCCTCAAATACGAGCCCAAAGAAACAAAGTACAAAAAAGTAGACTTTTTAGATGTTCCAAAGTTCTCGCCATAACTTCAAAAATGTGGGCATTACGTTCCTACCAGACTATCCACATTACACATGCCAGGACCATAGTCCAAATGGTTGAACGATGCTTTCCAAACCAATTTCTCCAAATAAAGAAAAAAGAGTTCACTGACCTTGGCATTACCCATTGAATCCTAAACACTTCAAAAACTTCACACCATAAAGCATGAGAGCACTTACAATGAAGAATAAGGTGATCCATTGATTCCCTATCGTAGCAACATAAGCAACACCTATTAACCAAAAACTGACCTTTCTTAATAAGGTTGTCAGTGGTGAGTATCCCATCATTAGCTGCTGTCCATAAGAAAAAAGAACACCCGTTTAGGCACCTTAATACACCAGATACACTCCCAAGTAAAGGCATCAGTGGTAGGACTAGATAATAGCTTATAAAAAGAGTGCACATAAAAAACAACTGATGTAGTCAATCTCTAAACTAGCTAATCAGCCCCCTTACCCCTCAGCATAGAGGAATCAATAAACTTAAAGAATGAATAGACAGTGGTTGCCTACCAATCTTGAGGACCATGACGAAACAATAAATTCCAGCTCCTTTCTCCTTCTGAATTTGATACAACCAAGTTAGAGACCTATGCTTCTTTAGAGACAGAGCAATCATACATAGAAGGAAATGGTGAGTATCCCATCATTAGTTGCTATCCATAAGAAAAAAACATTTGTTTAGGCACCTTATTATGCCATATACACTCCCAAGGAAAGGCATCAGTGGTAGGACTAGATAATAGCTTATAAAAAGAGCGCATATCAAAAACACCCGATGTAGTCAATCTCCAGACCAGTTGATCATCCCTCTCACCCCTCAGCATAGAGGAATAGCTTGGATATCATTTTGGAATATACTAGAAGTAAAATACTACTGAATGACCCCAAGTCGGTTCCAGTCAACTATTTGAAATTATGACACCATGGCATGGTGGGAGATCCATGGCTTGCTTCAATAACTCATTATAACTCGCTTCTATCACTCATTGCAATCAAACTGTTCATTAATTTAAACTAAAGGTAAACCAATAGCTACTGATAATCAATTTAAAAATAGTAGCACCATCTGTGCAAAGTGTTACTATTCTCATTTTCAAAAGCCTAATTCGCAAACAACATTCATGAATAAGTTTGTAACCTAGTTAGGACAGAGTATTGATTTAAAACAGCAACCATATATTTGCTGCATGCTTAGAACAAGGCATACCCAGACAACCTTTAAGGAGCCTTTGTTGTTTTTGAAATAATCAGAAACCCAGTTTCATTTTCCTACAGTCACGGATGCAAGTTTCACATTATGTTATCACTTATAAATGCATAAGACAAATGAATGCATCCAAAATCATCAAATTTTGATGATTTACTTTCCAGAAGAGCTTAACATCAAGTATGTCAAGGAATAAGAAATTTTTGAATAATATTAAAACTCCAATCATAACAACAGAAAAATTAGTTTGTACATTTTTAAATCATATAAATAGTCAACAATAAATTAAGCTCAAGACCCACCATATGTTATATAGATACTGATTAGGTGATCAATCCTATTAAAATGGCCAAATACCATTGAATTTAGATCAAAATATTCAAGTAAAAATGGCCATATACCATTATTTTCAGTTAACAATTTAATAGGATATCATTACGATTAAATATCATTATTAAATACCATTATTTGGCCAATCCTATTAAATACCATTATTGAATCGTATTAAATACCATTGAATCGTAAATATGGTGGGTCAATCCTATTAAATATCATTACTTTTCAATGGTATTTGGCCATTTTCACTTATTTAATAGGATACCATTGCAAAAATTATTATCCTATTAAATATCATTACGATTCAATGGTATTTGGCCATTTTCTAGTACTTGAGTTTTTTAAACTCGAGTTCTAAATGGTACTTGAGTTTAAGAAACTCGAGTATCTAGAAGTTCGGCCACCGTGGCTAACCCTCTAGACTTGCTGTTGAGCCAATGGAGCCTCAATGGGCACGCAGCCAACGCCAAGGTATGTAGTAGCCAAGGCGAAGGTGTGTCACCATGGGCACGCTGCCAAGGCCAGGGTAGCCCCATGGGCACGCAGGCTTGGCCAAGGCATGCAGTAGCCAAGGCGAAGGCACGTCACGTGGGAAGGCTGCCAAGGCCAATGCATGTGTGATGCCAAGGCTAGGGCAGCCCTAAGGGCATGCAAGCATGGCCTAGGCATGCAGTAGCTAAGGCAAAGGCACGTCGCCAATGGGATGCTGTCAATGCCAAGGCACACATGCTTCCAAGGCTTGGGCAGCCCCATGGGCATGCAGCCAAGACCAAGGCATGCAGCTAAGGCAAAGCTAGCCCCCAAGGGCATGCTGCCAAGGCCAGGGCAGCTCCCATGGGCATGTTGCCAAGGCCAAGGCAGCTCCCTTGGGCATGCTGCCAAGGCCAAGGCAGCTCCCATTGGCATGCTGCAAAGGCCAAGGCAACCCTTTGGGCAGCCAAGGCCAAGGCATGTAGCCGCCACTGCCAAGGGAGGTCTCCATGGGCATGCAGCTAAGCCTTGCAGCAGCCAAGGCCATAACAGCTCCCATAAGCATGCTGCCAAGACCAAGGCAGCTCCCATTGGCATGCGGCAAAGGCCAAGGCAACCCTTTGGGTAGCCAAGGCTAAGGTATGTAGCCGCCACTGCCAAGGGACATCTCCATGGGCATGCAACTAAGGCTTGCAGTAGCCAAGGCCATGACAACTCCCATAAGCATGCCGCCTAAGCAAAGGCAGCCCCATGAGCACGTAACCAAGGCCAAGGCAGCCCCTATAGGTTGTCTGCCAAGGCAAGCACACCTACCAGGCTACAGCAGCCCCATGGGCACGCAGCTAAGGCCAAGGCATACAACTCTCAAGGCCAAGGCAGCCGTATGGGCATGCTTCCAAGGCCAAGGCATGCATGCTACCGAGGCCAAGGTAGCCCCTTAGGGAAGTAGATAAGGCCTAAGCAGCCTCCATTGGCTGGCTACCAAGGCATACATACTACAAAGCCCTATGGGCAGGAAGCAACGACCAAGCCATGCAACAACCAAGGTAAAGGCCTGTCGCCAAGACATGCGTGCTGCCAAGGCCAGGCCAGCCTCATGGTCACGAAGCCACGGCCAAGGTAAGTAGCAGTCAAGGCGAAGGCACGTCGCCATGGGAACGTTGCCAAGGCCAAGTCATGCATATTGCCAAGGCTAAGGCAGCCCCACGGGCATGCAGCCAAGGCCAAGGTAGCCCTAAGGCCTTGCTACCAATGCATGCATGCTACTAAGGCCAATACAGCCCTATGGGCATGTTGCCATTCATGTTGCCAAGGTGAAGGTAGCCCCATGGGCATGTAGCTAAGGCCAAGGCATGCAGCCACGACCAAGCTAGCCCCCATGGGCATGCTGTTAGGCCAAAGCCAAGACATGTAGCCGCCAAGGCCAAGGCAGCCCCCCGTAGGCATACAGCTAAGGACAAGGCATGCAGCCAAGATCAAGGCAGCCCCATGGGCATGTTGCTATGGCATGCATGCTGCCAAGGCGAAGGCAGCCCCATAGGCACGCAGCCAAGGCCAAGGCATGCAGTCATGGCCAAGCTAGCCCCAATGGGCATGTTATTGGGCCAAGGCTAAGGCATGCAGCTGCCAAGGCCAAGGCAGCCCCTCATGGGCACGCAGCTAAGGACAAGGCATGCAGCCAAAATGAAGGCTGCCACATGCGCACACTATCGAGGTAGGAGGGGCAGCGTGCAATAGCACGAGGTGGTTAGCCTTAGGAGGGAATGAGGCAAAGAGTTATTTGGAGGGGGGGATTTATTTGGATTTGGAGGAGAAGGGGGTAGGGATGAATCAAAGAGACATAGGGCAGAATCTCAATGGATCATGGCAGCAAGGACACTTTGCCACTTACTTTATGGCTGCCCATGCGGCACGTCCGTCGTGTATTCAACGCATGCATGCAGCCAAAGCCAAGGCAGCCCCATAGGCACACACCAAAGGCCAAGGCATGCCACAGCTAAGGCCAAGGCACGTCACCACGGGGGGTTTAGCCTCCAGAGGGAACGGAGTAAAGAGTTATTTTTAGGAGGGAGGGATGAATCGGGGAGACATAGGGCTGAATCTTAGTGGATCGTGGGGGCAAGGCCACTCTACCACTTACAATACCCCATCGCGT
This sequence comes from Castanopsis chinensis, assembly GCA_032878915.1. Classification (NCBI taxonomy): domain Eukaryota; kingdom Viridiplantae; phylum Streptophyta; class Magnoliopsida; order Fagales; family Fagaceae; genus Castanopsis; species Castanopsis chinensis. Next base: position 241,549 of record JAVQMG010000008.1, read on the forward strand.
ATTTATGTCATCCGCAAAGGATTCTACCCACTGCTTGGAGGGAATTATACTTCATTGCGGCCCATGCGACTCGTCTATCGCATATTCAAGGCATGCATGCTGCCAAGGCCAGGGCGGCTAGCTACTACATTCCTTACCCTTGGCTGCATGCCCTTAGGGCTACCTTGGCCTTGGCAGCACGCATGCCCTGGCATCATGCATAAAGGGGCTGCCTTGGCCTTGGTTGTATGTCTATAGGGCTGCCTTGGCCTTGGCAGCATGCATGCCTTAGCCTTGGCAGTGCGCCCATGCTGATGTGCCTTAGCCTTGGCTTCTGCATGCCTTGGCCTTCACTGCTTACCCTTAGGGCTACCTTGGCCTTGACAATGGCAGCTTGCCCATAGGGCTATGTTGGCCTTGGCAGCCAACATGCCTTGGCGTTGGCAGTGTCCATATGGGGCTGCGTGCCTTAGCAGTGTGACCATGGCGTTGTGCCTTAGCATTGGCTGCTACATGCCTTGGTCTTTGTAGCGTGACCATGGCGACATGACTTGGCCCTAGCTACTACATGCCTTACCCTTGGCTGCATGCCCTTGGGGCTACCTTGGCCTTGGCAGCACGCATGCCTTGACATCATGCCCATGGGGGCTAACTTGGCCTTGGCTACATACCTTGGCCTTGACTGCTTGTCCATGGGGCTGCCTTGGCCTTGGCAGCGTGCCCATAAGGCTGCCTTGGCCTTGGCAGCCATCCCATGAGAGCTACCTTGTCCTTGGCAGCATGCATGCCTTGGCCTTCGTAGCGTTCCCATGGGGCTGCCTTGGCCTTGGAAGCGTGCCCATGGTGACGCATCTTGGCCTTAGGCTGCATGCAGTGGCCTTGGCTACGTGTCTGTGGGGGTTGCCATGTCCTTGGCAGCATGCATGCCTTGGCCTTGGCAGTGTGCCTAGGGGGTTGCCTTGGCCTTGGTAACCTACATGCCTTGGCCTTGGTAGTGTGCCCATGACGACAGTCCTTGGCCTTAGGGGCTACATCCTTTAGCCTTAGCTGCGTGCCTATGGGGATACGTTGGCATTGGCTACTGTATGCCTTGGCCTTCGTTGTGTGCCCAATAGGCTGCCTTGGCTTTGGCTGCATAAACTTAGGGCTGCCTTGGCCTTAGCAACATGCATGCCTTGGCCTCTACAGCGCGCCCATGGCGATGTGTTGTGGCCTTGGTTGCACGCCATGCCTTGGCTACGTGCCTAGGGGGTTGCCTTGGCCTTGGCAGCATGCATGCCTATGCCTTGGCAATGTTCCTATAGAGCTGCCTTGGCGTTGGTAGCATGTATGCCTTGGCCTTGGCTGAGTGCCCATGGCGACGCGCCTTAGCCTTTGGGGTTGCACGCCTTGGCCTTGGCAGCATGCCTGTGAGGCTGCGTTGGCCTTGAGAGCTGCATGCCTTGGCCTTGGAAGTATGCATGCCTTGGCAGCCAGCCCATGAGAGCTACTTTGGCCTTAGCTGCGTGCCCATGGGGCTGCCTTGGCCTTCGCTATTTGCCCATGGGTCAATCTTAGCCTTGGGGGTCACATGCCTCAGCCTTGGCTGTGTGCTTAAGGGGCTGCCTTGGCCTTGGCTACTACATGCCTTGGCCTTAGCAGCATGCCCATGGGACTGCCTAGGCCTTGGAAGCATGCATGCCTTGGCCTTGGCTGCGTGCCCATAGGGCTGCCTTGGCCTTGGTTGCTGTATGCCTTGGCCTTGGCAGCGTGCCCCGGCCTTGGCAGCGTGCCCATTGGGCTCCCTTGGCCTTGGCAACGTGCATATGGCAATGTGCCCTTAGCCTCGGCTGCTGCATGCCTTGGGCTTGGCTATGTGCCCATGGGGCAACCTTGGCCTTGGGAGCGTGCATGCCTTGGCCTTGGCAGGAAGCATGTCGTGGCCGTGGCAGCTTGCCCATAGTGCTGCATTGGCCATTGAATCGTGCCTACGGCAACGCGCCTTGGCTTAGGGATGCATGCTTTGGCCTTTGCTGTGTGCCCATAGGGCTGCCTTGGCCTTGGAAGCATGCATGCCTTGGCAGGCAGCCCATGGGGACTGCCTTGGCCTTGCCTGCGTTCCCGTGGGGCTGCCTTGGTATTTGCAGCATGCCCGTGGGAGCAGCCTTGGCCTTGGTTACATAACTTGGCCTTGGCTGCATACCTTGGCCTTTGCAGCATACATGCCTTAGCCTTGGAAGCATTCCCATTGCGACGTACCTTGGCCTTGGCCGTGTGTCCGTTAGGGTTGCCTTGACCTTGGCACCAAGCCTATGGGGGCTGCCTTGGCAATAGTTGCATGCCTTGACCTTGGCAATTTGCCCATGGGGGCTGGCTTGGCCTCGGCTGCATGCCTCAGCCTTGGTTGCGTGCTAATGAGGCTGGTTTGGCCTTAGGGGCTGCATGCGTTGGCCTTGGCTGCGTGCCTATTGCGCTGCCATGACCTGGGTAGCGTGCATGCGTTGGCCTTGGCAGTGTGCCCATGGGGATGTGCCTTGGCTTTGGCGGCATGCATGCATTGGCCTTGGCTGCATACCTATGGGGCTGGTTTAGTTGCATAGCTGTGAGGCTGCCTTGGCCTTGGAAACACACATGCCTTGGCCCTGTGGGCTGTATGCCTTGGCTTAGACTGCGTGCACATGAGGCTACCTTGGCCTTGGCTGTGTGCCCATAGAGCTACCCTAGCCATGGTTGCGTGCCCATGGGGCTACCTTGGGCTTGGTAGTATGCCCAGGGCAACGTGCCTTGGCCTTGGCTGAGTGCCCATTGGGGTAGCCTTGGCCCAATAACATGCCAATGGTTGTTGGCAGCATGCCCATGTAGGCCGCCTTAGCCTTTGCTGAATGCCTCGGCCTTGGCTGCGTGTGCATGGGGTTGCCTTGGCCTTGGCAGCATGCATGAGATGGCCTCGGCATCGTGCATCCCTTGGTCATGGCTACATGCCCAGGCCAATAGAATTGGCGTTCCACTTCCTCAATTGTTTTGTCTCAGCCAAAATGACTTGGCGTTCCACTAGTGAAAAGGCTCTTGAAAACTAATAGGTGATGATGTTTGCTTCCCTTTCAATTGTTTTCTTGACTAACTTGCCGTGTATTTAAGGGAAGGATTGACTGCATCACGAAAAAGGACTGTTCCAGCCCTGTATTTGGGTGAAGGAGACTTGGCCATGCATTTGAGAGGACTACTTGGCTATGCCTGTGACTAACTTCCCCTGCATTAGGGGAAAGCATCATTTCATAAATATGAATGAACTTGGACTGAGATGGTAACTCATGAGATAGTGTCATGAGTATCCTTTCACAACACACATCTAAACATTTGGCAACTTTCCAACTTGTCGTGCATTAGAAATGATGACCAAATTGAAGATGATGACACTGTTGTAGAATTTCATTTTCATCTTTGGAAAGGTTAGAACTAAGAAATCTTTTTTCCTACGGTTGAGGACAATGTTT
>JAVQMG010000008.1:252500-255000 GCA_032878915.1 Castanopsis chinensis
CTCGTCATAAGCATGCCTACCTGTGGCCTTGCTCAAGAGGGGTTGCCCCTGTCCATCGCCGAATACCTCCTCCCCCCTAAAGAGCCCTTAGGAAAAAATCAGTTCTGGCACGAGGAAACATTGATTTGTTGAGGAGGAATAATGGGTCGTTTTTGGAGCAATTCTTGGAGTCTTGCCCTGATTTTTTGCACACATGCTAAGATAAATCCATGCTTCAAACTATCAAAATTTGGAGTCCAGATTCAACATATTTTATTTCTTATGATTTTCGAAAGCCAAAAAGCAGGAAAAATCACAAAAAATTAAAGAACGCTTGGAACGCCGAGCCGCTTGCTGGAAAACTCCTCAAAAATCATGGAATGAATTTAGGGATAGGAAAATGGAAAAAGGCACGAGCCAATTTTGCCGGAATGCGGGACGATGCGGGGCGATGTGGCGCGGCGTGCACGCGGGCAAGCCCCTGGGATGCCAACTGCCTGCCCAGGGCACGCAACCAAGGCCAAGGCACGTAGCCAAGGCCATGGGCATGCATGCATGCAGCAGCCAAGGCCAAGGCACGCAGCCAAGGCCATGGGCATGCATGCAGCAGCCAAGGCCATGGGCATGCATGCAGCAGCCAAGGCCAGGGCACGCAGCCAAGGCCTGGGCATGCATGCAGCAACTAAGGCCAGGGCATACAGCCAAGGCCATGGGCATGCATGCAGCAGCCAAGGCCAAGGCACGTAGCCAAGGTTGTGGCATGCATGCGTGGGCACGCTGGCATGCTCCTAGGGGCAGGCAGCAAGGCCCTAGCATGCACACATGCCTGAGGGGCAGTGGCAGCACAGCGTGGGCGTGGCCGCTACATGCCCCGTGGGTGGGATGCCAAGGCCATGGCATGCCCTTGGGACCCCTCAAAGGCCATGGCAACACTTGGGGGGGGGGGTGCTATTGCCAAGCCAAGGTAACCTTATCGGACCCCTCCTACTCTTCCCTCTTAAAGAGTGCTTAGGAAAAAATTCGGCTTGGTATCAGGAAACATTGATTTGTTGAGGAGGAATAATGGGTCTTTTTTGGAGCAATTCTTGGGGTGTTGCCCTGATTTTTTGCACACATGCTAAGAAAAATCCAACCTTCAAACTGTCAAAATTTGGAGTCCAGATTGAACACATTTAATTTTTTTTCATTTTCGGAAGCCAGAAAGTAGGAAAAATCATAAAAAATCAAGGAACGCTCAGAACGTCAAGCCGCTTGCTGGAAAACTCCGTAAAAATCATGGAATGAATTTAGGGACTGGAAAATGGAAAAAGGCACAAGCCAATTTTACCGGAGTGCGGGACGATGCGGGCCATGCGGCGCAGCGTGCACGCGGGCATGCCCCTAGGCTGCCAACTGCCTGCCCAGGGCATGCAGTGAAGGCCTAGGCATGCATACAGTAGCCAAGGCCAGGGCATGCAGCCAAGGCCATGGGCATGCATGCAGCAGCCAAGGCACGCAGCCAAGGCCTGGGCATGTATGCAGCAGCCAAGGCCTGGGCATGCATGCAGCAGTCAAGGCCAAGGCACGTAGCCAAGGCCTGGGCATGCATGCAACAGCCAAGGCCAGGGCATACAGCCAAGGCTTGGGCATGCATGCGGCAGCCAAGGCCAGGGCATGCAGCCAAGGCTTGGGCATGCATGCGGCAGCCAAGGCCAGGGCATGCAGCCAAGGCCTGGGCATGCATGCGGCAGCCAAGGCCTGGGCATGCATACCACAGCCAAGGCCAGGGCACGCAGCTAAGGCCTGGGCATGCATGCAGCAGCCATGTCCAGGGCACGCAGCCAAAGCCTGGGCATGCATGCAGCACCCAAGGCCAGGGCAGGCAGCCAAGGCCTGGGCATGCATGCAGCAGCCAAGGCCAAGGCACATAGCCAAGGCCGTGGCATGCATGTGTGGGCATGCTGGCATGCTCCTAGGGGTAGGAAGCAAGGCCCTAGCATGCACGCTTGCTTGAGGGGCAGTGGCAGCACGGCGCGGGCGAGGCCGCTGCATGCCCCGTGGGTGGGATGCCAAGGCCGTGGCATACCTTTAGGACCCCTCAAAGGCCATGGAAACACTTGGGGGGGGGGTTTGTTGCTGCGAACCCAAGGTAACCTCATCGGACCCCTCCTACTCTTCCCCCCTAAAGAGCACTAAGGAAAAAATCTAGCCTGGCACCAGGAAACATTGATTTGTTAAGGAGGAATAATGGGTCATTTTTGGAGCAATTCTTGGAGTCTTGCCCTGATTTTTTGCACACATGCTAAGAAAAATCCAACCTTCAAACTGTCAAAATTTGGAGTCTAGATTGAACACATTTTATTTTTTATGATTTTGGGAAGCTAGAAAGTAAGAAAAAATCATAAAAAATCAAGGAACGCTCGGAATGCCGAGCTGTTTGCTGGAAAACTACTCAAAAATCATGGAATGAATTTAGGGACTAGAAAATGGAAAAAGGCACTAGCCAATTTTGCCGGAGTATGGGACAATGCGGGGCGATGCA
>JAVQMG010000008.1:260000-452500 GCA_032878915.1 Castanopsis chinensis
TTACAATACCCCGTCGCATATTTAATTCGTCTGCAAAGGATTCTACCCACCGTTCGGTGGGAAATACACTTCAAGGCGGCCCACGCGACTCGTACGTTGCGGGGACTTAGCCAAAGACATATGCCTCTAGGGGCTCGAAGGCCAAGAGCGCATCGTCAGTAGAAGGGACGAGCAGACCGGTGCACACCAGGGGCGTACCGTTTTGCCCAACCCAAGGTTTAACTACGAGCTTTTTAACTGCAACAACTTAAATATACGCTATTGGTGCTGAAATTACCGCGGTTGCTGGCACCAGACTTGCCCTTCAACGGATCTTCGTTAAGGGATTTAGATTGTACTCATTCCAATTACCAGACTCGTGAGAGCCGGTATTATTATTTGTTGTCATTACCTCCCCATGTCAAGGTTGGATAATTTGCGCGCCTGTTGCCTTCCTTGGATGTGGTAGCCGTTTCTCAGGCTCCCTCTCTAGAATCGAACCCTAATTCTCCGTCATCCGTCACCACCATAGTAGGCCACTATCCTACCATCGAAAGTTGATAGGGCAGAAATTTGAATGATGCATCGCTGGCACGATGGCCGTGCGATCCGTCGAGTTATCATGAATCAGCAGAGCAGCGAGCATAAAGCCTGCGTCAGCCTTTTATCGAATAAATGCATCCCTTCCAGAAGTTAGGGTTTGTTGCACGTATTAGCTCTAGAATTAGTACGATTATCTGAGTAGCAGGTACCATAACAAACTATAACTGATTTAATGAGCCGTTCGTAGTTTCACAGTTTAAATTAGTTCATACTTACAAATGCATGGCTTAATCTTTGAGACAAGCATATGACTACTGGAAGGATCAACTAGGTAGCATTCCTTACTGATGCTGGCGTTGCCTAGAGACCTAGGCTCACCTGAGGGTGAGGAAGGGCACGGACGAGCGCGGCGATCGTGCGAGGCAGAGCGATGACGCTCGCTTGGTACGTTGGCAAAGGGGGCCAAAGGCCCTAAACCCACATGATGTTCTGCATCTGAGGCCACGAGCATGCCCGTGTAGTCCACAACGATAACGCAAAGGCGAGGCACGCGTGGGACATGAGGACAGCTTCAAGGTCCTGCCGACGCCCCGCAAAGAGCATCGACTAGGAACGAATCAACTAGAGGGACGAGTGCCTTCAAGGCAGCCCCCATGGGCAAGCTTGCCCATGTACAAGGCATGTAGTCAAAGCCCAAGCAGCCCTCAGGGGCGTGTTGCCAAGGCCAAGGCAGCCCCTATGGACAAGCTTGCCCATGCACAAGTCATGCAGCCAAGGCCCAAGCAGCCCCCATGGGCATGCTACCAAGGCCAAGGCATGCAGTCAAGGCCATGGCAGCCCCCATAGGCAAGCTGCCAAGGCCAAGGTAGCCCTATGGGTGTGCTGCCAAGGCCATGACAGCCCCCCATGGGCGTGGCATGCAGCCAAGGCCATGGCAGCCCTTCATGGGCATGCTGCCAAGGCCAAAACATGCAGCCAAGGCCAAGGCAGCCCCCCATGGGCGTGCTGCCAAGGCCAAAGCCATGGTAGCCCCCATGGGGGTGCTACCCAGGCCAACGCATGCAGCTAAGGCCATGGCAGCCCCTATGAGGAAGCTGTCCATGCACAAGGCACACAGCCAATGCCATGGCAGCCCCCATGGGCAAGTTGCCCATGCACAAGGCATGCATCCAAGGCCATGGCAGCCCCCATGGGCGTGCTGCCAAGGCCAAGAAGGCATGCAGCCAAGGCCAAGGTAGCCCCCCATAGGCGTGCTACCAAGGCCTTGTGCTGCACAAGGGCATGTAGCCAAGCCCCCATGGGCGTGCTGGCGTGCTTCCAAGTTCTTATGCTTGCCAAAGGCATGATGCAGCCAAGCCCTCATAGGCGTGCCAGCAAGGCACCCTGCGGGCATGCAGCAGAGGGCAGTAAGGGGGCTTAACCTCCAAACGGAACGGGGCAAAGAGTTTTTGGTAAGATTGGGGGGGGGGGTTGGAAAGGGAGGGGGGAGGGACGAATCGAAGCGATATAGGGCTGAATCTTAGTGGATCGTGGCAGCAACGGCACTCTGCCACTTACAATACCCCGTCGCGTGTTTAAGTTGTCTACAAAGGATTCTACCCGCTACTCGGTGGGAATTACACTTCAAGGCAGCCCGCGCGACTCGTCTGTCGCAGGGGCTTAGCCAAAGACACGTGCCTCTGGGGGCCCGAAGGCCAGGACCGCATCCCTGGTAGAAGGGACGAGCAGACCGATGCACACCAGGGGTGGACCGCTCTGCCCAACCCAAGGTTTAACTACGAGCTTTTTAACTGCAACTACTTAAATATACAATATTGGAGCTGGAATTACCGCGACTACTGGCACTAGACTTGCCCTCTAACAAATCCTCGTTAAGGGATTTAGATTGTACTCATTCCAATTACCAGACTCGTGAGAGCCCGATGTTATTATTTATTGTCACTACCTCCTCGTGTCAAGATTGGGTAATTTGCACGCCTGTTGCCTTCCTTGGATGTGGTAGCCGTTTCTCAGGCTCCCTCTCCGGAATCGAACCCTAATTCTCCGTCACCCGTCACCACCATAGTAGGCCACTATCCTACCATCGAAAGTTGATAGGGCAGAAATTTGAATGATGCGTCGCCGGCACGATGGCCGTGCGATCCGTCGAGTTATCATGAATCAGCAGAGCAGCGAGCATAAAGCCCGCGTCAGCCTTTTATCTAATAAATGCATCCCTTCCAGAAGTTAGGGTTTGTTGCACGTATTAGCTCTAGAATTACTATGGTTATCCGAGTAGCAGGTACCATCAAACAAATTATAACTGATTTAATGAGCCATTTGCAGTTTCACAGTCTGAATTAGTTCATACTTACACATGCATGGCATAATCTTTGAGACAAGCATATGACTACTGGCAGGATCAACCAGGTAGCATTCCTTGTTGATGCCGACGTCGCCTAGAGACCCAGGCTCGCCTGAGGGCGAGGGAGGGCACGGACGAGCGCGGCGATCGTGCGGGGCAGAGCAATGACGCTTGCTTGGTACGTTGGCAAAGGGGGCCAGAGGCCCTAAACCCACATGATGTTCTGCATCGAGGCCACGACAGCAACGCAAAGGCGAGGCACGCGTGGGACACGAGGACAGCTTCAAAGTCCTGCCGACGCCCCGCAAGGAGCATCGACTAGGAACGAATCAATTAGAGGGATGAGTGCCTTCAAGGCAGGTATGCAACACAGGGACCCGAATTGCGTTAGAGGCATCGAGCGACGCTCGAAACAACGCTGATTGGGAGCACGCCAGACAGTTCGATGCGCGAGCACGAAGCCTGCCAAGCCATGCAACCCTGCCACCGCTCACACGCCATCACGTACACTAGACCACAACACCACCAAATGTACCCCGCAACTACACACCGCGAGACCTGCCGTGCATGAGGAAGCATCAAGTGGCGCCGAGTCCACACCGCGAGGCGTGAAGGACAACACTGTTAAGCCACGTTTCTGCAAGGATGGGTTATCGTCACGCAGAGGCCCAATGGTCGCCATAGGACTTGCTACACGCGGGAATGGGTGAAACTAACACCGTCTGCTTTGTGAGAGCATGCCCAAGCTATACTAAGCTTGCACGGCTCACCAACCACACGCAGGAACTACAAGGGACATCGAGGGACATCAAAAGGGACACTGTTACCGTCATCGTTGTCACCGCCGTCGCCGTTGCAACCACATAACCGCATCGTAAGAAAGACACGCACACCCCAAGTGGTCGCAATGGAACTTGCTTCGCACAGGAATGGGTGAAACTAACACCGTCCGCATTGCAATAGTGTGCCCAAGCTATACCAAGAGTGCATGCATCCCCCTATTGCGCAGCTATTGAGACCATTCATCCCCCGCCACTAGGCACGGGTGAGCGTGGCCTTGAGGAAAAGTGGTACTAGAGAGGGTTTTCACAATGCGTTTGATCATCACTTTAGGCTTGCTCTGCGTGGCAATGGGTGAAACTAACACCGTCCGCCTTGCAAGAGCGCGCCGCAGCTATACCACCCACACGTGAAATGCCAACCTGGGACCACCCCGGCGATGCATTTAGGGACCGCCTCGCGCCGTGGAGCACGCGGGGCTGGGACCTTGGGACTCGTCATAAGCATGCCTACCCGTGGCCTTGCTCAAGAGGGGTTGCCCCTGTGCATCGCCGAATACCTCCTCCCCCCTAAAGAGCCCTTAGGAAAAAATCAGCTCTGGCACGAGGAAACATTGATTTGTTGAGGAGGAATAATGGGTCTTTTTTGGAGCAATTCTTGGAGTCTTGCCCTGATTTTTTGTACACATGCTAAGAAAAGTCCAACCTTCAAACTGTTAAAATTTGGAGTCCAGATTCAACACATTTTATTTTTTATGATTTTCGGAAGCTGGAAAGTAGGAAAAATCATAAAAAATCAAAGAACGCTCGGAACGCCGAGCCGCCTGCTGGAAAACTCCTCTAAAATCATGGAATGAATTTATGGACAAGAAAATGGAAAAAGCCAAGAGCCAATTTTGCCGGAGTACGGGACGATGCGGGGCGATGCGGCGTGGCATGCATGCAGGCTTGCCCTTGGGATGACCACTGCCTGCCCAGGGCATGCAGCCCCCCTTGGGCGTGCTACCAAGGCCAGGGCGTGTAGTAGCCAAGGCTAAGGCAGCCCCTATGGGCAGGCAGCCAAGGCCCGGGCGTGCAGCAGCCAAGGCCAAGGCAGCCGCCATGGGCAGGCAGCCAAAAACATGCATACTTCCGTTTTAGCTTCCAACTTATCAGACTTCCCTTTCAACACATGTGCTGGACATCCCTAAATGTGGAGATATTTCCTACTAGGTTTGCGCCCACTCTACAATTCCTTGGGTGTGTTGGGAACAGATTTTGATGGAACTAAATTTAAAATGTGCATAGCAGTTTTTAGTGCATATCCCCAAAAGGAAATTGGTAAAGTTGAGTAACTCATCATGGACCTAACTATTTCCAAAAGAGTCCTATTCCTTCTTTTCGCTACACCATTTTGTTGGAGAGTTCCAAGTGCAGTCAATTGGGTGACAATCACATTTTGAATTAGGTAATCCTTGAAATCCCTAAGAAGGTATTCGCCATCTCGATCAGATCAAATGGCCTTTATGCGTTTACCCAATTGATTTTCAACTTCAGCCTTAAACTTTTTGAACTTGTCAAAGGTTTCGGACTTTCGTCTCATTAGGTACACATAACCATATCTTGAGTAATCATTCGTAAAAGTGATGAAAAACTCATAACCTCCTTTTGCTTGGGTTGACATAGGACCACATTCATCTATATGAACTAATTCAAGCAACTCTTGAGCTCTTCTACCTTTTGCATTAAAAGATCATTTGGTCATCTTACCTTCCAAACAAGATTTACAAACTGGAAATCCATCAAAGTCCATGGGCTGTAAAAATTCATTTTTGATTAGTCTTTAAATCCTATTTGAATTAATATGACCCAAACGCAAGTACCATAGATATGCATCACTAGTAGAAGGAAACTTTCTCTTTAGTGATTTTACATGAGAGCTACTATCTATTTCAAAATTGTATAATTCATACACGTCAGGAGTTAAAATATAAAGATCATCCACAATATTGTCAGAACAAATAAACATTTTATCATTCTTTATTACAACATTGTTTTTAAGGATAACACAATATCTATGTTTACCTAAGTAAGTTGCAGAAATCAAATTCCTACGAACATTAGGTAAATACAAATAGTCTTCTAATATTAAAACTCTAGAGTTAAAGCATAAATTAAACACTTCAACAGCTACAATCGAAATCCTACTCCTATCAGCCAAAGTAAGAAATAGTTCTCCCTCATTCAACTTTCTGGTCTCTTGGAACCCCTACAAAGAATTGCAGATATGATTAATACAATTTGAATCCACACACCAGGAATCCGTTGGATTCTGTATCAAACATATTTCAAGAAGAAATGAACTTTTCATACTCTTATTCTTGGCAACCTTGAATGTTAGACAATTCCTCTTAGAATATCCTTTCTCACCACAATGGAAACACTTTCCTTTGGTTTTCTTTCCTTTGTTAGCAACTCCTAAGGCAATTTGTTTACCATTTTTTTTAGTGAAGTCTTTCTTCTTCTTCTTCTTCTTCTTCTTCTTCTTTTTCTTCTTACCTTTGCCTTTTGACTTAGGTTAAGAAGTAAAAGCTTCACCCATATTTGCTTCAACACCAGAAGTACCAAGGATGCCTTCTGCCGCCACTAACTCATTCATTAATTCAGACAAAGAATAAATCTTTTTGTTCATATTATAATTGAGTCTGAATTCTTTGAATGATTTCGGTAGTGATTGGAGTATCATATCCACTTGAGATTTTCCATCAATGTCGGTACCTAAAACTTCTAATGTGTTCATATTAGTAATCATCCTAAGACAATGCTCCCTCATTAAACTTCCTGCAGCCATTTTGGTATTATAAATTTGTCTCATGGTTTCTTGCCTTGTAGAATGGCCTTGCTCACCAAACATCTCCTTCAGACTTAGCATGATGTTTGAAACTAGTTCTATATCCTGCATTTGATGCTATAAAACATTTGAAATAGATGCTAGGATGTAGCACTTGGCCATTTCATTAGATTTCTGCCAACAATCATATCGTTGTTTTTCCTTAATAGGAGCATCTAATGAAGGAAAGTTAGGACATGATTGAGTAAACACATATTTGTGCTCTTCAGCAATAAGAACAATGTTCAAATTTCTTTTCCAGTTAATATAGTTGGATCCAGTCAATTTGTTTTGATTAAAAATAGCAACAAGTGGGCTAAATGATGCCATGATTTAAATCTGAAAATAATAAACAAGAATATAATAAGTAAACTGGACATTATCAATTTAGCATAAAAATATATAATATGGAACCTTAATAAAATCATAAAATAATATATGCAACGACAACCTAATCCCATATCTAATATCCTTCAATGTAAGGTGAACACTAAATACTATTCTCATTATTAGTGCTATCATGATAACTCTTATCAAACATTAATAATATGCCGTTTTACATTTAGCTTCTAAGTAATAATAGTAAAAACTCAACATAAAGGATACTATAATACTTAGTCTAGTGTATACCATTGTCTAGAATTATGTGTGGCTATTTCATCCTTTTAATAGGCTTATTTGGTAGTACCATGATAAAAACACCCTCCGCATGGAATGCAAAGCTCGAAGCTAAGACAAGGTGTTTATCAAACCATTATAAACCAGGAAATTCAATCTTGTAGGAGCATGAAATAAATACTCTCCGCATGGAATGCTGAGCTCAAGGCAAAGACAAAGTATATATTTCACATTACTATAAACCAAACAATGGAGGCCGTGAGATGCAACCATTGCATCTCTCTCCCACTAGATATTTTAAATTAAAGTTTTTTTAAGATCAAGAACCATAATAATAATGCTAGACACTTTGAAAATATAATCCTAATCTCATTAGGAATAAATTTCATAATCCTAGCATTAATATATATAAATTTATAAAACGTAATATAAACCCATATTACATTTAAAAATCCATATTATATATAATATAATATAATATATGGATTAATATAAGTAATATATAATTCAATCACTTTCTCTTAAAACAAATTATGAAATCAAAAATCCTATAAACGTGATTATATAGAACAATCACCATAAATTCAAGAATCCCATAACATCAAGAAAATGATTTTCTTTGATTCTTAAATTCAATCAGATGTTATGCAAGCATGATATGAAAACCTGGCTCTGATACCAATTGTTGAAAAAAATCTGGTTTTGTATTTCATACAAAACACACAGCGGAAGCAACAAAAATAAATCTATTTCATTCATGATTGATAACATGCACTATACAAACTTCAGAATTTAAGAACAAGATAGCGTACCTTGGTGTGGAGAAATTCAAAACAAAGATTAGAAGCACTTAGGAATACTTTTAATCTTCACTCTAATTCCATTTTACCCCCAAGAAGTGTGGTCTCTCAATCAGTTTCCAAGGGAGAATGAAAGTGCGTCTCACACTCTTTTTTTTTTTTCTCTACACTTCTTAAAAAAAATTATGTATATTTTTCCCTTTATAACTAACTGATTATCTAATTGGGTTGACTTATTGGGCCTTTCCAATTGGGTTTTAGTATGTGGCTTGGAATGGGACAAAAAAAGACCAATAAGACACTACCTCCAATGGGCCTTGGGCTTTTCCGTCAACTCTTGACAAGTTCAAAGTTACTATTAATTATATTTAATACCACTATATAAATATAATTGCACTCTAAGCCTTATTAATAAATTATATCCCAAAAACTTTATTATACACACAACCCCTTCATAAATATTTGTAGTAATATAAAGTCATGAATATAGACTACCACTTTGAAAATTACGACATCTTAATCCTTGAGTACCCAGTTTAATCCTTTAAAATTATTCAACATATATTTATGAAATCCGATTTCATAAATATATACTTTAGTAATTTCTTACTAAAGTGGTTAGGCCTAACACTCTGAATAACCAAACCCATTAAACTTATTTTAAGGGAATATTTTATATCTCCGTTAAGAGATTATGAATTCCATCTTGAGAATATATGTTCCATCAACACTAAATGTGGCTGCCCAACATACTGAGGTTTTGACCGTTACTTTAGATTTCATTCTTGATATATCAAAGCAACCTACAGCTCATGATCAAGTCCATTATTCTCTCAAGATTAAAAGTTCACGCAAATAGAAGTCGTGAGATTTATTATTCATTTGACAGTCGTTAGGAGAATAATAAATCTCACAGCGGTCTAATTCAATATGTCTTAACTCTTAAAACATAACATATCAACTAGAAGTCCTTACTTCCATGATTAAGACAAATCATCTTAGTTGATACGTTATAGTCTTTGCAGATGAAATGCCCAATTTCATCTCTGACTATGAATTATAAATTTTGAGTTTACAAAGAACTTGTGACTTATATCTTCTGTGACTAAATCACATAAATCACATACTATACATCTCATGGACTATATGATAATGTCCCATATTCATGTTACCATTATTTTAGATAAAAATAAAACAACTTTATTAAACACAACATTAAGTCATACATAATGTCATACATAACATCATACAATAGGATTTAAGGGCACATATCCTAACAAGTTCTTCAGATCAATGACCACAGTTAATTGTACTTTCATCATAACAACAAAGGAAAAACAAAGTAAAAAAATAAAGGGCAACAATACAACACTTGTCATAAGGAGAGGAAAAATACTTATCATTAATCAAAGAGTGAGGAATTACAAGTCAAAGCCCTATTAGAAAAAAGGGGGAGCAAGTTATCGAGTCCTAAGCCCTTTTTTACAGAATTTTCCCAAGTCTCTCAACCGTCATTTCTTGACCTGACCCCTCTTTTCCCCACCTTCAGCTAGAGCAAACAAGTTGGGCCCTTGAGTCCTTAGGGCAGGAGGGAAGATGTTCCTCTCTAGGTTTCTCAACTCCGAGGAAGGGCTCATCGTGGTTGCATTAATGTTCCTTGTTGTCGTCCATTACATGCATGATGCTGATTTTTCACATTGCCACCACTAGATCAGAATCCAACAACTAAGATTTAGATCTAGCAAACTATTATCAACTGTCCAGATTATCAAGCTGGTGGACGCAGATGCAATAAGTTTGACTCTGACACACCCAAATAAGTTCATTTTTGTTATTTAGGAAAATATCTAAATGGATCCATAATATCATACATATGTATTTGGTCAATATATGTAACATGACATTTAAACCAACTTTAGAAGAAAAAAAAAATCACCAATGAGCAATAAAGCTGTGTGATACTGATACATGACTAAAACTTTAGAAAATAATCACACCTATGGTTTTTTTTTTTAATATAAACAAGCTCACTGAAGAACAAAAAATAATAATAATAAACGTGATACATGTAACTTTAGAAATTAAGATCACACCTATGTCTTTGTTAGTCTTTTCCTCTTTCAATAAAGATTGAAGTTATATCCTACTTTTTTTTTTCTCATGTGGGTCTCTCTAGAGAGGCCTAGGTCGATGAAACCTATGCCTCTATTCATCGAATAGAGCTTCTTTTCCCTTTGTGGAAACTCGTTATTTTTTTCTCCTAGTTCTTTCCTCATAACTCTGCACTCCACACCATACACCAACCTTGCTTCGTGCTCTGCAAATGGATGACCTTGCAAGCAAGTGGGAACAACTGTCCCTCAAGGTGAAGGAACACGATACCGTCGACCTTCCCCCTGTTCTGGAGAGCAACAACAGAGTCCTCGTCGCTAGACTCTTCACTAAACGTAGAGTAAATCTGGAAGCGCTTACTAGAATGATACGAAGCATGTGGCACTTTGTCCAAACCTTTGAGGTTTGCGATTTAAGTTGAAATACTGTTTTGATACTCTTCAACAATGACACCGATCCACAAAAGATTCTTTTACAGGGGCCTTGGTCGTTCGATAAATACTTGATTGGTCTATATAATCCCAAAGGTGAGGAATTGATGGACAACGAAACCTTTGAGCGAACCTCCTTTTGGGTCCAGATTCAAAAACTTCCCCTCCAGCGAATGAACAAAGCCACTGCGGAAGCCATAGGCAGAACGTTGGGCACCGTTGAACAGGTTAATGCATCGCCCACTAGTGAATGCCGCGGCCGATACCTCAGAGTTCGAATCCATCTCAATATCAACCAACCCCTTTGCAGAGGATGGATGGTGAATGTTGGTGAGATGGAACCTCAATGGGTGTCTTTCCAATACGAACGACTACCGATTTTCTGCTACTGGTGCGGTCACCTCAAACACGATGAAAATGATTGCTCACTGTGGACTGATAGCGGCGGCACACTAGATACTGATGACTAACAGTATGGAGCTTAGCTGCAAGCCTCCACGAATAATCTTCAATAGCCATAAGTAGTTAACTGCACCACTAAACCGAGTTTCACTACTCCTAGTGGCCCACCCTGCCCTCGTCATCCAATGCCATCTCCAACCACGAAATAGGCTTATGAGACTGCGGCGTGTATTGAAACACCAGTTCCGAAGTCTACTCCCACCGATATGGCTATCCCCACAAACTTGGAATTGGTAACACTACACTTTCCAAGTAATACTGAAATTTTAGCGGATTTGAATCTTTTCAACGCTCATATCACGGAGATTGACAATGATTTGAAAAAAATTCCAAACACCTCACAATCAACCACTCCACTTAAGGCAGGTACGGATTCTGAGGACCCATTTGTGCCATGCTCTCCAAACCTCGTACACCCCGTCATTCCCATTGTAAATGTCAGTACCTCCTGCTTGACTGACACCCAAACCAAACACGTGTTGAATCCGAAGCGCGTGCACACTAAAGGGCCAAAAAATGTCCTGGACCCAGCCCAAGGAACATGGAAAAGAATTGGGCCTCCCAAACCAGTGTTTGACACAAAGCCCACCACCTTGCTAAGTACTGGGCCAAAACATAAAACTGAGGATATATCAACCATGCATGATTCTTCTTTGGACAAAAAATTGAAGTTAGATGAGGAAGCGAGAAGCTTAGGAAAGAGTATGGAGGACAACCTGGGATCGATAGTGGCTGCTTGGTAGCATCGCCGGGTCTAATCAATATCCTGAGCTGGAATTGTTGAGAGCTTGGGAACCCCCAAACAATTAATGCTCTCGAGAGAGCATTAAAGAAACAAGCTTCTCTCTGTGTCTTCTTGATGGAGACAAACCTTTCTACGGATTAGTTGAACGCTAAAAAGCAACACTGGGATTATAATCAAGGCTTGGTGGTCTCTAGTGATGGCTCGAATGGCGGTTTAGCTCTTTTGTGGAAACTTGATACTAAGGGTCTGTTTGGATAAAACTTATTGCTGAAAACTGAAAACACTATAGCAAAATAATTTTTTAATGCGTAAATAGTGCCATGAGACCCATTTTTAATAAAAACAGTTGCTAAAAAGTGAAGTTTTTGGGATCCGTGAACAGTACACGGGTACACTATTCACACAAGAATAGTCAAAAGTTGCGGCTTAAAAAAAAAAGGAAAAAATGCGAAGAAGAAAACGCAGCTGTGTATCCA
The DNA here is from genome assembly GCA_032878915.1 of Castanopsis chinensis. Classification (NCBI taxonomy): domain Eukaryota; kingdom Viridiplantae; phylum Streptophyta; class Magnoliopsida; order Fagales; family Fagaceae; genus Castanopsis; species Castanopsis chinensis. The sequence goes on from JAVQMG010000008.1 coordinate 272,159, forward strand.
AACGGATACTAAGGTACATGTACAAAACTTCTCACGTTGGTTTATTGATGCTCATGTATTTTGTGCCACCACAGGACTCTGCTGGAGGCTGACAGGCTTTTATGGCCACCCTGAAACAAGTAAACATAATGAAACATGGAATCTCCTCGAGTCCCTTAGCCGATCCAATCATCTTCCTTGGCTTTGTGTCGGTGATTTTAATGAAATCACAAGCTAGTCTGAGAAAGCTGGAGGTTGCCTACGTCTAGCTCGTCAGATGGATCGCTTCTACAAAACCATTCATCTCTGTAACTTCATTGATCTTGGCTACATTGGCTCCCCTTTCACTTGGCCCCGAAACCGCTCCTCTGAAGGACGCATTCACATCCGTCTTGATAGAGCACTCACAAACAATGCATGGAGGTCACTATTCCCAGGCTCCATTGTCCACCATGTCGCCATGACCACCTCTGACCACTCTTTAATCTCTGTCCACTTGCAATGCCCCAGACCTTGAAAGATTGGTACTCGACCCCTGTTCCGCTTTGAAGCCATGTGGCTTCAGGACCCACGATGTGCTGACGTGGTCCAAGATGCTTGGTACGAAAGGCTGTACAAACCAGATGGTGTTCCAATCACAAATTGCCTTGCCAGTTGCCTTGAACTTTTGACGAGATGGAACAAAAAGGATTTTGGTCATGTAGGAAAGCAAATTGAAAGACTTGATAAGAAACTCCAACTCCTTGAATAGCACCCCATCCGAAATAGTGTTGAAATTTTTGAAGTTCGACCTGCTCTGAACCGTTGGGTTGATGCTGAGAACACTATGTGGCACCAAAGATCACGAAATCTGTAAAATACTGATGGTGATTGTAATACTACATTTTTCCATCAAAAAGCATCCAACCGAAAGATCAGAAACTCCATTCAAGGTATCTGTGATTCAACTGGGAGGTGGTAGGAAGATAATCACACTACAGAGACCATTGTTTTGGAATACTTTGACAATATTTTCCGCTCCAATGGCCCTACTAATACTTCATTGCTTGTTGATGCTATTCAATCAGTGGTAGCAGAAGACATGAATAAGTTTCTGACTCAACCTTTTACAATAGATGAGGTTCATAGAGCTCTCAAACAGATGCACCCAAAAAAATCTTCGGGACCCGATGGTATGCCTCCTCTCTTCTTTCAGTACTTTTGGTCTCTTACGGGTGAGTGTGTTATAAAAACTGTTCTAGACTTCTTGAACTTAGGCAATGTACCTCCAAATTTTAATGAAACACACATTTTCCTCATCCTAAAAGTCAAAAACCCTACAAAAATAACTCAGTATAGGCCAATAAGTCTTTGTAATGTCATCTCTAGGCTTACATCCAAAGTCATTGCTAATAGACTGAAGCGTTTCCTGCCATCTATCATTAGTGAAAATCAGAGTGCATTCATGTCTGATCGCCTCATCACTGATAATGTTCTTGTTGCTTTTGAAATTATGCACCACCTAAATAAAAAAACTAGGGGTAAAGCTTGTGAGATGGCTTTGAAACTAGATATGAGCAAAGCTTTTAATTGTGTTGAATGGGGTTGCTTAAAACAAATCATGCAGAAAATGGGTTTCAATGAGAGATGGGTAAATCTTATAATGCAATGAATTACCTCTGTTACATACTCTGTCAGGATATATGGTAAATCCCGAGGCCACAATATCCCTACACAGGGTTTGAGGCAAAGGGATCCCATTTCCCATTTTTTGTTTCTCTTTTGTGCAGAGGGACTATCAACACTTCTACATCAATCTTCTGCACAAGGTCATCTTAAGGGTGTCTCTGCTAGTACACATGGCCCACGGATCTCCCACTTGTTATTTGCTGATGACAACATCATTTTTTGCCAAGCAACGATTGAACAATGTAGTCATCTGGAGCAACTTTTGGATATTTATGAAAAGGCTTTAGGCCAACAACTCAACAGGGAAAAGACCGCTCTCTTCTTCAGTCGGAATACTTCGCAAGACACTCGAGAAGCCATAAAAAACTGCTTTAGGGCAGAGGTCATTCGACAGCATGAAACTTATCTGGGGTTACCTTCACTAGTGGGTAGATCCAAACAAAACACTTTCAGAGCTCTAAAGGAAAAGCTTGACAACAAACTTTCAGGGTGGAAGGAGAAGATGTTATCCCAAGTTGGTAAGGAAGTGTTTATCAAGGTGGTAGTACAAGCTATCCCTACATACACTTTGAGCATTTTTAAACTCCCTAATGCTCTCTGTGATGATTTGATTGGGATGATTTGAAAATTTTGGTGGGGCCAGAAAGATGGTAGAAACAAAATGGCATGGTTTAGCTGGGAAAAAATGTGCGCCCCTAAGGAGAAGGGTGAGTTGGGCTTCTGAGACCTAAAAACATACAACCTAGCCCTACTGGCTAAACAAGGATGGCGACTACAGAAAAATTCTCACTCTCTGGTCTATCGGGTAATGAAGGCACGTTATTTCCCAAGCACGGACTTCTTGCATGCAGAGCTAGGCTCCAAACCCTCATACACATGGCGCAGCATCTTCTCAGCCCTACCGGTACTGAAAGTGGGCTGCTGGTGGCAAGTGGGGGATGGTACATCCATCTGTATCTGGGGGGACGGTACATCCATCTGCATCTGGACTGACCGTTGGCTATCACGACCATCGACCTTCCGAATGATATCACCACCAGTTTCGCTGCCGTTGGACTCGAAGGTTAGCTCCCTTATCAACCCGGACTCTGGTGATTGGGATGTTACACTAATCACACAAGCCTTCCTACCTGATAATGTCAATTCCATCCTTGGCATTCCTCTAAGCCGCCATAAACCGAGAGATAGACTGGTATGGGCCTACACGCTGAAGGGGAGTTTCATAGTCAACAGTGCCTACAAGGTGGCGATGTCCATGACCCAAAGCTCTCATACTACCAAGACCTCCCACAGCACAAGCCAGAGTAGCTTTTAGCGAATGATATGGAACCTCCATATACCAAACAAAATAAAGCTCTTCACTTGGCGAGCTTGCCAAAATATCCTACCTACGAAAGCAAATCTATGCCATCGCCACGTCCTTGATAACCCCATTTGTGAAGCATGTGGCTTAGCCCCGGAGACTACTGGACACCTTTTTTGGGATTGCCATATTGCAAAGGAAAACATGGAAACTCTCTGATATCCTTTTTGATAAACATGGCTTCAGCTACAGAGATTTCATGGATTTTCTTTAGCATTTAGTTTTCACTCAACATGTGGGTACAGACATCCTTGAGCTTACTGTTACTACAGCATGGAGTATATGGTTTAATAGAAACAAGACACGACTCGGAGCTACTCGCCAACCACCTCATGAGATAACGACCAAAGCCTGTTTTTTGCTTATGGAGTATCAGAATGCCCACCCTCGGCCCACGTTGTTCAAGGCTGCCACAGACAACTGCTGGGTCTCGCCTGTTTTTCCGTGGTATAAGGTGAATGTGGACGCCTCTGTCTTCGCTCAACTTGGCATGGTTGGTATTGGCGTTATCATCCGTGACCGTGAAGGTTTTATGGTTGCTGCACTCAGTAAGTGCCTTCCCCTCCCACTTGGCCCCCTAGAAGCAGAAGCGAAGGCCATGGATGAGGCTACGCCCTTTGCATGGGGATGTAGGAGTCATGGATGTAATTTTTGAAACTGACTCAATGAGTGTTTCTCATGCTCTCCTGGACCCAGCAAATGCTAAGATTATTATTGCTAGTCTTGTCGCTGGGACCCACTCAAAGCTACAGGAGTTTTGTTCCTTTGAAGTTTCGCACGTCAAGAGACAAGCCAACTTTCCTGCAGATGCTTTAACTGCATATGCCAAGGATAAGGATTTCTTTGTATCATGGATGGAGGAATGCCCACCATTCATTGAATCACAAGTGTTTAATTATGCTTTATCCTTATCTTCTTATTAATAAAAATCCCATATCTCTCATCAAAAAAATAAAAATAAAATCACAGATTTTTGATGATGGGGAAGATAGTGTGGGTGTTATTGGTGGTGTTGTTGTTGGTTCAAGCAGTGCTTGCAATAGATGGTGTTAGTGTGGACAGGTTGAACATATGGCCAATGCCACATTCTGTGAGCCATGGACATGAAAGTCTGTTCTTGAGTAAGGATTTTGAGCTCAACACTGAGGGGACCAAGTACAATGATGGTTCTGGGATTTTGAAAGATGGGTTTTCAAGGTTGCTGGATATGGTACGGGTGGCTCATGTTGTAGATGGTAATTTTTCTAAGATTGATACTTCGCTTCTGCTTCAGGGTCTCCATGTGGTTGTTTTGTCAGCAGATGGTCAGGTACTGTTTCTTTTCATGAGTTGGTTGATGTTTCTATGTGGGTTTTGCTTATTTGCAATTTCTTTCTTTCTAATTCCTCATGAATTGGCATTTGGCACTGGATAATGTTTTCTGATTACATTTTTTTTCCCTTGTCTATTTCCAACGAGTTATGCATGTGGGCATGAACATGATTAATGATTTTGAAGATAGAATTTATTATTTTTCATATATTTATAAAAGATTGGCTAGTTTCTAATGAGGATTTGTGTAAAATGGTTTTCTTTTGGGTCTTATAAGAGTGAGGCACAAGTATATTCATTTGCATGTTGCTTGGTGTAAACTTTTGGAGAAGAAGAAGTAATCTGAACAATTGGATAATGTGTTAAATCCTCCCTTTATTTTCTCAAACAAGGGAAATGAGGGACTTGCTTCGTTTTTTTTTTTTTTTTTTTTTTTTTTTTTTTTTTTTTTTTTTTTTTTTATAACTGTATTGGGTAATAGTTTTGGAGATAAATATAGTAGCTTCTATAACCTAAGTTCATCTCTCTTTCCATACCTTCATATATGTAGTCTCTTGGCTTATCTGCCTCAACTGTTCAAAATGCTCCAAGATTATTTTATTGGGGAAATTTCCAATTTCATATGTGCTTTTTATTTTTTATTTTTTTATTTATAATAAATGAATGCAGACATCAATCACTGAAAGCTCTTCTTTGCTGTGCAGTTACAATATGGTATTGATGAGTCATACAAGTTATCAGTTCCTGCATCTTGGAAGCCTGGTTATGCTTATCTTGAAGTGGGTGAAAATAATCCCTTTTTTGCTTCTTAGCACCATATGAAGTTTCATTTTGATATACTTTAGTGTTGGTGATTAGAAGTCTGCATTATCACCTGCTTAAATTTACAATTATGCAGTTTTCTTGTGCTATGTTTTGGGACATTATCACTTAATATAGATTGAATTTTGTTTTACAAGTTGAAAATTTACATATAAATAAGGTTCTTCAGATTTTCCTTGACATATTGAGAATTACCTTGACCTTTGTCTTGAGGATATTTACAAGGGTATCTTTCTTTAACATGGAGAAAAGGAAGAATTAGTAAATCTGTCATTCTTTGAAAAAATTGCTGTGACATTTAATATCTCATTACATACATGGTGATTGATTTCAACATAGAAAAAAGGCTAAAGTATTCGTCTACCAAATTAACTTTTGCTCTATTGAGCTAATAGCCTAAGGAAATATTAACACATTTTTATGAAGATTATTATAACCATTAAATATATCTTAAACAAATTCTGAGGTGGTTGGACCATAAACCATGTAAAATTAACAAGTGCAAGTTATTTCTAAAAGCTTCAATCATATTACATATATTGGCCACAGCTTTGTATTTTTAGGCAGCTTGAATCCTAATTTTTTAGTGTTAAAACTAAGCTAATTATTACTGTACAATATACTATTCATGGAATTTTGTTCCGCATTGAATATACTTGATAAAGTCAATCTCCACTAATTTGTTAATTCTTGTCTTATTTCTAAATTGTCCATGGAATAAATACGATCGGGGGGGAGGGTGGGTAATTTAGTTGGATACTGTAGCTAGTGTTGGTTTCTAAGATGGAAATGTGTTGTTTGGACTTGGAAACCTCAAACAACATGACCAATAATCCATGCTTTGGTTGTCAATATTGAGATGTCATATGGATGGCCATTTATCAGATGATTGATGACTAGCATAGGTTGTGTTGTAGCTTTTGATTAGTTCATGGTTTTGTGATCAATTGTATTTTGAAATGATGCAGGCACATACAGTTTATGGGGCTTTGCATGGATTTCAGGTCATGTGCTGCTTTTTATGACACTAAAATATGTTTCTTTTTACCTATCAGAAAAAAAAAAAATTTCTTTTTTCTTAGTTAATTGAACTTGTAAAAATCCTTAATGTTTCTTTTGAAATTAAATATTACAGACATTCAGCCAATTATGCCTTTTTAACTTTACAACTAGGGTAATTGAGGTTCCTATGGTCCCATGGACTGTAATTGATCAGCCAAGATTCTTTTTTCGAGGGCTCTTAATAGGTGAGATGCCTTTCATTTACTCATGAACAATATATATATATATATATATATATATATATATATATATATCTATATATTTTATTGTTGATATGTTCTATCCTCTATCTTTAAGGATATGATATTCATAGTTAACAATCTTTAATTCCTAGTTTTCTATTTTGTCCTTTTAATTATAATGTGCATATTAAACATTATTTGTTTTCTGGAAATTGTAAAGATTAGATAATCTTTAGTTCAACCTCTTCATATCAATGATTATACAGTATGGCCACTAAGTTTGATGATCAACTTGTACAAAACCTCATACAAAAGAACTATTAAGATTGTTCTGCTCTGCCTATCAAAAGACTAGCCCTTTTTATCTTTCATAGTACGAGACATTATAACTTGTATGTCCATTCCATCATGGTCTGGCCATGTACCTAGAATGGTATGATACATGATTGATGGATATGGACCAATCAAGGACAATATATGAGTTTAGTCGTATCTTTAGTCTACTATATCCAGTAGACCTATTTCAGAAATTGCTAGTTTATGCTAATAGTTTCATAAGAAATTATCAAAGAATTATTTGTTCATGATAGAGGCTTTATAAATTACTATATTATGCCACATAACTCTAACATGTCTATTGAATTACTGATTGTCTCAAAAGTTAAAACTATTAGACAATAGTGAATTTAATCATTTAACCATAAGTCTAACACTCCCCCTTACTTGTAGGCCTAAACTTTCCCCTTTTAAGTGGAGGCCTAACAAGTAGAAATTTAACATTTAAAATGGGAGGTAGAGTAAAACTAGGGATCGAACTTAGGATCTCCTGTTTTGGTACCATGTTAAATTACCGACTGTCCCAAAAGTTTAAGCTATTAGAAAATAATGAATTTAATCACTTAACCATAAGTCTAACAATGTCTACCTCAAAATTTCAGGATACAAATGAGCACATGGCATAAGTAGATCTGACACTTTTGGTTATTGACGATTTGAAGTAAGAAAGAAAAATTTTAAATTTTTGTTTGCTGACTTGAGGATAAAATTGTTGCAGACACATCTCGACACTATCTGCCATTGCCAGTGATAAAGAATGTTATTGATTCGATGGCCTATGCAAAGCTGGTATGGGCTGTATAACTCAGTGCATGCTGTTTTCAATTTGTAATTGCCAACCATGCTCAAGAACAGAAAACTCCAATTTGCAACTGTTTCTGTGATAAAAATTTATGCAGCTTCACATCATAGCATAGTGCTGCAATTGTTCCTGAACCTTTACTTTGCTAGATTTATAATTTAGAACAATTTTCACTGTATTTTGTTTGAGAACAAATATGAAATTACCGTATGCTTCACACTTGTACCGTGGAATAAAATCAATTATCAATGCAAATAAAATCTTGACAATTGTGCCTTAATTAGTTGTCCTGTTTCTTATTTCGGTGGACCATACTATTAGCATATTGAATACTTTAAGTAGGGCGATATTTTTGCTCAAGTTTGTAATAACCAGTAATATGAATATAATGTAACTGCATATTATTGCCACTTGCGAGCCTTGTGGTTGCTGTCATTAACAACATGAAGAAGAGAGGTAGATGGTCATTAACAGCCTCAGTCATGGTGTTTGGAAAAGGTTTTCTAGAGATCAAGAAAATTTTGTTTATATTTGATATTATGTGCTGACTTTGTGGGACCCGCTTCAATCAATGCAGAGATAAGTATGAACCTAGATCAAAGAAAAGGTCTTCTTCAATTAATGCAAATAGTTTTCTAGAGTTTGGTGTATCTAAATTAAATTTCTACCTTGAACACATATATCCCTCTGATGAGTGTGAACAATTAATTTACTTCCATGCAATACCATACCTTTATCTATCAAAATAGTGATACCATATTTTTGCCAAAGTGACTGATATGCTGACTGTCTCCCACTTTCTTGCAGAATGTGTTGCACTGGCACATTGTAGATACGCAGTCTTTCCCGTTGGAGATACCTTCATATCCAAAACTGTGGGATGGTGCATATTCAGTTTCAGAACGATATACATTTGCTGATGCTGCAGAAATTGTGAGGCAAGTAATTTTTGAATCTACTTCACTATCTAGTTATTACCTTCATCTTTCATTATTCTTCTCATATATTGATTATTAATTTTGCAGTTATGCTCAAAGACGAGGGATCAATGTATTGGGTGAAATTGATGTTCCTGGACATGCTCGCTCATGGTAGCTACTACCTCTGCCAAGTCTCATTGTAGTCTAATTTCAACGTGTAAAGAAAAAAACAAGACTTAACCAAATCTATTTATTCCTGATACTCAGTGCATTGAATTTATCCTTTCTGTTACTTGTTCTGCCTTTTACAAACATTCCTTTATTTATTTATTTATTTTGTGTAATCAACCTTTCTGCTTTTTGAAACTAGCTCTTGCATTATTGATTGGCATCTTAATTCTTTTGATTAACAATAATTTCTCATTGGCGTTTCTTTATTAAAATTTCATCTTTCTCCCTTCATCTGATTCTTGGAATATTGAACATCTTGTCAAGCACTACAGCAATGACTACTAGAGCTTCTTTCACTTCAAACTCAGCACATAGATAAGCTCCATGGACTGTCACTCTGGCCTAACGTAACTACTAAATAAAAGAATTGCCAGTTGCAGCTAGAAAAGTTTGTATAGCTCTCTAACATGCTCTTAGCAAGACATTTTGGCCTTGAAGTTGTGTGGAGAATTGTTGATCCTAGAAGATTGTTAAATTATTACATCCTTATGATAGGGAAAAAAATCTAATTGTTGTGTTTTTTGTTTCAGGTAGCCGTAAAAATTTATGAACTTTACATATTGTTTAAGAGTACCTTGTGATCCAAGTTTTGATGTTAATTGTTAATACCACTAGTAAAATTTCTGTTACTTATCTTAACAACTCAAACTAGTAAGCTTTACAACCACGTAGTATTACAAAATAGTTCCATGAATTGAAAAACTTCTGAGCTCAAAGACACCACTCTAAAGAACTTACCTAGCCAAAAAAATTGAAGACACCAACGTAGAGATGTTAGTGCTTTGAATCATAAAAAGAGAAGTAAATCTTTTAAGAACACAAAGTACAATCAATATAAATTGAAAAATGACAGGCATTGGTTGTTTCCCGAGCAACATGTTAGTTTATATCTGTCACACACTTTCCTATATAATTAAAGTTCATTTTGAGATATTTACAAAGTCATAGCAACCAAAGAAGAGAAAGGGCTCTAATGATATTCCTTAGTTTCTTATATGCATAATGGTCTTCTAAGGTCTAGAGATGAACTGCTCTTGCAATGACTTTGCACTAAGTTGTCATGGGAGCTCACAGTTTAAATGTTTAGGGGGATTGGCTATCCTTCCCTGTGGCCGTCCAAGGATTGTCCGGAGCCACTTGATGTCAGCAACAATTTCACCTTTAAAGTAATAGATGGAATTCTATCAGGTAATATCACAATGTCCTCTGGAAAAAACATTGCACCATTGTTCCCATTAAGAAAATGGTACTTTTAGTTTCTGAAAGCATTAATATAATTTTTTTTTTTAAGTTGCAGTAACATAGTTAACATTAATGGAAAATGGAATAACCAATGTTTAACAAAAAAATTATATATATATATTTTTTTCTTTTCAGATTTCAGCAAAATTTTCAAATTCAAGTTTGTTCACTTGGGAGGTGATGAGGTTAATACAAGTAAGTACAATGATCTTTCGTGTATATATATATATATATATATATAATTAATGTTTATTGCTGTTATGAATGTTTCCTATTAGTCTCTACTGATTAGTTGAGATAACAGGATTTATTTTAATGACCTTGGAAATTATAGAAGAGATGGAGTTTTTTTCCTTTTGCTTCATCTTGTATTTTTTGGGGTGGGGAAAGGGGTGAAGCAATGAGGATATATCCTCACCCATGCACACACACACTGGGTAAACCTGTGAAAATCATGTGGAGCTGGTTCCTTTGGGGAATAGTCAAACTAAGGACCTCTGCTTCATGAGGCATGGTAGTCGGCAAAACTTGCTTAACCCTTGGTATTCAAGTTTTCGGTTGGTGCAGGCATATGGCCAAGCTGGGAATTTTCTCTTGGTTTGGATGATCGGATAACTGTTTGGATGCAACAACCAAAGAATACTATAAATGGTGTCATGGACATCAAGGAAAACATAAAACTAGACCATGAAGTATCAAAGATATATTAGGCTGTCTTTTTAAATGAAAAATGGACGTCTTAGAAATGTGATACATAAGTTGTAAATGATTAATCTATTTAACATTTCCTTGGTTTCTCTCCATTAGGATAAATTTTAAGAATCCACAACTTAATCATTTCTTTATTGGTATATGCCTTTTTTAGATGATATATTTTTAATGGATGAAACTATACTTGAAGGTAATTTCAAGCTGGAACTTTGTCATGACACCCTAGAATCAAAAGGTTTTCGGTTAAGTGGGACTACAACAAAGTAGATGGAATGTAAGTTTAGTAAGAGTAGAAACAAAAATGAAGGGGCCGTAAGACTTGATGGTCAACAGATAACAAAGAGTGAAATTTTTTGATATCTTGATCAATAATCCAGAAAGATAGAGAGATCAAAGAGGATGTGAAACATAGGATGAGAGTAGGGTGGATGAAGTGGAGAAGCGAATTAAGAATATTGTGTGATTATAGATTATTGACTAAATTTAAGGGAAAACTTTTAAGGATTGCCATAAAACCAGATATGCTCTATGCATTGAATGTTGGGTTATTTAGAAGCAACATATTCATAAAATGAGTGTACACGTATGAGAATCTTAAGATGGATATGTGGAAATGCAATGAATAATATGATTCATAATGTGGAAGTTCTCTTACAAATAGGGATGACTCTTATTGATGAAAAGATGAGTGAGAGTTGCTTGAGATGGTTTGTTTATGTTTAGATGAGAGAAATTAATGCACCAATGAGAAAAAAGTAATTTAGTTCTTTTTTATTTAGTAAGTATGTAGTGCTGTTTAATTAATAGTAAAAAATTAACACAAAGGATCAACAAAGTACAAGAATATTAAGTGGAAGATCTAAGAGAAGCTAGGAACTCAAAAATGGAGGAACATTGTGTTGAACCTCAAACTCTGGATCAATAAAAAAAAAATGTGTGTAGAAGCAAAGATTTTAATTGATCCAATGTACTTTCAGTATCCTTAAACAAACGAAGATTTCGCTCCTTCCAAACAATCCACATCAACCCAACACCAAATTCCAAAAGTTTGAGCCATGATTCTTTAGCCAATTTCTCCAACAAAACATTAATCTCGCAACAGACCCTGACATGATCCAGTGAATTCCAAACATCTGAAGTACATCCCGCCATAGAGAAAAAACAACATTGTAGTGAATGAAAAGCTATGAAGCACGGGTGCGTTTCAAGATTCGGGTGCGGGTGCGGGTGTGGGTGCGGGACTCGGCAATTTTTGAAAAAGTAGGGTGCGGGTGCGGCGATTAAAAAATTATTAAAAATATTTTTATTTATATTTTTAATATATTGCTAAGCATACTTTTTCACATTATATAAACATATACCAAATATAAGAGCAATAGTAGATAATAACTTTTTCACCACAAATTTACAACACAATCACAAAGAGTAATAATAACTATTAACTAAATAAAAAATCAACTATAAATCAAGAGTGTGAGTGTGAGAGCTATGATACCTGAGGGAAGACAGAGAGCAGGGGAGATAGAGGGTGAGAGTGAGACGGAGAGCAGGGGAAACGGAGAGTGAGAACAAGTTGAGACGGATAGCGGGGGAGACGGAGTGGAGCGTTGAAGGCAGAGAGTGGGAGAGAGCCTAGTACAGCACGAGCTGAAGAGTGAAGGCAGAGAGTGGGAGAGAGGCAGAGAGGCGCAAGAATTATGAAGAGGGAGAGGGCTGATTGCTGAGTGAAGGGCTGAAGGCTTTGAAGAGAAATGAGAGTGTATACTGTATAATAGGGTTTTGATTTTTTTCCAAACGGTGCGTTTGCACCTTTTTTTTTTTTTTTTTTTTTTTTTTTTTTTTTTTTGTTCGGCCAAGCTAAACGTTGCATTTCACACCTTCTATTTTTTTTTTTTGAATTTCGGCTGCATCAGCCGATTCGCGCCGGTATCGGCGATTGCGCCCGATACGGACCGATTCGCCGCGAATCGGCCCGATTTAGCCTGTGTCGGCCCGTGTTGGCACGAATCGGCCCGTATCGTGCCAAAAAAAATATTTTTTTAAAGGCGGACGCGGCACGGACTCGCAGGCAGCACTGTCGCCTGCGAGTCCTCGCGTCCCGCCGCGTCGGACGTGAGTGCGGCGGCCCAAACGCCGCACCCGTGCTTCCTAGATGAAAAGGTAACCCATTGTTTCCCATTTATTTGACAAATACAACTCCAATTCATCAAAGACAAATCCCTCTTCAAGTTAAGGGAATCTAAAAAGATAGAAGTAGTAAAAAAGGATATGCCAACTAGGGAAGTAAAAAAGTGTATAACTTTAGATATAATAGAATGTCTGAAAGGACAGACCGCAAACGTAGCTAAAACTGACTAGTTTGATTAGATGTAGCCGAACCTAAGAATTAACATTTAGGGTTTGCTTAGAATCACCACTAAGCAGAAAAACATAGGAATCAACACCTAAATTGTTAGGAATTATCACTATTAGGAAGAAAACGCCTTAGGACGACTCCAATTAAGTATGTAATATAATATATAGGGACACCACTTAACCCAAAAGACTAAGCTAATGACTTTGGGCCCAATTATATTATATTGACCACTAACTATTGTCATTTGTATCCCATGTAACTTAATTAATCGCACCATTCACACATGAATGTTCCAACAAATCTCCCCTTTATGTGTAAGCCTTCTACCAAGTCACTTATGGCATTTCAATTACTCTTCCCCTTGAACTAAAGTCTTTTTATGAACAATCCTAGTGTCATTCATTACCATCAACAATAGAGAGCCCTTTACTCAACCATAGGTGGAGTGAACAAGGCAGTTTTCCATCTTCTACTTGATGGGATTGGGTTCCACTAACAAACGCTTGCCTAGTTGAACCTAGCTTTGATACCACTTCTTGGGGGAGATAACTCATTGGGGAAACTCTAATTAAGGGGTAAATATAATATATAGGGACAGCACTTGGTCCAAAAGCTGAATGTTGGGGAAAGGAGACACCAATTGAGAGGTTAATCTTCTTTTGATAAATTAATCTCTAAATTGGAGTCTCTTATTCCCAACATTAAGAGATTAATATAACATATAAGGGCATCACTAGTCCCAAAAGTTTAAGCCTACGAGTTTGGGCCTACTTATTTTATATGAACCACTTACTTTTGTTATTATTATTCAATGCAGGACTTTACTCACACATGTATACCCAAAAATTTTCCCCGCACATGTGAGTTATTGCCTCTTTATGGCTTTGAAACCTCTTTGTGGGCCTTGAAAAAATCCTATCAGCTCTCCCTTGCCTATGTGTTTTTTTTTTCATCAGAACATCATCCATGGGCCTCTCATGTGCTGTCCATGGAACCGTTTCTTAACCCCATATGCTCATCAATGGGAACCTTGCATAGCCATGTCCATGGGAACCTTGTACAAACTGTTCTTTTTGATCTAGCCCCATTGTCAACTACTTTGTTCTGCTTTTTCCAAGATCATCTAGTTTTATGGGCTTCCCTTATTCGATACACATTTGTGTGGGCTCTAAGTACACACACCTTGTTCCTGCTCCAACAATAGAAGGGATACTTTGTCACCTTGCTATACACCACCATTTGCTATGGTACCACTTGTTTGGGAGATAAAACCTTGGGGAGAATCCAATTTAGGAATTAGTATAACATATAGGGAGACCACTAAAAAGCTTAAATCAATAAGTTTAGGTCTAATTTTATTACATTAACTACTCACTCTTGTCATTAGTGTTTCATGTGGGACTTCAACACTTAACTAACCATACTACTCACACATAAATATTCTAACAATCACGCAACAATTGGAAAAATTCCAAGACAATTTTATTCACCAATGTCTGTGATGCAGGACAGCCTAGGCTTCCCGCCTAGATTAGTCCTACAGAAGAACCTTAGGCTTCCCACCTAAGGTTTTTGGAATCACCACCAAACAAATCAATGCAAATAATCTCAATAATAATAATAATAGTTTGTAAAATACAAAAGAAACCATCTGGAGCTTTATATATAGCTTCCAGGAATCACAATGATAAAGATAAAACTCTTCTAAACTAATCCTAAACAACCTCAAATACTAATACGATAATCCTAACAATCTCAAACACTAATCCAATACTAAAGATAAACCCAAATAAAGATAACATATATGATAAAGATAATCTCCATAGATGTGCTATCATGTGGTGTCTGCACCAACTCCCCTGGGGTGGGAAGAACTCGACCCCGTCGAGTAAAGCTCATAAGGATTAAGTGACATCAGAATAAGCTCCATCAAGCCACAAGCTCACTAGGTTAGCATGGCACCTTTGTTGACGCTCATATGTGCGGGTGATAGGAGGTAGAGATGAGGTGGTAGCAAGTGTATCCAAGTAAGCCTCCAAAAGAGCGGGATCAAGCTGGTGCAACTCTTCTTAGGTGATCCATGTACAATCAGAATCAGGCTGTCCTCGCCAGTGAACTAAGAAGCGTTGAAATGTTCCATCCCTAGTGAAAAGAGACTGCTCATCCAAAATAACATCAATAGTATCTTTATGTGCCTTTTGGAAACAAGATGGTGTAGGGCTAGGGATAGGGTTAGCCAAAGAAGAAGAGGGTGGATCATCAAAAGGGTCATAGGGAATAACTGCTGGACCTTTAAAAGCAAAATATCAATCACATAAGCATTAGATCCAAGTTTTTTTAATACCTTGAATGGGCAAGCACTACGGGCTTACAGTTTCTTAACGGTTCCAGAAGGATACCGTTCAGGCCTGACATGAATCATAACATAATCTCCTACATCAAAATCTAAATGACATTGATGTAAATCAGCCTGAGTCTTATACTTAAGATTACTAGCATGAATTCGTTTGTTTATCTCTTTATGCAGCTCATGCATGTAACTAGCAAACTCTACAGCAGACAAAGAAACCCTATCATGTGAGGACATGGGGAGAAGGTCTAAAGGTCTACTAGGTGTATAACCATGAACAACTTCAAATGAACTCATACCTATGGACCTATTGACTGAGTTATTGTATGCAAATTGGGCTACTGGGAGTATAGATTCCCAAGTCCTACCATTCTCATCTATGAGACACCTCAAAAGATTTCCTAGACTCTTATTGACAACCTCAGTTTGACCATCAGTTTAAGGATGGTATGTTGTGGAGAATTTCAACTTTGTTCCCATCATGTGCCAAAGGGTCTTCCAAAAATAGCTCATGAATTTAACATCCCTATTTGACACAATTGTTTTAGGTAACCCATACAACTTAACAATCTCATCAAAGAAAATCTTGGCTACCTTGGATGCATCAGATGTCTTAGAGCATGGAAGAAAGTGAGCCATCTTAGAAAGCCGGTCTACCACTACAAGAATGGAATCAAACTTCCTAAGGGTACGGGGGAGACCTAGTATAAAATCCATGCTAATATCCTCCCAAGGACGGTGTGGAACTAGTAGAGGAGTGTAAAGGCCAGTATTTTGCTTGCAATGCTTAGCTAGTTGACACTGACGACATTGACCAATTATCTTAACAACATCCCTCTTAAGACTTGGCTAATAGAACTACCGCTCTACCTCTTCAATTCGCTTATCGCGTCCAAAATGTCCTCAAAGTCCTCCCGCTTGCACTTCCTAAACCAAAAAGTCTCTAACTAATGTGTAGGGGATACAAAGCTTATTGGCTTTAAACAAGTAGCCATCTCGGAGGATAAAATCATCAACAACTAAAAGATGCTCAATCCTAAGTGTAGTGTACACTTCTCCAAAATTTGGGCAACACTTATACTTATCTTGCAACTTCTCAAACCCTATGACTTTTGTGCTCATCACAGAAAGTAAGGTGACTTGATGACTCAAAGCGTCAGCTACCTTATTCTCAATACCAGATTTATGTCTCAAAACAAAAGAGAATCTTTGTAAGTACTCAACCCAAGGGACATGACGAGCATTTAATTTCTTTTAGGAGTTGATGTGGCGGAGAGCGTCATGATCAGAATAAATGATAAACTCATGGAGTGTCAAATTTTGGCTCCAATATCTTAAAGCTTGAACCACAGCATAGAGTTCTTTGTCATATGTTGAATACTTCTTCTTAGCCTTATTTAATTTCTCACTAAAGTAAGCTATTGGGTGACAATCTTGGCTAAGAACTCCTCTTATGCCAACATCAGACACATCACATTTTACCTCAAAGACCTTATCAAGTCTAGTAGGCGCATCACCGGTGCTTCCGTTATCTTCTTCTTGATTTCTTGAAATGCTTTACCAGTAGCATTTGACCATTGGAATTCGCCTTGATTTATACAATCAGTGATTGGTGCCATGATTGTACTAAATCCATGTATGAAACGGCGATAGAAAGTTGTAAGCCCATAAAAACTACGAACCTCATGAATGTTCTTGGGCTCGGGCTAATCCTCTATGGCATTGACTTTTTGTGGGTCAGCAAAAACTCCTTTAGATGAGACCACAAAGCCTAAGAAAATGACACTATTAGTGAAGAAAGAGCATTTCTTGAGGTTGGCATACAAGTTTTCTTTCCTCAAAGTGGAACAAACTTGTTGAAGATAGTCCAAATGTTGCTTCTTTGATTTACTATAAATGAGGATGTCATCAAAGTACACTACCACAAATTTGCCCATGAAAGGCCTTAGTACTTGTGTTATCATTCTCATAAAAGTACCAGGAGCATTTGATAGGCCAAAGGGCATCACAAGCCACTCATATAAACCATCCTTTGTCTTAAAATCAGTCTTCCATTCATCACCTGGGTGGATCTGAATCTAGAGGTATCCACTTTTCAAATTAATCTTCGAAAAGATTGTGGCTCCTGACATTATATCAAACATATCATCTAACCTGGGGATAGGAAGATGATACGTTACAGTAGTCTTATTGATTGCGTGACTATCCACGCACATTCTCTAGGATCCATCTTTCTTTGGGGTCAAAAATGTAGGGATTGCACATAGGCTTAAGCTTTCACGCACAAATCCTTTGTGCAAGAACTCATCCACTTGTCTAGCCATTTCATCTTGTTGAGGAGGGCTCATTCTATAGTGGGGCAGATTTGGAAGTGCTGCTCTTGGGACAAGATCTATGGCGTATTGAATATCACGCATAGGAGGCAACTGATTTGGGAGCTCTTTAGGGAAAACATCTTGGAACTCTTGAAGCATTAACTGTACTTCTTTTCTTGGTTCTTCAAAGCTATCTGGTGCAACTTCCTTAACAACCAAAGCAAAGATGATGGAGTTTTGATTGACAGCTCTCTCAAGTTATTTTGGACTGATGAGGTTCGTACTTTGCCTTTTGGGCTCTTCTTTAGCCTTACTTGCACTAACAAACTTAGTTTTAACTGAGTTAAGCTTAATCCTTTGTCCATTGTGCATGAAAGAACAAGAGTTCGAGCGACCATAAAGAGTGACGTCCAAATCATAGAGCCATGGTCGTCCCAAAATTATATGTCCTAGATCCATTGGAATCACATCACATGAAATTTGAGCCTTGTATGAGAGGATATGAATAGGAACAAGACATCTTTCCATGATGGTGATAGATGAATCATCTACCCAAGAAACCTTATAGGGTTTAGGATGAGCAACTATCTTCAAACCTAAGAGAGAGACAAGTTTAGAAGAAACTGCATTAATGCAACTTCTACTGTCAATGATAACCTTGCAATTTGTGGTCCCACACTTGACAAAGGTGTGGAAGATAGTATTTATTTTTCAATCATCATTATCTTTGGACTGTGCTAGAGTACACCTAACAACACTCATTATAGGAGTATCAAGACTACCCTCACTGAGATTATCAAAAGATGGTAGGGCTCTAATGCAAGCTAATTGGGTGGAATCATCTTCTCCTATTTCTACGATGTCTTCAATGTTAGGCTCATAGACTACTTCTTCTAACTCTTCCTCTCCATCCAATTCTTCAATCAACAAAGTCTTATTAGGACATTGGGCAGCCATATCACCAAAGCCTTGACACTTAAAACACTGAATTCTAGAGTTGGGCCTAAATATCTCTTTAACCACACTCTTCCCTTTGTCTTTTGGGCGCAAGGGCCTATTGATGGGATTGGGTTTATTCTGAGGACCTTGTTGGTATCTACCTTAAGGATTGTCTTCTATGTGTAAGGGTCTATTGTTGGGATAAGGCCTATTTTGGGCACCTTGGAGGTACCTACCTTGGGGACCTTCAAAATTGTTGTGAGGCAACATGCGATTGTCAAATCTCCTTCCACCTTGGGGCCTAGGGATCAGCTCTAAATCTTTCATTAAGGTATAAGCATTATCAAGAGTTGAGATTTGTTGGGCCACCAATTTTCTTTGAAGATCATAATTGAGACCTTTCCTAAACCTACTCAAGGTAATTGGCTCATCTTCAGTTGCATTGTTACGTATCCTGTACTCTTCAAATTGTTCTACATACTCAGTAGCGGACCTATTGTCTTGTCTCAAATCATGCCATTGATCAAACAAGTTTCCTTGATGAGATACTGGAAAGTACTTTTCATTAATCTTTGCCTTCATTTCTTCCCAAAGAGTTATGGGTGGTTGGCGGGTCTTATGGAGGTGGTTGACAACACTATCCCAATGGAGTTTTGCTCTTCCTACAAGTTTCATTTTGGCAAACCTAACCTTTCTGTCCTCAGACAAGTTATACCACTCAAAAAAATGCTCCATCTCTCGCACCTAATCATTGTAGACCTGAGGGTTCCTAACACCATCGAAGGTAGGGGCCTCTACTTTGATATGCTTTGCTGAGTTGTCTTCATTGTCTCTATGGTCTTGCCTAGGATGAGGGCCATGTCTATTATTATTTCTTCCATTATGTGCATTATCCTTATTATACCTAGCCTCTAAGTGGCCTAGATGGGCAATAAGCTCTAAAATGGCTTGTCTTAATTCATCTTGGGGAGGAGGATCTGTGTTCAGGCGGGATTGGGGACTAGAGTGAGATTTAGAACTAGACTCTATTTTAAGATTAGACTATTCTTCAGAACTAGTTACTAGACGACCACTACGCAAATGCATGCAAAGAGATCAACAAACTAATTCTAGCAAGTGAATGATAAAAATAAAACTCACGTTAAATTATATGTGAAGAAAAGTCATGAATTCCACAGGTTGTTGCATTCAAGTAGTACTAGCTTCAACAAGAATTAAATTAAAAAGGACCTAATTGTGACAATGTGATTAGGCTAGTTCAACTACTAATATTGAGAATTAATTACCTTAAAGGATTTTTTGTTTTGTTTTGTTTTGTTTTGTTTTATTTTTGTGGCTAAAATAAAAAGCTAAAAGAAAATAAACCAGCAACTAAAATAACAAAGTCATGTGAAAGTGCAAGCAGAACAAAAGGTAAAGGCAGTAGCATGTTATGAAGGTAAAGTTGAGGCACATAGTAGACATATTGATATTAAATTTGAAAGTGCATTTCAATTCATTAAGATAGGAAAGTCCACACCTTGGTTGGGCTGACTTAACAACCTAGGCCTCACCGGACAGTGGGTCACACTACTAACAACCAAGGCCTCACTGGACAATTGTTTTGTGCAACTGAAGATTTTATTTTTATTTTTATGGTATTGAACATTGTATTGAAGAATTATTTTGAGGATGTTTTAATTTTTGATGGATTAGAGCTCTAACATTTGTGATGAAATTTTTAGGTTGCTGGATTTTTTTTATTTAATATTTTTATGAATTTTTCAGATTAAATAGAATTTTATTGCTTACGATTTTGGGGCGTTACATTATGTGTCAAGCTGGACATTCTGCAATTTT
Source organism: Castanopsis chinensis (assembly GCA_032878915.1). Classification (NCBI taxonomy): domain Eukaryota; kingdom Viridiplantae; phylum Streptophyta; class Magnoliopsida; order Fagales; family Fagaceae; genus Castanopsis; species Castanopsis chinensis. The sequence goes on from JAVQMG010000008.1 coordinate 292,587, forward strand.
GGCCCACTTCCATAGGCTGTCAGTAAGCTTAACATGCACTAAGGATGGCATGTATGTTAGCTATCTCCAGCCTGAAATTTCAGAGCTCTCCATTCTTTTTTACCCTGCTTTTATTGCCTACTGAGTTTCCGGTAATCCAAGATAAGTTATGAAATCTTGACTTGATTTAAAACTTTCAGTTTTCCAAAAGCTTGTGTTCCTCTTTCCATTATGTAGTTATTCAATAAAAAAAAAGGATTTTCAACTTCGTCTCCATTATCCTTTGCTCTGGTAAATTTATTTGGGTGACCGTTTCCTCATCGTTCATGATAGGTTTGAAGACTTCTCTATCATCTTTCATGATAAGTTTTGAGTTCTAATTCAAAGCCTTTACAAGTCAATATAATCTACAAATCACTGTTGAATTTACACTTAGAAATTCTTTTTGTGGAGCTAAATGTGTTTGAAGGGCTCTCTTGTTATAGAATTGATTCTTATGGCTCAATATGTGTGCATATTCCATTTATAGGTAGAGCTTAGATCTATAAAAGATGCATATTGTTTAATACATATACTGTCCCAGCAAAAAATAAATAAACATACATAATCCTAATTGTTCGATCCTAAGTAAAAATTCCTGTTGGTTTAGCAATATGTATTAGACTAACATTTGATTAAATTAATTTTTATTATAATCTTTTGTATCATTACCTATTGGTCTTTCCTGATCTGCTTTTGGATACTTGTCTCTCTCTCTCTCTCTCTCTCTCTCTCTCTCTCTTTTAATTTTTAAAAATTTTTTTGGGTCCTTGTCTTGAACTTCATAACTTAATAACGTCAATTTACTGACACACAATTGCATATTTCATTTCAGGTTGCTGGACACTGACTCCTCATGTAAAAAAATGGTACAATATTAATGTTTCACTTATCAACTCTATATATCTTAAAAGTAAAATTAATGTCAATATACTTCTCAGTTGGACTAAGTGTGTTTAAATACTGCTTATTGCAAAAAATTGAAAACATTGTAGCAAAATAATTTTTAAATGTGTGAATAGTGCCGTGAGACCAAGTTTTAATGAAAATTTTTCTGAATTCCATACTTGTGAGTCGTGTGAACAGTGCACAAGACCCACTGTTTAAATGCCAAACGCAAATACGCCAGACGCTAGACACAATCCAAACTCATACTAAATTGCTTTTGGTCATTTCAAATGCCCTGATTGTGCAAGTGCAGGAAGTTCCCATGCAGTTTCCACATTTTCTGCATGCACAAAGAAAACAGATCTAGTATCTTAGAAATTTAGAAACATTCAAACTTTAAGTTTCTATGAATTTCAAACATAGATGATGGATCATGCTCTATTTTGCTATTTATTAGCTTCTAAAATTAATTTAATTGTATGTACATATTTTATAAATTTTGATTTTTAATTTTTCCTTAGACCCAAAAACTAGCACAAAATATATATTTAAAATTTATTTCAATTAAATACTGTGCCCTGCCACATCATATCCTAGATTTTCAAGAATTGACATATCATTGTTTCTGTACCATGCTCTGTTTCCCATATCGATATCAGTGGTTCATATGGTTGATATGCAGACACAAACATTCACATAAATAATATCCATTCTGGCATGCAATATTATATTATAAAAGTGTAACTTAACCTTATTCAAACAATTTGGTGATTTTTTTCTACATGTACTGGTAAGTGTATTTGACCATTGTTGATTAGTACTTGGTTTACATAACCATGCTAATCCCTTATTTCATATAATTTGGGTTTTTGCACTAAACACCAGAAGCCTCTTTCTGGAATATCTCATTAACTGGGGGTCCTCAACACCATACGGTCCTAAAACTGTCATGCTAGTGCTGGCATTAGGAGGCTATTTTAATGTGTTAAATTTTTTCTCATGTTTGTAAACTTATATTCTTTATTAATTTCATTGTTTCAAGAAGGGCAGGAAAAATCTATACTCACTCAATATTTATTAGCCCAAAGACATTTGAGAGATAACATATGATCTTCTTGACTGCCCTATGTACAGGTTAACTAAGCGTCATATGAATGAATCTCAAGCATATCAGTACTTTGTATTGCGGGCACAGAACATAGCTTTGTCCCATGGATATGAAATTGTTAACTGGTATGAATTTTATGCATAAGTTTTTGTAGGGTGTTTTTTTTTTTTTTTTTTTTTTTTTTTTTTTTTTTTTTTTTGAAATCTTACTCACGTGACAAATTACAGGGAAGAGACTTTTAACAATTTTGGCAATAAACTGAGCAGAAAGACTGTGGTGCACAACTGGTATGTCCTACTTGCATATTTAACGTTGGAGGCTCCTGCATTATTTACTTCTGTTATAGGGATATTGTGCCACGATGTGTATTTTTATTCTAAAAAAAATGTTCAGAAGAGTGTTGGCCTTATATTTTCTTCTCTCTGGATAGTAATTAATGCAAGCATAATGATTGGGGATCTTGCTGATTTTACTATTAACTTGCAATATATTGAAAATATTAAGATACATATTAGAAATTTAGATCTGGTAAAAATTGTTGAAAATTTTCTACTATAATTTAGTAGAGAATCAAGTACAAAATTATGAAATAAGGATAATACATACTGCATAGCATGATCAAGTATTTTTGTCTTCAAAGCATATTTAAGATCCATCAACATTGCCTTTTGTTATGACATGTTTAATTATTATTGTTAATGACAGAGTTCCTTAAATGGATGTGGGCGTGTTTATAGGTTTATGTATAAGTTAAGCCTTTGATGAAGGACAAATTAAGCATTTGTCTACGTTTAGTTCTGGTGGGTTTAGGGTAGGAAAGAAGAAGAATTAGAGAGAAATTAGGGCTATATTGTTGACCAATGGCTTAATTGTAGATTCAAATAAATGGGCTTTTGCTCTTGCAATAATTGAATAGATCTTTAGTCACAAGATGTAAGAGTTAAGCTATAATGCTTGTGTCTTGATCCTCTATTTCGTCTTGCTCTTGCAATTCTTGCAACCTGTTGTGGTTGAAAAACAAGGTGTAACAGCAGCCAAAGATGTAAGAATTAAGCTATAATCCTTCCACATTGATACTACTAACTTTTTGTTGATTATTCTCCCCACATCCCCCCTCTTTACCCGGATCCCCAAGGCAAAATGATCTTACTATTATTAACGTATAATCCTGCTCAGTGCAGTTGAAATTGTTATTCTTTAAATCCTTGTATGAGTGGATGTCAATGTCTACTTCCCTTTGCTGAAAATCAGGTGAATTTTCTTTAAGCTCTCCCCCCAAGTTTTCCCAGCAACTTTTTAGATAAGGTGAAGCTGGATGGGGGGTTTTCATAGCTTCATCATTGAATCCAAGTTTTTTCAATTAGTTGTAGAGGAAGGAGGACATTATTTCTTGTTACGGATCTATGAGAGGGGCAAATATTTTATGAGATCACTTTTCATGGGCAAGAATGCAGCACAATGGCTGATGAAGAATATAGAACACACTGTTGTTGGGGCAAGCTCCAAACAGTTCTTTACATTCAGGGACGGTGACACTGCTTATACTCTCCAACGTAGTACCAATTCTTTTGGTCAGTTTTTACTACTGACTGAACTTAAAGTTGGCAGGTGTAGGAGGTCGATCATTATCCCTGAAGGCAAAGAGAAAAATGGCTGGAGGGCTTTTGGCCTTAAACTAAGAAAGATGTTGTATCCTTCCCAATATGCGGTGGGTGGAACTGGTCTTCCAACATTTATTCCTCAGGTGCATAGGCAATATTTGGAGACTCAAAACTCTAGAAATTTTGCTGAAGCTGTGCAAGGCATTCATGGAAGAGTAGAGGATAGAAAGTAGCTAAAGCAGGTAGGTTCCACTGTCAAGGGGAAGAAGACACATTTAGGAGAGAGAAGATGAAGGTGAATCGGAGACTTACAGGTGGGAGTTTTTCCGGTGGGCAAGCTTGATAAGATGGTGGTGGGAGGAGGAGATAGGAGGGAGCTGTGCATTAATGAGGAGGCAGTGGCAGGTGAGCAAAATCAGGCAGAAAGTAGGATATGCTTCCCAAGTCTCAGTTTGAATTCAAAAGCCTATGATAATAGGAAAAAGAGTGATGTAAGGAGACCATGCTGGATAGGGAGTGGTCTTATCGTGGAGGTTGACGTGATAGGGAAGAGGCAGGTCTCCTGGGATAGGAAGAAAGGGGGAGCTCAGAAACATAGATGGGTTTCACGGGTTGTTAAGGAATTTCATAAGGGTAAGCTGGGTCTGGGTTTGGGCCCTAACAAGCTGGTAGCCCAAATGACAGTTAGTGAGTCATGTTTAGGCCCACATGTCACAAGCCCAATAACCTTTGAGCCTGGGTAATGTTCTGTTAGGTGTGTAGAGCCCTTACTCTCAGCCGATAATCACGAGAAGGCTGGGGAGTGTCCATGGGCGTGTCTGACGAGCTTTTTGATGCCGTCGCAGGTGGCCAAAGGTCTTGTGTGGTCACCAAAGGTACTGGTTCAAGCCGATAATGGTGGCTCGTGCCTTTCGGTGTCTCCGGTGCATCCGACGAGCCTTGCTTTGGCATTATAGGAGATGCATCGCACCGGGGTTCTGGTGGGTTCGCCTCATCGGAGTTGCGCGTCACCGGTAGGAGTGGCGAGGTGTACTGAGTCCTCTTCGGTGATGGGTTTCAGGCTTAGCTTTGATTAGAACAACATTTTCGGCTCCATTTCGCTGTCGGGTGGGTTGTTTTCTGAAGGTAAGAGGACGGTGACTCTCGATTTAGTGCCGCGATTGGCTCGACCTCCTCTTCCCGGAGTTAGTACAAACTAGAGCACTGGGTTTTGGGCCAGTGGGTTAGGAGGTTAATTCTTCCTTTAGTAAGGAACTCTTTAGCCTTCCTAGGGCGGTCATATTGGTGGAGGAAGCAGTTGATTTCTCTGTGGGTGTTGGTGAAACAGATTTGTCAGTTGGCTTTCCTCTGCAAACCTTTGCTCCAAGTGCGTTGACACATTTGGCAGAGTTAGAGGAGGTCAATGAGGTATTGTGTATTGAGTCTAAGTTAGATATTTCTGGGTGGGTGAAACGTAGAATTCCTGGTTTTAGTAAATTGGTTGGGTTGTCAATGTCTCGGCATGAGAAGTTGTGCATTGCTCTCTTACAGAGGCTTGAATCAGTGATGGAGGCAGCCAATGTGTTACAGAGGAAAGTAACGGGTAGCAAAAAAGGGCTAAGTAAAAAAAAAAAGGGACATAGAGAGCTGCAAAACTTGATCTCCTCGGTGAATTATGACAGAAGATAGAGGGTGGTCTTGTGCTGGTGTTAGAAGTTGGGGATAATTCAGTGTTTATGAAGATAAAGATGATTTTGTGGAATGTTAGAGGTTTAAATGATCCTCGGAAATGCCTTATGGTAAAGAATTTGTTGCGGGAGTGGAAGTGTGATGTTGTTTGTCTTCAAGAGATGAAAATTTACAATATGAATAGATAGCTGGTTTGTAGTCTGTGGAGCTGTCCTTATCTAGATTGGATTGTTTTGGAAGTTGATCGGACTGCAGGAGGTATTTTGCTTATGTGGGATAAAAGGGTCTTGGATAAGGTAGAGGTTATGGTTGGTACTTTCTCTGTTTCGATTAAGTGGATAGAGGTGGGGGACGATTTTATATAGGCATGCTCAGGCGTTTTGGCCCAAATGAGAATAACGAGAGGGGACACATATGGGATGAGTTGGTGGGTATTTAGTAGTATTGGAGGTTACTGTGGTGTTGCTTGGGAGACTTTAATATTGTTCGCTTTCCTGGTGAGCGCAGGGGTGAGACTCGTTTGACCCTGGCGATGGAAAAATTCTCTGAGTTTGTTGAGGAGTTTAATTTGGTTGATTTGCCTTTGGAAGGAGGTAGCTGATCAACCAGTGATGTCTAGGATTGATAGAGTTTTGGTCACCCCATATTGGGAGGACCACTTCTCTGATGTTAATCAAAGGATCTTACCCCGTCCTATCGCAGATCACTGCCCAATTCTCTTGGAGGCAGGGGGAATGGCAAGGGGGAAAAGTCCATTCAGATTTGAAAATATGTGGTTAAAGATGGAGGGATTTGTGAATAGAGTTCAATCTTGGTGGAATTGGCATTCCTTTGTAGGTTCACCTAGTTTCGTGCTTGCAAAAAAAATTAAAGGCTTTGAAAGAGGACATTGTGCATTAGAATCGCCGAGAGTTTGGTAATGTAGAGCGGCAAAAGAAGCAATTACTAGAGGAGCTGAAAACATTAGACCCTAAGGAAGGGGATTTTGGTCTCACTGATGGGGAGAAATGTCATAGGGCAGATTTGAGGTCTCAAGTGGGGCATCTTCTTTCCTTGGAAGAAATTTCCTGGAGATAAAAATCTAGGATGTTATGTATCAAGGAAGGGGATAATAACACCAAGTTTTTTCACAAAATGGCTAACTCCCATAGAAGGTCTAATTATCTGAGGACCTTGGAGGTGGATGGGGTGGTTTTTGAAGAGGAATCTGAGGTAAATAATCAATTAGTACAATTTTATAAAAATTTGTACAAGGAGACTGAGGGGTGGAGGCCTTTTGTGGAGGGTTTGGATTTTGATTGTATTGGGGATACGGAGAGGGTTTGGTTTGAAAGGAAGTTTGAGAGGGAGGAGATTCTTCAAGTTGCTAAAGACATGGAAGGGGACAAAGCTCTAGGTCCGGATGGATTTACTATGGCGTTTTATCATCATTGTTGGAGAATAGTGGAGAAAGACATCCTTGCGGTCTTTGAAGAGTTTTTTCAACATTGTAAGTTTGAAAAATCCCTTAATGCTACCTTCCTTGCTTTAATTCCTAAAAAGAATGACGCCTCTAATATTAGAGATTTCCGCCCTATTAGCTTGGTGGGGAGCGTGTATAAAATCTTGGCTAAGGTTTTGGCAAATCGGTTGAGAGTGGTTTTAGATCAGTTGATCTCTGAGACTCAGAATAGCTTTGTGTGTGGGAGACAAATCCTTGACTCGGTTCTTATTGCGAATGAGTGTGTGGATAGCTGAGTGAAGAGTAGGGTTCTTGGAGTCATTTGTAAACTTGATATTGAGAAAGCCTATGGTCATGTGAATTGGGAGGCTTTGCTGTATTTGTTGAACAGAATGGGCTTTGGGGTGAAGTGGTGTAAGTGGATCCGTACTTGTATATCCACAGTTCAGTTCTCTGTTTTGATTAATGGGTCTCCAGCTGATTTCTTTGGTAGCTCAATGGGTTTAAGACAAGGGGATTCGCTATCTCCTATGTTGTTTTTGATCATGATGGAGTTATTTAGTAGGATGTTGAGAAGAGTGGAGGGAGCTGGTTTGATTTGTGGTTTTAAAGTTGAGGGTAAGAGGGGTGGTAGGGAATGTGTTTCACATCTATTGTTTGCAGCGATACTATCCTATTTTGTGATGTAGATGTGGAGAAAATTCTGCATATGCAGTTGTTGTTACTTCGGTAGACCACTTAGTTCTTCATTGTGAGATGACTTATCTATTATGGAGCTTTGTCTTTAGAATTTTTGGCTTGTCTTGGGTTATACCTAGATTGATACCAGATTTGCTTTTTGGCTGGTGGAATTGGTTGAGGAAGAGCTCGTCTTAGATTTGGAATTTAGTTCCATTGGCATCCTATGGTGTGTTTGGAAGGAGCGAAATCGGCAGATTTTTGAGAATTTGGATAACACTGATGATCAGTTGCTCACTTACTTGCTTCTTTTAGTGGGACTCTTTTTGATTGGTTTAGGACTTGGGGACTCACGATTAGTGACTCTCTCCTTTCTTTTTTTAGCTCCCTTTCTTTTTTGTAGTTTTTCTGTTGTTTGGTGTTCTTTTTTATTTTTGTTCTATTTTCTTCCTCTTGTTTTTTCTAGGTTTACTCTATGTTCTTCATGCATAGAGTAGCCTTTTGTGTGTGTATATATATATATATAACTCTTAATTATCAAAAAAAAAAAATTAGGGCTGTTTAGGGGCTGTGTGAACAGTACTCGTGAACGGTAACCCTAGAAAGAAAGAAGAGAAAATAAAGAAAAGAGAGAGAAAGAAACAACAATGGCTAATGTGCCTATCGCTCAAAAAACTCAATTATTTATCAACCCGTTTTGTTTTCTTTGAATTCATTCACAATATATATATATATATATATATATATATATATATATATAGACTCTTGTACTAGTAGTAATATGATTCCTACTAGTATTAGGACCATTAATAAAACCTAATAAATACTAACTTGGACCCAAAGTATATAAACCTAAGACACTTAAAACCCTAGAAGATTCTAGACTCAACAAATCCTTAATTTGCAGGAATTGCAGAAATGACAGATTTGCCTTTCAATATAAAATTGACCATAACTAATAAAAAAAACCAAATTAAAAACTGTTTTAACCCTAAAAGACTCATATATAGACCATTAAAAGGGCACTTCTTTCACTTCAACAAGACTTCACACGAGGACCCAATAAAATAATTCTTGAATAGGCAAATTTGCAAAGTAATAGCATATTAATCTTCCATGACTCCATCATACTTCTCCAGTTCGAAGAAACTCGACCTCGAGTTTTAAAGTGTTGAAGTATAAGGTTCCTCAAACTTGAAACTTGCACCAACTCTTCAATCACCTTTGGAAGCACCAAGAAAAAAGAATTTTTCTTTCTTTTGCATTGTATCATTAAATTCATTTGGAATGATGAAATCAATAACCAAAGGAATATCCAACTTGAAACCTTTCTCGGATTGATCTATGGTAGTAAAATCAACCCTCTTCCTGTCTCTCTCTTTTTGATTTCAATAAAGCTTTACTTATCAAAAAAAAAAAAAAACATCAACATCTTCCTTCATCTAGATTTTTCCAAGATCAATTTTATGCTTGCCTTGCTCCTTTGTGATCTCCATTGCAAGAACACCAATATCTTCCTTGGTATCAACTTTCCGATGATCAAATTTATTCTCATCTTGCTCTAGCTCTCTAACTCCCTTTGGTGGCACTATAGCTCTGGAGTTTCAGCAGCATCCTTGGGCTTGACCTTTTGTCTGTGCCTTAGCTGTTCTAGTTGTTTTGCAATCATAGACTTTAACACAATTTGTGCATTATTGAACATAAATTTATATGTATTGTCCTCTTCAATATGACACACATCTCGGTCATAAAACCAAGGGCGACCTAATAAAATATGAGTCACAGTCATAGGAATAACATCACACCATATAGAATTATTGCCCATGAGAAATAGAAACCGAGCATTGTTTCGTATTTGGAATAAAGGTGTGATTTATCCACACTACCTTGTATGTTTTGGATGTGGTTCTATTGGTAGCTTCAACCTCTCAACAATAGCTTCAGAAACATCATTCATCTCACTGCTACCGTCAATAATAAGCATTCTTTCAGTTTCACAACGCACTATGGTCCTAAATATTGAAGTACGCTTCCAACCCTCCTCTTTCCTGAGTATATCTTGAATATACCTAACAATTGAGAGAAGAGATGCATCTTCTTCATCTTCCTTGAGATCACCATCTTTGTGCATCAACATGATCCTAGATGATAACTTTTTTCAAGCGGCTGAAGAAGATTTTGGCAAGGACTTGTGATAAGATTTTGCTTTGATACCAAATTAATGTAGGACAATTAGGGATTTTGTCTACGTTAAGTTGGTGGGTTTAGGGTAGGAAAGAAGAAGAATTAGAGAGAAGTTAGGGTTGTTTAGGGGCTGTGTGAACAGTAACGTGAACGGTAACCCTAGTAAGAAAGAGAAAATAAAGAAAAGAGAGAAAGAGAAAGAAACAACAAAGGCCAACGTGCCTATTGCTCAAAACACTCAATTTTATTAATCAACTCATTTTGTTTTCTTTGAATACATTGAGCACAGTATATATATCTTTCTTATACTAGTAGTAATATGATTCCTACTAGTATTAGGACTACTAATAAAACCTAATAAATACTAACTTGTACCCAAAGTAAATAAACCTAAGATACTTAAAACCCTAGAAGATTCTAGACTCAACAAAATTACCAAAATATCCTTAATTTGCTGGAATTTCAGAAATTACAAATTTTCCCCTCAATATAAAACTGACCATAACTAATAAAATAAAAAACCAAATTAAAAACTACTTTAACCCTAAAAGACTCATACTTAAACCATTTTTTTTTTTTTTTTGATAAGTAACATGGAAGGTATATTGAAAGAAACAACCTCATACATAGGAAATGTATGAAAGAGGCAAAAACATCAAGAAGCCAAAGTACAAAAATCAAGCAGCATAGGAAGGGAAATACAAGAAAAAGAAGGTAAAACCGAACACCATTCGAGAAGAGTAAAAAAGAAAAAAGACTTAAACTCAAGACTGGACCGTTCACAATCCTCAAACCTTCTTGAATTCCGTTCCCGCCAAATACACCACATCAAACAGTGCGGCACAATCCTCCAAATGACTAAATTACTATGCCGCCTAAAAATGCCCGACCAAGTTTCCAACAAATCCACTACCCTTTGCGGCATCATCCAGCAAATACCAAACATGTAAAAGATCATACTCCACATCTTATAAGCGAAAGGACAGTGAAGGAAGAGATGATTTACGGATTCTCCACACCCTTTGCACATAAAACACCATTCAAGAATGACAAAATGCCTCTTTCGAAGATTATATATAGTTAGAATCTTGCCTAGAGCCGCTATTCAAGAGAAAAAAGCTACCCGAGAAGGAACCTTCGATTGCCACACTACTTTCCAAGGAAAGGGGATGCCAGTAGAGGGGGAAAGAGAATGATAATACCTACTCACCTTAAAACCTCGACTGCAAGCTGGCATCTAACAAAGATTGTCAGCTCCAACACCCTGCACCTTAATAGAATAAATCAAGACCAAAAACAAATCCAAAGAAAGAGACTCTTGATCGTTCGCTAAATGACGAAACTGAATGTCCTAAGAAACTCTCCCATTTGTGTAGCACATAACCTCAGAGATCAAAGCCTTCCTTGTCCTACTAATATTATACAAATATGGGAATGCCTCCTTTAGAGGATGGTCCCTACACCACACATCATCCCAAAATTTCATGCAAGTTCCATCAACCACATCAAATCGAAGGAACTTGGAGAAATTCAACTAGCCATTTCTAATGAACTTCCACAAACAAACACCATATGCCCCTGACACAGTTTTGGTGCACCAACCACCCCACTCATTCTCATACTTTGCCCCAATGACCCTTCTCCAAAGGGCATCATTCTCCAAACCATAATGCCACAACCACTTGGCTAATAAGGTAGAATCAAACCTTCTCAAGCACCGAATGCCTAACTCTCCATTCTTAACTGGCCTACAAACCTTAGACCAATTAACTAAATGGATTTTACTATCATCCCCTAAACCAGACCAAAGAAAGTCTCTTTGTAATTTCTCCATCCTCTTAGCCACCTTAACTGAAATAGGGAAGAGAGAAAGAAAATACGTAGGTAAGCTAGAAAGAGTACTCTTAATAAGGGTAACTTTACCCCCCTTGGATAAATACAACCTCTTCCAACCAGCCAGCCTTCGCTCCATCTTCTCCAAAATAGGATTCCAAATTGACTTATCTTTAAAAGAAGCACCCAACGGAAGACCTAAATATTTCAGCGGAAGAGCAGACTCCCTACAGCCCAAGGTCTCCACTAACTCATGAAGATTAGGCACTTCCCCAATTGGGACCATTTCAGACTTACCTAAGTTAATCTTTAGACCTGACATCTCTTCAAATCTAGAGAGAATCCCACACAGCACTGTAATATGAGAGCTGTCAGCGTCATAGAAAACAAGAGTATCATTCGCGAACAATAAATGAGACACTGTCATCAAGGAACCCGCTGCATTCCCAAATGTGAAACCCGAAAACTGACCAGCTGTAGTAGCTACATCCAACATACGACTCATAGCCTCCATGACAATATCAAAGAGAAACGGGGATAAGGGATCACCTTGCCGAAGACCTCTAGAATTCCTAAAAAAGCCGAAAGGACAACCATTGATCAAAATAGAGAATTTAACAATTAAGATGCAACACCTGGTCCACCTTCTCCACTTCTCGAAAAATCCACACTGCTGCAACAAAAACATGAGAAGTTCTCAATTCACATGGTTGTAAGCTTTTTCAATGTCCAGCTTGCACAACACCCCCGGAACCCTAGACTTCAAACGACTGTCAATACACTCAAAAGCAATAAGGACAGTGTGGGCGTGAAAAACATGAAACACATTCATAATATCAAATTTCATGGGCGTGAAAAACATGAAACACATTCATAATATCAAATTTCATCGTGCTCCAACATGACTGAAAAAATGCCATTGTAAAGCCATCCGGACTTGGTGCTTTATCACCTTTGAAGTCTTGGACCACTCCAAAAACTTCCTCCTCATCAAAAGGTCTGTCCAACCAAGTGGCATCTTCCTTAGAAAGACTAGAAAAGACAACCTCATCCAATAGAGGTCGATGAACCTCATTCTCCGAGTATAATTGCCTAAAGAACTGAGTAATACACCCCTCAATGATCCCCTGATCTGAAGATAACACACCATCCACCATAAGTCTATTAATAGTATTGCATCTTCTATGAGAATTTGCAATACGATGAAAGAATTTGGTATTCCTATCTCCCTCTTTAAGAAATAAAGCCCTAGGTTTCAGCCTCCAACAGATCTCTTCCAACAAGGTTGATTTTTCTAGCTCTCCATGAATTCGATCATTTTCCCTCATTTCCTCCGCTATAAGAACACGATCATTTTCGGTAACTTTCAACGCATTAAAATCCTTCCACAAGTTTTGCACCCTGATGCCTATATTTCTGAACTCCTCCACATTCCATTTCTTCAAATCCAATTTCAACATCTTCAGCTTGCAAGCTAAAGAAAAGCTAGGAGTTCCTTGGAAAAGATATGACTTCCACCAAGAACTCACCCTACCTATAAAGACCTCATCCTTTAACCACATGTTCTCAAACCTAAAAGGTTTTTTGCCACCATGTAGATTTTCACCCTCAAGAAGGATTGGAAAATGATCCGAAAACAATCGAGGAAGCCGGTGTTGACAAACAGATGGGAAATTCTCCTCCCAATCTGCTGACAAAAGAAATCTGTCCAGCCTAGATCTTGCAGCCACCTCTCTAGAGCTAGACCAAGTGAAATTCCCCCCAACCAAAGGCAGATCAATAAGACTTTGCTCGGAGATAAAAACTAAAAACCAAAACATAGCAGTAATGAAGTTTGCAGAATCAAAACATTCAGAAGGAAACCGCATCACATTAAAATCACCACCCACACACCAAGGCACATTCCACCAACTACCTAAGCCAGCTAACTCCTCCCAAAGGAAACTTCTATCTCTATCATTATTGGGGCCATAAACATCCGTGAAAGCTCAAACGAATTGATCAACCACATTTTTGAATTTACAAGAGACGGAGAAACGACTCACCACTTCCTTTACCTTATCCACAACCCTGTTATCCCACATCAATAAAACCCCACCAGAAGCACCCACAGAGCCTAAGTAGAGCCAATCCACATGAAGACCGCCCTACAAACTACAAATGACACCTCTATTAATTAGCTCCATCTTTGTTTCTTGAAGACAAACAATATCTGCCTTCCATTTTCGGATCAAATTTCTAACCCGCAGCCGCTTATCTTGTTCATTCAACCCTCTCACATTCCAAGAAACAATTTTCAAATTCATTGATACACTACAACAGCCCGATCCCTACTAGCACTTCTGCTCCCGTCTGACTCCTTCTCAACCCACGAGCTCATAAGACTCATCAATTCACGATGCCCTTTGAGCCCAGCCTTACCCAACTTTCTCTTAGATTCTACATTAATCATCCGTTTTTTTCTTCGCTCTTCTAAAGCTAAAAGCAAACCCGTAACTTGTTCTTCGAAACCCTCAAGAGAGGTCCCAACAGATTTCTGGAAAGCTTTAATTCTATTAGTTACCCAAAGAGACAACTTGGTGTTAACTACCTCCACCTTACCCCCTAGCTTCTTAGTTACAAGCTTCTCCTTACCCACTGAAATATCCGTCGCCAATGGTGCCACATCAAGTGGTTCACCTAAATGTTCCCAATCCAATGATCCCCCATCAGAGTCCCATGCCCCTCCCTCTGACCCAAAATCAGAGGCAACAGAACCCACACCACCCTCAGACTTAGAAGCCCAACTAACAATAAGACCCTCATTAAAAGGAGAATCCAAACCTGGATTAAATCCACCCTCCAAATCAGGCTAGTTCGTCCCAGGTACAGGGGAATGATACGCTGAGAGCGGAATAACCATCTTCCTCCCATCTCGAAGTTCCAGTATCCAATCCTTAGAATTTCCCCATGTTTTGCTCAAATCCCCAACAAAATCACTGATTCTAGAGCCCATTCCTACCGTGTCACACATCGAGTTGCTCGAACCCACCTTAAGGAGAGGCAGCCAAACAGGTAGCTCCCTCGAGAGCAACGGAGGTAGTCCAGAATCTAAGCCATAAGCAATGGAAGGAGACTCTGAAAACCTAGACCCAGGACCCACCTGAAACGGCACAGAGAGAGAGGTTCCAACTTCTGAGTTTTCTCACCGGCAAGAGGCGAAGACCTCAACCCCAAAACAAGACAACCCGAGCCCTTAGGCTGAATTGAAGACACACACGACTGACCCACGGCGTTGCAAGCATCGGAGGATCTCACGTAGGTGCCAGCTTTTGAAATTTTCTCACCGACACAAGGTAGAGACCCAGCTCCCAAAACAAGACAATCCGAGCCACTTGGCTGAGTTGAAGCCACACTCGACTGACCCGTAACGGTGCAAGCGACAGAGGAGATCGCGTTGGAGGACACCACCCCAGGCACTAGATTCTCTGTATCGGAGATAACTGAAGCTATTAGTACACCTGGTGTTACGTGGAAGTGCTTAGACTTTGAGAGCTGTGACCCATACTTAAGCCCCAAATCTTTAAAAGACCCAGCGTGGGCTTTGGGCTTCCAAGCAGCCTTAGGTCGTGGCCCACTTCCTTTTAACAGCACAGTTTTAAAACTGTGTGAGTTTTTTATTCCTGTGGGCTTAACAACAACCAGGCCTACCTCCTTAATATCAGAAGAAATTACAACCCACTTCCCTTCAATCCCAAGTTCCACACGCAAGGCAATATCTAGGGTCAGAGAAGAATTCACGCTAGTATTCTTAGCTCCATTGATGACCGAAGTGATTGACGTGACATCCGCCCAAACTTGATCCTTGTCAATCCCAGAAAAAGCTCCCCAAGAAATTTGCGTTTTCAAATTTTGAAAACCCCAAGCAGACTCCTTTCCTTTATTTCCAAAACCTCCATGATTATGCCTGAGCTTTTCCATCACCGGTCTAAAGGTGGCACTCTTGTGCTTAACACCAATGTGCTGAATAGACGGATGGATTGACTTTCTCAACTGTGAACCAAAACCTCTCCAGCCACTCTTCAATTTCCCTTCCGGAATGACAATGGAGCCCCTCCGTCGGCCTTTATCTAACTTAGATATCAACAGAAAGGAGACATGGGCATTGGACCCCAACTGAATAATAAAAACACTATTACCCTCCCTGACCGTTCTCGCAAACTGACCTAGATTCGGCTTAGATATCAACTCCTCAACGTGAAACAGAGTTTTCTTAGCACACTCCTTACTCATACAGATTGAACGTAAGGAATTCCTACCTCTTTCATGAATACGTAATAAGCAAAACGACCCCCCTTCCTCAATAGCAAACTCAAAAGTTTTTGCTTCAATGACAGCAAAAGTAGAACCACCCATGGTCCCTTTCAGCACACAATTACTGCTATCACCACTGAAACCACATCTAGAAGACTGTGGAGAAGAATGCAGGTGAGGGAAAGAGAGAGAATCAACTTTAGGTCAACTTGAAAGATTTACTCAAGTAACTAATTTGAAATATAGAACCTTTAGAGAAAATATTTCTTGGAGAGAGAGAGAGAGTAAAGATGTATCATTTGTTTGCATATCCTTATATGCTTACAACCTAATATACTTAGACCATTAAAAGGGCACTACTTTCACTTCAATAGGACTTCACACGGGGACCTAATAAAATAATTCTTGAATAAGCAAATTTGCAAAGAAATAGCATATTAATCTTCTAGGACTCCATCAGCCTTTCTGCGTAATAGCTTAAGCTTTTCGATTGGATGCTTTAACCATTTCAAAACTGATACAATAGATACTTGGGGTCTATGGGCTTGAGTTGCTTGACTCACATTTACTTGGAATATGTCAGGCCACAAATGCGTTGACCCCTTGTGATAACTTAGATTAATTAATTAGCCCAGTTATTAATTAATCAAATTAACATGCAATATCACGTGGTAGCACAAACAAATCACCGAAACTAAGATATGCAGCGGAAAATAAATAACACAGTGATTTGTTCACGAATGGGGAAAACCTTACGGCAAAAACCCCACCGGGTGATTTAAGGTCACCACTCCCGAAACTCCACTATTATCACAACAAGCAGTTCCAAGCAAGGAATCCCAAGTACCTTACCAACCTACAGTTGAATTCTTACCCCAATACCCAATTGGACTTGTTCTGTAGTGACAGTTTCTCCTTTTAATGCACGGCTCCCAAGTACGTGACTAACCAGATGCGCAGATCCCAGTACGCGACTTCAAACACCAACTAGAGAGAGAGAGAGAGTTATTGGCTGCAAAGTTCTTCACTTCATACACACGATGAAGATCAAGAAGCACTTGGTTACAAAACCCTAAGGCGCAAAGACGCAGTAGCTTCTTTCAGAGAGAATAAGGCTTTTGTCACCTTTTGTATATGTTCTCCTTGTATTTTCTTATGTGACGGCCTCAAAAATATGCCTTATATATGCCTAGGGTTGTGAGAAAAGAAACCCTACACAAATACAAAAGCCTGGCCCAAAAATCAGATCTGAAAAACTGAATTCCCGTAACCTCGATAGATACCTCGATCGATCGGGCAGCTGTCGAGCCTCATTAAATCTCGATAGATACCTCGATAGATAGCTATCTGTCCAGCAGCTATCCGCAGGTGTCCAGCAGCTATCCGTAGGTGTCCAGCTTTAGTACACACTTTTTCTTCACTTGTTTCTTGGTCCAATCTATATGGCTTTAATACTAAACTTGAACAACATGTTCTTTGAAGTATTAAACACATCCTAGATCTACCCAAATACAAGTAAAGTGCGTTTTGTCAAAGGATAAGCTAATTACATAAAATAGCGACATATATTCACAAACTTGAATTACATGTCCTAACAATCTCCCCTTTTGGCAATCCGTGACAAAACCATAACAGACAAATAAAGATACGAGAGAAGTCATAAATCACTCAACTCATACTCACTTGTTGAATACAATAAAATCTACCCTAACACAAACTCTTGAAAAACTTTGCAAGAAGAGAGTTCATGGCATGGAAGACTTTGATAACCTGTATTTCTGAAACACTTTAAACAAAATACATCAAGGCATCTTTGTGTGAAGCAGAAATAATAGATTGCATACAAATAAAGAAACATGTGTATAAAGATAGAAAAGAAACAACACATGTAGAGATAGGTGAAGAAAACATACATCATCATATATATACCACTTGATAAATACCATGCTGTATGTAAAAATGGTCACAAAACCTAGGTACATGAACAAGGAGATAAAAGTAGCTCCCACAACCACAAGGAGGTAATCACTCCCCCTAACAAGATGAAACACATCTCTCCCTTACAAGGGCATGTATTTCTCCCCCTAACTTATAGAATCTTAAAAAAAGAAACTACAAATTCTCCAATTTCTCCCCCTTTTTGTCACGATTGATAGAGGGTACGAGAAGCTATAAAGCTGCACTCGAGAAACACAAAGATGATCAAGGATGATCAAGGGGGCACAAAGAATCCATAAAAATGCATGAATGTAATGAAACAAGATGCTATGGATGACAAGATAAAAGAAACATGCAAAACATGTGAAAACAATGCATGCAGAGAATCTCGATCGATCGAGAGGTATCGAGGAGCTATCGAGCATACCTCGATGGATCGAACAGCTATCGAGAAGCTATCGAGGAGACAGAAACTTTCTCGATCGATCCACCTAGCTATTGAGAGGTGTCGAGATTGCGATAACATGCAACTAAAGATCTCGACAGATAAGCCAGGTATCGAGAGGTGTCGAGGATGTGTCGAGATGGCTTAAAAACAGTTTTTCAAAAGAGGAAAAAACACAGACATGAATGCAATCATGCATGCAACTCAACCAAAGATCCAAACGACATATTAACCTCTCAAAAACATCTCTCAACAAGAAAAATGTCATTCATTTTGATCCAAAACACACACACACACACTAAACAAGTCTAACCAATTTTTTATTTTAAAAGCGAGTTAAGACAGTTTAGTGAGCATACATTAACGCATGTAAACCTTGTGATGGCCAAATCACATTGTGCCTGCACATGTATCAAAAATAGCAAAGAATATTGTGTGTTGTGTGTGAAAACATCGCAAGATTGCATAAGTGTCTCAATGTTATGACGATTTGAGATATGAGAAAATCACTTTAACTCACACACAATCATAACTGTTTGATGGGGACTATCACCTTTGAGGTACATCCTATAACTCCCACATCTCCTAGAAAACACGCTTGCAACCATATTTTAAAGCATTTTTGATCTTTTTGCTTTTTATTTCTTTGCATATTTTCTTTTATTAAGCATATCATGCATGGGCATATAAGAGAAAGAAAAGAAATACCCAATTATGTTAAGTTTTTGACATTGCACTTTTGCTATGCCGAAGCATACAGATGTCATTGACATTGCACTTTTGCTATGCCGAAGCATACAGATGTCATATTATGATTGGCGAGTAACAGTGGTGAGATGGTTATTTATGCCTTTCTCTTAGGATTTTCTAGTTCAACCCGTCAAAAAGAGTGATACGAGTGTTAAGAAGAAGAGATCACTTAACCTTACTCATCACAAACAAAAAGCTACAAAGCTCACTTGCTTAGTTGTGCAGATGAATGCTCATCTAAGCTACAGGTGATACAAAGTTTAGAAAACTTTGTTTCAATGGCCATTTTAAAAGTTCACATGAACTAATGCACACAAACACACACTATTTTTGTATTTTTCAATTTTTCAATTTTTTTTATTTTTATCAGAAAAGCAAAAATAAACCACAAAATTGAAAACACACAAACAAAAACATGTAAAGCAAAACAATGCATAAAACTAGACTGACTCAAAACATTAAAGAAACACACAGGTAATGCAACACACGAAAAATAGGAGAGAGAAGAAGAAGTGACTAAAATCACTTAGATCCTTTTACCTTCCACACCTTGGAAGAACCTTTCCTTTTGGTCGTCTCTTGAACTGGTGAGGAGGGAGAACAATATGAACCATTCAAGTTTAAAAGGAACATGATGGCTTTAAGAATGTCTCCAAGAGGAGAAAGAGAAGATGGAAGCTGATTCTGGCTCCCAGATGCTACTATGCCATTGGTCTGTTGAGTGGCACGCCACTTATAGCAATTTGGTAGAGTGTGACCGGCAACACCACAATAATAACAGAGATGTGGCTTCTTCTGTTTGGGCTTTTGAGAGTCAGCCTTATTATTCCTAGGGTTTCTAGATTCCCTTTTCTCAATTTTAGGGGGTGCTCCTAGGATGGACTTGCCTTTGTCTACGTTCTCACTAGCTAATTCAGTTTTAACATTCTTATTTTCATTTTCAATGTTATTAGCAGGTGGAACAAACACAGTAGTGCTAGCAGTAGGAGTATTAGAAAGAGAGAATTCATACCCCAATCCAGTACGGTCTGAAGAAGATCTCTGAGCACTTAGCATCTCGTCCAGCTTTGCACTTGACGTCCTTTCCAGTTGTGCTCTGACTTGAAACAGCTCCGCTTCAACCTTCTTGGTCCTTTCAACCAAGAAATTGTTTTCGAACCTCAGTGCTCCAATGGTCTGATTTGCTTCATCAACCTTTGTGGACAGCTCCTCACGATTGAGTTTCACATCACTGAGCTTCTTGGTGGCCAGCCTATAGAGTTTCTCATGCTTCTCAGAAAGCTTGTACAGTTTCTCATAGGCGATGTGGATATCATCTTGATCATCCATAATCTCACACTTGGACTCCACCAATTCCTTCTCTTCATCCACTTCTTCAGTAACCCCATCAGTAGGATTCACAGTGGCAGTGAAGGCATTCAAGATTCCGTCGTCTTCATCTTCGGAACCGTCCTCGGGCTCCGTGTCGCTTAAGGTAACAACAAGTGCCTTGCTCTTCTCTATGCTCTTAAGGTACGTAGGACACTCTTGTTTCATGTGTCCGAAGCCTTGACACCCAAAGCATTTTGGTCCAGCCGGAACAGTGTACTGACCGCCATCCTTGACATCCTTCTTCCCTTTATCAGAATTCTTAAGTTGTGAAGAACTGGATTGTCTACGGTCTTTGTTGAAGCCCTTTCCATTTGCATTCTTCATGAATTTCTTGAACTACCTTGTGATGTAGGACTTCATCTTGGAATCTTCATCATCTGAAGAATCATCCGTATCACTACTCTTGGCTTTTAGTGCCAAACTTTTGCCCTTGCTTGACTTGCCTAACCTAGTCAGCCCTAACTCCTAGGTTTGCAAGTTTCCAACCAACTCAGTCACAGGAATTCTATCAATATCCTTTGATTCTTCGATCGCCGTGATCTTAGCATGGAATCTCTCGGGCAGTGATCTAAGCACCTTCCTTACTATCTTGGGTTCAGGGATGGTTTCTCCAAGATTAAAGGCTGAGTTTACTATGTCCTTAAGCTTGGCATAGAACTCATCAAACGACTCATCTTCCTCCATCTTAATTTCTTCAAAGCATGTGGTGAGCCTTTGTAGCTTTGAATCTTTGACAGCCTTGGTGCCCTCATAGGTTGTCTGGAGGATGGTCCATGCTTCCTTAGCAATTTCGGTTGAGGAAATTTTCTTGAACTCCTCATTGATGACTGCACTGAATAGGGCATTCAATGCTCTGCTGTTGAAGTTTGCCGCCTTGATCTTAGCATCATCCCAGTCGGCCGGTGCTTCTGTAGGCTTAGTCCAGCCTATCTCCACAGCTTGCCACACCTTCTCATCTAAAGACTGCAAGAAAGCTCTCATGCGTACTTTCCAGTATGCATAGTTAGTGCCATCAAATAAAGGAGGTATAATAAGAGATTGTCCTCTATCCATGACAGCAGGGGTCAAATGGATCACACACAATGGATTAAACCCTAATCAGAGTGTGCTTGCTCTGATACCACTTGTCAGGCTACAAATGCGTTGACCCCTTGTGATAACTTAGATTAATTAATTAGCCCAGTTATTAATTAATCAAATTAACATGCAATATCACGTGGTAGTACAAACAAATCACAGAAACTAAGATATGCAGCAGAAAATAAATAACACGGTGATTTGTTCACGAATGGGGAAAACCTTACGGCAAAAACCCCACCGGGTGATTTAAGGTCACCACTCCCGAAACTCCACTATTATCACAACAAGCAGTTACAAGTAAGGAATCCCAAGTACCTTACCAACCTACAGTTGAACTCTTACCCCAATACCCAATTGGACTTGTTCTGTAGTGACAGTTTCTCCTTTCAATGCACGGCTCCCAAGTACGTAACTAACCAGATGCGCGGATCTCAGTACGCGACTTCAAATACCAACTAGAGAGAGAGAGAGAGTTATTGGCTGCAAAGTTCTTCACTTCATACACACGATGAAGATCAAGAAGCACTTGGTTACAAAACTCTAAGGCGCAAAGACGCAGTAGCTTCTTTCAGAGAGAATAAGGCTTTTGTCACCTTTTGCATATGTTCTCCTTATATTCTCTTATGTGACAGCCTCAAAAATATGCCTTATATATGCCTAGGGTTGTGAGAAAAGAAACCCTACACAAATACAAAAGCCTGGCCCAAAAATCAGATCTGGAAAACTGAATTCTTGTAACCTCGATAGATACCTCGATCGATCGGGCAGCTGTCGAGCCTCATTAAATCTCGATAGATACCTCGATAGATAGCTTGATAGATAACTATCTGTCCAGCAGCTATCCGCAGGTGTCCAGCTTTAGTACACACTTTTTCTTCACTTATTTCTTGGTCCAATCTTCATGGCTTTAATACTAAACTTGAACAACATATTCTTTGAAGTATTAAACACATCCTAGATCTACCCAAATGCAAGTAAAGTGCGTTTTATCAAAGGATAAGCCAATTACATAAAATAGCGACATATGTTCACAAACTTGAACTACATATATCCTAACAGAATAGTTGATGATGATGAAATGATTTATATTTGGATTGCAAATTCTTCTTACAAGGGTTATTTGTGGTCCGCTTGTTATAAGATTTCTGGTGGGATCATTTTTGGCTTAAAATTTTCTGGCAGGCTTGGAGTTGGTGTTGCTGAAAAAGTGGTAGCAGCTGGGTTACGGTGCATTGTAAGCAACCAGGACAAATGGTATTTGCATTACTTAGATACCACATGGCAGGAGTTCTATATGAATGAACCACTCACAAATATCACAAATCCCAATCAACGGAAATTAGTTCTTGGTGGTGAGGTATGCATGTGGGGTGAATACATTGATGGGTCAGACATCGAACAAACCATATGGCCACGTGCCGCTGCAGCTGCAGGTACTTATTTCATGTCATTGTCAAATTAAATTTCTGGAATTTTATGTTTTTCACCTCATATAATTCACAAGTGATACTGGAGAACTAAGATTGAACAATCAAAGGCAGAGTTGTTAGTATCGTGACTGCCTATTAACTGAGTAAGCTTTTGTAGATGCTTAGGAAATGAAAAATGGACCACATAGAATACGGGCGATCAATATGGGTGAAATTGTCCCTTTTTCTTTATTAAGTAAAACTATCAGAATTTCATCTCAAGTCACTGTAGGCATGTATTATAGTAACAATTTATAGGATGCCCGTGCACATTGGCATTCCAAAGTGATCAAGTAATATAGGAAAGGAAAAACAAGAAAAATGCGAGAGAGCTACACTCCAAGCAAGGAGAGTATGTAAGAAAAAAGACTTAATCTCTAGCAAGGATCGTTCACATCCCTTAAAACATCTAGCATTCCTTTCACTCCAAATTCACCATATCAAGCAATGCGGCACAAGTCTCCAAAAGTTTGTATTGTGAAGTCGCTCAAACTTACCTTGCCAAGAATTAAACAACTCAATTACCTTACGAGGAATAACCCAGTGGATTCAAAACAAACAAATCACCAAAGACCACAACTCAAATGCAATGGGGGCAATGAAGAAGAAGATGATCCACTGACTCCTCACACCTCTTACAGATATAACACCAATCAAGAACAATAATACGACTTTGGCGAAGGTTATCTATTGTAAGAATCTTACTTAAGGAAGTAGACCATGAAAAGAAAGCTATCTTTGATGGAACCTTCGGTTGCCACACCATTCTCTGAGGGAAAAAAGTAAGATTAGATAAAATTCTCTAACCTCGAAACCTTTACTCCTTGTTGGCTTCCAACAAACCTTGTTAGGGCCAATCCCCTGCACAGTTGAAGAATAGACAATGTCATAAACTGATCAAAAGATTCTTGCTCCCAATCTTGCGATGAACGACCAAAATGAACATCCCAATGAATCCTCCTACCAAACCAACACATAACCTCTACCAATGAAGAATCTCTTGCCTAACTAAACAGTAAAGTTTTGGAAAAGCCACAAGGGTACAATTCCCACACCACACATGCTTCCAAAAATTCACTCTAGTATCATCACCCACATCATACTCACATCATACGGTAGAAGTCTAGAGAAGTTCAACAAACCACTTCTAATAAACCTCTAAAGGCTAACACAATACACACTTGTCACATTTTTTGTGCACCAATCACCCCAAGCATTCTCATATTTTGCCTCGATAACCCTCCTCCATAAAGCAATCCTCTCTATGCCTTACCTCTAGAACCACTTGCCTAACATGGTAGAGTTAAAACTTCTCAAATGTCTTATACCTAGCCTCCCAACTTGCATTGGCGAACAAACTTTAGCCCATTTAACTAGGTGTAATTTTGAATCACCTCTAATACCACTCCAAAGAAAATCTCTCTGTAATTTTTCCATGCGATTGGCCAACTTCCCAAGTATAGGAAGAATGGAAAGAAAATAAGCAGGTAAGGAGGAGTGAGTATTTTTAATAAAAGTTACCTTACCCCCTTAGATAAATAAAGCCTCTTCCAACCTGCTAGTCTCCTCTGCATTTTCTCTAAGATAGGATTCCATATTGACAGCTCCATGAATTTAGCACCTAATGGAAAGCCCAAATATTTCAAAAGGAGGGAAGAATGCCTTCAACCCAACAGTCCCTCCAGAACATCTAGATTATGCACCTCTCCAATTGGTACCAACTTTGATTTCCCTAAATTAATTCTTAAACCTGAGACCTCCTCAAATTTAGTCAGAATCTCTCTCAAAGTAACTAATTGATTAGGGTTAGCATCACAAAAAATAAGAGTGTCATCTGCAAATAAAAGATGAGACACCATCATCGAAGTACTAGTCATATTGCCTACAGAGAAGCCCGAAAACTGGCCAGCAGTTGCAGCCACATCCAACATATGGCTCAAAGCCTTCATAACAAAATAAAAGAGCAATGGGGGTAATGGATCCCCTTGTTGAATCCCCCAGGAGCTTCCAAAGAAATTCTAAGGGCTACCATTAATTAGAATGGAAAATTTAACAGTAGAAATGCAACACATTATCCATTTTCTATACTTATCTTGAGAACCCACAACTCTGGAGCATATACATTATAAAACCCCAATTCACATGATCATTTGCGTTCTCCACATCCAACTTGCACAACACCCGGGAATCACTAGCTTCAATCTACTATCAATATACTTATAAGCAATTAAGTATTCTCATCTTCTTCTCTAATGCAAAGAACTCTAAATTTTGCCTCCAACAAATTTCTTCCAAAAGAGAGGCTTTTTCTAACTCAGCTCGAATTCTTTCCAAATCCGGTGTTTCCTTCGGTAAACCACAACTTTCCTTAGTAGTCTCTAATTCACCAAGATCCTTCCACAAATGTTTCCCCCGTTCTTCTACATTCCCAAAAACCTCTACAATCCATTTTTTCAAATAATTTTTCAGAATCTATAGTCTGTTTGCCAACACAAAACTCGGAGCACCATGCAAATGATAAGATTCCCACCAAGATTGCACCTTTCCCACAAAACCGTCGTCCTTAAGCCACATGTTCTCAAATCTAAACAGCCTCCTGCCCCTATGAAAGGATCCACCTTCTAGGACAATCGGAATGTGATCCAATAATAACCTAGACATTCTTTGCTAGCAAACAGTAGGAAACTTATCCTCCCAATCTGTAGAGAACAAGAATCTGTCTAGCCTATCCTTTGAAGCAACTTCTCGAGAATTAGACCAAGTAAAAGTTTCCTCTTTCAACGGGGGATCAATCAGGCCTTGTTCTGAAATAAAATCGGTGAACTCACACATAGCAGCAGTAAAAACAGTTGAACTAGCTCGTTCAGAAGGAAATCTTACCATATTAAAGTCAACTCCCACACATCATGGAATTTCACCAACTGCTCAAGCCAAATAATTCCTCCTATAAAAACCTTCTGTCACCTACTGAGTTAGGACCATAAACTCTAGTAAACAACCATACGAATTGATCTACCACACTTTTAAATTTACAAGATACTGAAAAATGTCCCACCGTTTCCTCCACTTTGTCCATAACACGTGTCCCACATCAATAGCACTCTTCCAAAAGCTCCACAAGAACCCAAATATGACCAAACAACATGTTGGCCACCCCAAAAATTGTGAATCACAACTTTAGTTATCAATTCTATTTTAGTTTCTTGAAGACAAACAATATCTGGCCTCTAATTCCTAATCAGATTTTGAAACTGAACGCTTTTATCTTGCTCATTTAACCCTCTAACATTCCAAGAAATAATCTTCAAATTCATTGATACACTGCAACAGCCTGCTCACTACTGGTACTCCTTAACTTAGCTAACCCATACTCAACATTCAAAGACCTCATTATGTTTTTCAATTCTTGATGACCCTTCTGCCCGATTTAGTCATCTTCTTCTGACTACTACCTACCTCATGCTGCCATTTATTTATTTTCCTGGCCTCTAGAGCTTAAAAAAAACCCTGTAATTTACTCCTTAAAACCTTCCAATGAAGTCCCCACATATTTCCTAAATGCCTTAAACCAATTGGTTACCCATAATGATAACTGATGGCTATCAATATTCTCCTTACACCCAAGTTCCGTCACAAAATTATACTCAAATTCCATCGGAACTTCTGTGGCCAATGGTACCACAACTAGAGGCTCGCCACTTCTCTCCCAAGTCATCGACCTTTCATCAAATTCCCAAATCTCATGTCTAGATTATAGGAACTTATAAGTAGTCGTTACAGTGGCATTTAGTGTTTGGACTAATCAATTCTTTATTATAACAATCTTGAATGCGTTATAAATAACTCATTCCTAATCTCACAAGAAACCTTGTAGAGATTTATAGACAAGCCATGGATAATTATATTTTATATCATTTTTGTGTTGTAAGAATTTTGGCAGTGGTAAGAGGCATGTTTACGGATAATTGTTTCAATAACGATTTTTTTTTCTGAATATTTTTTTCTGTGTTATTCTTTCTGAATGAAGAGCGATTATGGACACCTTATGACAATCTGGCCAAGGATCCAAGGCAAGTTACTGGAAGGTTGGCACATTTCAGGTGTTTATTGAACCAAAGAGGAGTTGCAGCTGCTCCTTTAGCTGGACCAGGCCGAGTTGCTCCTGAAGAGCCAGGCTCATGCTATACTCAATAGTAAGACAAGGACCTCTCCAAGTCTTAGAGTAATGGAAGCACCTGATAAAATCAGGAAGTATTTATTGATAAGGGTCCATGATTCATTGTCAAGGCCATGTCCTTATGCTGTAAGTTTCTAACAAAGCCGCAAGAATGCGTCCTCATTAATGAAAATTCTATTGTTTCAACTTTCTAATTAATGCCTTCTGGAAATGCCCACATATATGTTTTATTAAGTCTTAAAACTAGGAAAAATGACACAGGAGAGCACGAGTGCATGACTTTTAGACAGACAGCAAAAAGGATGTACAAAAGGGGTTATTTTTTGGAATTATATATATAGGCAAGACTTATTCATATTTCATATATTTTTTATTGGATGTGAATTTCGACAATTATATAATTAGATTACATTTTCTTCTTCTACTTACTACTCTTGCAAAATTGTAAGTTAATTAAAGAGTTAATAACTATGTTGGTTATTAAATGTCTAAATTTCAAGTTTTTGCATCGTAAAACTATGCATAAAAGAAAAGTTTGTAGATTGAATGGTAAGCATTCGATTTGTAAGATATTTGACATGCGTTAAGAATATAAAAAAAGTGTAATTCAACAATAAGATTTTTAAAATATAAATTCAATTAAAAATTATTAGATGATGTGATATTATTTGAAATTACCTTAGGTATAACTTGAAGTCAACTTTGTAATAATGTGGCCCTAGTTTAGTGTAACAAAATAAATATTCAATTTACATTTAGTTTATTACCATGGGAGAGTGGTCATCTAACCATATTCCGCAGGCAGTGGGCCACAAGCCCATAAAAAGAGTAAGGTGATTCAAGAGGTCGAGCCAATCCCACATCCTTTAGGAGAAAGGGGCTAGACCTGCTAAAGGGCCCACCCTAGGAAGTGACCCCTTCTTTTTGTTGGGAAAACTTGTTGTGTATCATATACAAAACAAGCAATGGAAGTAACACAATAATTTACTTCATTCATAAGAGATAACATATAATTTTGAATTCTAAAAAAAGGAGAGGATAGAAGGTGTACCCTGATGTAGTGAAAATAAAAAACATGAAGTGGATAATATCTTGAGAAGACCTTCAATCTTCATCACAATATCTTGAGAAGACCTTTTTGGAAAGTGTATTTAAAAGATGTTATGAGAAAATTGTATTTTTTTTTTAATGATATGTACGTTTTTAATTTCTAGGCAGTTACTTTATTTAATAACTCTTATTAAATAAACAATTGTTATCTAATTGGATTAGCCTTTTGGGCCAGTCTAATTGGACTTTAGTGTGTAGCATGGAATAGGACCAAGGGGACAAATAAAGCTCTAGCTCTAAGAGGCTTTGGGCTTTAATCAACTCTTGACAAGCCTAAATCTCCTGGGATGAATTCTCAGGTCTTTACATTCTTGTTGTAACCTCAGCTAGCCATTTGTTGATACTTAGGCTAATTTGATCATGGCAACTTCCTTTTTCCCTTCCACTGTATCCAAACTTTCGTACAATGCCAAATTGTTTTTTTTTTCCTGACTGAAATTTTCAGTTCAGGAGGTTGGCATTTTGACCTCGATAGATATGATTGCTTTGGATTCATAGGTCATGGAATAAGGGTTTCTCTTATGGACCTTGGTGTCGTCCAAAATGCCCAAAGCACACTTAAGAGCTCCTTAGTCCATTTTCCTTTAGAGTCATCTAGCCTTTTTTAGACCATTAACAATAGATTAGTTGGTTGCTTCACCTTGACCATTGTTCTGGGGGTAAGTTAGAGTTGAGTATTGGTTATTGATCCCTAAATTGCTACAATATTTGCAAAAGACATTACTGTCAAACTGTATGCCATTGTCTAATACCAAGGTTTGAGGAACTTTGAATCTGGTTACTATGTTCTTCTATATAAAGTGTTTTACATCAAAGTTTCAGATGTTGGCCAATGGCTCGGCTTCAACCTATTTGGTGAAGTAGTTGCCACCAATAGCCATCTTCAATTTCCTGTGATTCTGGGAAATGGTCCTACTATATCTAAATTTCATTTGGCGAACGACCAAGGACTTGCCAATAGATTTAGAGATCCACTTGGTTGGTGTATGCTGGGGACATATCTCTGGCATTGATCACATTTCTTAGTATATTTCTGAGACCTCTTTTGCATACTTGGCCATCGATATCCTTGGGTGATCGCCCGATGTGCTTGATTTCATTCTCTAGTGTGACTGCCACAAGTTTCGTCATGTAACTCCTCCAAGAGTAGCTCTATTGCCTCAGGATGAATGTATAGTAGTTTTGGATTGGTATATGAGCGTTTGTAAAGCTTGCCTTCCCTAACGGCCAATATCTTGGAGCTTTTTGCCTGAATTTTTCTGCCTCAAAACCATTCTCAAGAAGTGTTCCATCTTTAATGTATTCCATAATGGGGTCCATCCAATTAAGGCCAGGGTGGATTCTTATTATCTGTGTACCATCTGAGTGATGTATGCTTAGTTGAGATAAGGATTCCACAGTGACTATCCGAGGAGTAGGACTTGCAACTGAAAAGGCCAAAGTCGCTAGAAAGTCTATATGACTATTGTTTCCCTGAGGTATTTGAACTATGGAGATTTCATCAAATTGTTTCTACAACATTTTTACCTCTCCCCCAGTATTTAACCATTCTTTTTTCCTGAGCTTCAAATTATCCATTAACCTGGTTGGTAATCAACCGAGAGTTGCAGTATATCTTTACCTTGGTTGCTTTAACTTGTTTGGCCATTTGCAAGCCCTACAATAATGCTTCATATTCAGCTTCATTGTTAGAAGCCAAGAACTCCAATATTATTGACCGTTCAAGGGCAATTCCTTCTAGGGAAATAAGGACCACTCCCAGTCTGAATCCTTGTGAGTTGGACGCCTTATTAGCATAAACTTTCCATGGTGGAGTTGGAGTTAGGCCCACATTATGTACTTGATTCAAATTGGACTTCCCCTTAATCCCTCCCTGGGTAAATTCAGTCACATTATCTGCCAAAAACTCTCCTTCTATTGATGTACTTGGCTAGTATTTGATGTCATATGCTCCTAAAGCAGTCTTTCATTTTTCTACTCTCCTTGAAAAGTCAGCTCTTCTCAAAACTACTTGCAATTGGTGTTCAGTTAAGACAATTACCATGCGGACCTAAAGAGTAGTGTGGTAGTTGCCTGGTGGCATGCACCAAGGCTAAAGCGTATCTATCCTCAACCTTGATCAATGTCTTGTTTACATAATTTATTTGTTTTTGAAGACCCCTTCCTATTCTAATAAGAACTACGCTGACAACATGGTCTGAAATTTTCTCCTTTCTTAGAGCATCCACAGTTGCAAATTCCAATTCTACTTTATTTTATCATTCTAAAAAGTCACTTTATCATTATACCATACTATTTTACAATAACTTCAGCATCCCAAAACTCTATTATTTTACCATTTTATTAAAATATTATTTTTTTAGTCCAAAGCAAATATAAAAAACATTTTTTGGTTTTATTTTCTCTGGTCTGCTCTCTCTCTCTTCTATCTCACTTCTCTGTTACTTATCTGGGTTTGATTGTGCTCCAATCAGTGCTCCGGTCTATGGGTTTTTCGTATCTAGTATGTGCTCCGGTCAATGCTTCGGTTTGTGGGTTTTTTTGTTGTGCTCCGGCGGTGGGTTTTTTGGGTGGTGGGTTTTTGTTGGTTGTGGATCGTGGGTTTGTGCTTCAGTTGTGGATCTTGGGTCATGGATCGTGAATTCGTGATATGGGTTTTTGTTGGTTGTGATCCGATGGGTTTTTGTTGGTTGTTGTGCTTCGGCGGTGGGTTTTTGTTGGTTATGCTCCGGTGGGTTTTTGTTGTTTATGGGGGTCAGATTTGTGGGTTTGGCCGTGCTAGATGGCGTTGCCGTCGGTTTGGCCGTGGGTTATCGGTGTCACCGTGGGTTGGCTGTGCTTTGGGTTGCTGTCTGTTGAAGCTTCAGCGATGGAGAGACAAAGATGAGAGAGACAGAGATAAAATATATATATATATTTTTTTTGCAATTGTGCTACAGTGCAATTCTACATGTATAATTGCACTGTAGCAGTATTGTAAAAAATTTTGCAATACTTGGGTTTTGCATTCCCAATTGCTGAGCAGTTTAGAGCTTGAATTGCCAAGTTCTTCTTACATTTGGCATATACCAAGCCCACTGTGGATCCTCTTGGGCTGTGAGAGTAATGGAGATCTTGCCAAATACTCCTTTACCCCATGGAATGCCGTTTTGCATTCAGGTGTCCACTTATAGCCTTTCCATTTCTTCAAGAGCTAGAAGAAAGGTTTGTACCATTTAGCCGATTTAGAGGTGAATCGGTTAAAGGCCGCTGCCATTCCCGTGAGTCATTGTACTTCCTTAGGATTCCTTGAGGACTGCAAACATTGTATGGTCGTAATTTGATCAAGATTCACCTCTATTCCTTAGGGAGTGATCATGTAACAAAGAAATATCCCCGACCCAACTCCAAATGCACACTTTAAGGCATTTAGCCTGAGATGATATTTCCTCAAATTCTGAATACTTCAGATAGATTTTTAGATGTTTTTGAGTTTTTTTGCTTTTGACTACCATATCATCAATGTATGCCTTCATATTTCTCTTGAGTTGATCCTTAAACATCCTCCTAATTGTTCTCTGGTAGATCGATCCTGCATTCTTTAGTCTGAAAGACATTACTTTGTAGTGGTAATTTCCTTTAGAGGAAATAAATGAAGTTTTTCCCTAGTCCTCAAGAGCTAAGGCGACTTGGTGATACCCTTAAAATGCATCTAGGAAACTCATCCTCGGATGTTTGAACGTTGCATCAACTAATTGTTATATCTTTGGAACCGAGAAAGGATCTTTTTGGCACGCCTTGCTCAAGTCTGTGAAATCAACGCAAACTCTCCATTTCCCTGTTTCACCTACACTGCGTTGGCTAACCAATTTGGATAAAATACTTCCTTTATAGCCCCAACCAGTTTCAACTTGTCTACCTATTCTATTATTGCCTCGGTATGAATACGAGAGGATGTGCGAGGTTTCTACTTTTTGGGGGTGTACTTAGGACTTATGTTTAACAAATAGAAAATGAAGTATGGATCCACCCTAGGTACATCGTAAGGGCTTCAAGCAAATATATCTAAATTTTGAATTAAAAATAGAAGCAATTCTATTTTATCAGATTTGAAATTATTTGCGTAAATACATATTTTTACTTCTCTAAAAAAAATTATATGAAAAATTTTGCATAAATATGTCTTTTTACATCTCTACAAAAATAGATCTGAAATTCTTTGCATAAATACATCTTTTTACATCTGCAAAAAAATAATAGATCTGATGCGGAGTACAAATGGCTAGACAGTAAGACCCCATGCACCTTAACTACAGCTTCATAGTGACAACCGTAGGATATGTGTGGTGACAAGTAATGACCAATCCTAAAAGACTACTTTTTTGTCTAAGGATGCCTGACTGCCACACTGAGAATTCCCCCCACAGGGGGGGGGGGGGGGGGGGGGGGGGGGGGCACTACGATTTTTCATATAAAATTCATCCCTTCTACATCTACAGAAAACAAATCTGAATTTTTCTCACAAAGTTCATTTTTTATCTCACCAAAAACAAAACTGTATTTTTTTTTATTGAAAGATTCAATCTTTTACATCATAGAACCATATATATAATTTTTATTTAGAACTTCACAATTTTCATCTCAAAATCAATTCTTGACTTTCTAATCATGATTCTCACAACATGAACTAAGCTTTTTTTGGCATAAAATAATATGCAGATATAGGATTTAGAATAACATTTTAACCTTAGATCTAGGAAAATTAACATAGCGTTTTTTGCATCTCATTATCTGTTGCATATGGGTACCTAGATGGTTGTTTAAAGTCTAGAAGACCGAACTCTATTCGGCAAGATGAGTGTCTAACACCTTTCCATCCTGTAACCTAGCTCCTGAGTCTAGATCTTAGGTTCACAGATAATGTTTTTTCCTTCTTTTGTTGATAGATTGTAACTAGGAAAAAAAACCTTGTGATATTTTTACTTAGATTGTAAATTGGGATGAAAGCCGCATATAGTTTCTTTCTATCAATTAGAAGTGTTCAAATCAATAAGAACTCAATATTATTCATGTATTTTGTATTTTATAGTTTTCTTATTTTTGTAATATAAAAATAAGTGACGACTCCACAAAACCCTAAAAAGAGGTACACTCTTTTTTGAAAGCCAGTCTTTCACATCACCAGATATTTTTGATGACTTTCCTGGATCACCCTTCAATGAATAGGTTGAAGACGAGTTACGCAACTTTATGCTTGGGTCCCTTGCTCCTGCTCCAATTGAAGATCTTACACAAGATATTCTACCTCGCCACTAAACTTGGGTAAGATCCATTCTTGCACATTTACTTGATTATCATTGTTACACTGCTCCTGCTACACTACACAAGCTTCACACTTATCATGAGACTTTCACTGACCTTTTATGGAAAATCACAATGAAAGAGGAACTTGATGCATTATCCAAAAATCATACTTGAGATTGGTGAATTTCCTTCCTAGGAAGTCTGTGGTTGTAAGTGGATCTATAGGATCAAGACTGGCTTTGATGGGTCCATTGAGCTTAAATGATTAAACTGGGTACTCAAGGATTAAGATGTAGTAATTTTCAAAGTGGTAGTTTATATTTATGACTTTGTATTACTACGAATATTTTATGAAGGGGTTGCATGTATAATAAAGTCTCGGGATATAATTTATTAATAAGGCCTCGATTGCAATTATATTTATATAGTGGAATTAAATATAATTAATGGTAACTTTGGACTTGTCAAGAGTTGACAGAAAAGCCCAAGGTACATTGGAGCTAATGTCTTATTGGTCCTTTTTGGTTCTACTCCAAGCTACACACTAAAGCCCAATTGGAAATGCCCAAGAAGCCAGCCCAGTTAGATAATCAGTTAGTTATAAATGGAGAAATACGCATAATTTTTTATTAAAAAGAAAAGAAAAGAAAAGAGAGACATCATTGTGAAATAATGTGTATGTGTGAGTGAAGCTACTCGATTATTCTCCCTTGGAAACTAATTGAGAGAACATACTTCTTGGGCGTAAAGTGGAATTAGAGTGAAGATTAATTCACCACACCAAGGTACGCTATCTTGTTCCTAAATTCTAAAATTTACATAGTACATATTATCAATTATGAGAAATAGATCTCTTTTTTCCAACACAAAGGTATTCAACTTTACTTCAAAAATTAATCATAACTTTAAATGTTTACATGTTTTATTATTTTATTTTAGTAACTTTCTTAATGTAAAAATATGCTTGAAAATCATTAAATTTCCCTTATTCATATAGATATATTAGTCAATTTTGCTAATTTTATAAATTTAATATTTGTATTTGAGTTTTAGTTAAGGGTAAATTATATAGTTAGTCCCTATCCTTTCCACCAAATGTCAATTCAATCCCTAACCTTTCAATTGTGTCAATTTAATTCCTAACTTTTACAGTGCCGTGTCAATTTAGTCGATGTCGTTATCCTTGGTTGGAAAATGCTGATGTATCAAATGGAATAGTAAAAAATTATTTTTACTGTTGGCAAGTCTATGTGATGATTTTATAATATCTGGAAAGTAAAAAAGAGTAGTAGCAAATCACTCGTTTGCAAAGGGATCTGTGGCACAAGGTAATGCAGGTTTGATCCTAGTGGACTAAATCAGATTTTTTGAGCTGGTTTCTAGACCAACTTTTGTAAATGGGATTGTTTCTTTTAAACAATAATTTGTCATTTGGTTGCTATAGAGAGAGAGAGAGAGAGAGAGAGAGAGAGAGAGAGAGAGAGAGAGAGAGAGAGAGAGAGAGAGAGAGAGAGAGAAACTTTTAGGGATTTTAGAACTATTTAGTGAGAAGAATCAGATCTGTGTGCAGATTTTAATTTGGGTTTTTTTTTTAAGGAGAAACTATAATGTTGGTCTCTCAAGTTTAAAAAATGAGTTGTATTAGTATTAGTCCTTTTACTAATTGCCACTAGTGGTGTTACTTGCGTGGCTAATGGAACAATGATTTAGCATTTTTTTTAATGACATGGCATTTTTTAATTAAAAAAATTAAAATAACTAGTTTCCACCTAAGATTTTAGCAAACTAACCCGGCTGCAATCTGAAGCCATCAACGTCTTCGTCAACTACAGCTTCCAAACCCGAATAGAAGGAACTGTTGGAAACTATAGTCACCAATCTTTCATTGGAGAAAAGCTTAAGGTTTTCAATAGCAACAAGATTCCTATTCGGGTTGTTGAGGACAGTGCCCGCGTTATACCACTTGTCCTCGTAGGCTTCAAAGGCTTCTTTCAAGTCAATAATCTGGTCAGCTTGGGCCAAGTTTAGGTTGTCTGCCATCAGCAGTTTAAGCTCGGTCTCACCTAGCTTGGTCACCATGTCAGTCAGCTTGCCTTCCACCGCCAACCGGGCTTTCTCGGCATCCCATGCCTTTCTCTCAAAGGCCATAGCAACTTCGCCCTTCTCCTTGGCCATGGCCACGGCCCCGACAACAGGAGTTTGACCCTTACCCTGGGGGAGCTGAGGTTGAGCTGTGGGGTTAGCGTCGGACAAAAACTGAGCGAGGGTCATCATTCTCTACTTCACCATTCTCTCGGCTTGATCGGCCTTAGTGCCCGAAGTACCGACTGGCTCAGCTGTTTCTCTCTCAACTACTAGGGCGGGGGCTTCAAGCTGTTCAACAGCAATGTGTCTCCTACGATTTTGAGACACGCACTCAGCAGACTCGTCCCTCACCAGAGCAAGAGAAGGTTGAAAGAGAAAGGACGTAGAAAGTGAAATTGAAACCCAGGAAAGACTATATATAGAGGTTAGGGCACTTAACAAAGCTAGAAGTGGGAAAAACCCAGTCTCAACTTTTCGGTAACCTCCCCACATGTGTGGGAGCAGTTCACGAACCGTCAGACGGTTCGCCAACCGACAGGTTATAATTGCTGACATGACAGCCTGGCATAGTGTTGCTTTCAAGAAGACCCCGATAATTATCTTCTCCGCGCATAGAAGGGCGCTTGGTATTCTCTAGGAATCATCACTCCAACTCGGGCTTCCTTTAATCCACCCTCAGTATCCCACCCCATTAGACTCCTACGGTAATGCTTGGTTCACAGAATCCTTGATTCATATCCGACAGCCGAGCATGAATCAAGGGGGGGCTATTGTACGGAGTATTACTCCCCCTTGAGCCCATTATTTGTTAAAACCCATCATAGTGGCGTCACATGTAAGACCCTGCTCCAATTGGGCCCTGATTCCTAGAACACCTTGCATAGTCGCGTGTATTACCGGACTCTCAAACTCGGCCCAGGCGAGCTTTGACGCCCATCAAAGGCCCGAAACCACGAAACAATGAAATTTACGACATTAACGGTAAGAGTGATATCCTACTTGGTCGAGGGGTACGATTTCCGGGGAAAATAAGTCCCAGTATGCTCGACATCACCTAGGAGTATCGCCGTTGGGTCAACATGAGAGTCGATCACCCGCTCTAACTCCCTCATGCTAGAGGTATCTTCCTCGTCCTCGGCACCAGCTTGACTCTGAATGGGGTTGGGAAAGGTTGGATATGGGATTTGCTCGGGATTCCACAGCAGAAAATCCTCAGCCACTCCCATTGCTTTAAGGGCAACCAACCACCCCTCCCTGAACCCATGATGCCGAGCTTGGTGGAGAATAGGCTCCACAGAATTTTTAGCCTCTGTGAAGCTCGTGTTATACCACTTGTCCTCGTAGCCTTCAAGGGCTTCTTTCAAGTCAGCAATCTGGTTAGCTTGGGCCAAGTTTAGGCTATCCGCCGTTGCCAGTTTAAGCTCAGTCACACCTAGCTTGGTCACCATGTCAGTCAGCTTGCTCTCCACCGCCAACTGAGCTTTCTCGGCATCCTTCTCCTTTCTCTCAAAGGCCGTAGCAACTTCACCCTTTTCCTTAGCCATGGCCATGGCCTCAGCAAGAGGAGTTTGACACTTACCCTGGGCAGCTGAGGTTGAGCTGTGGGGTCGGCGCTAGGCAAAAACCGAGCGAGGGTCATCGTTCTCTACTTCACCATTCTCTTGGTTTGATCGGCCTTAAAGCCCGAAGTACCGACCGGCTCAGCTGTTTCTCTCTCAACTACTAGGGTGGGGGCTTCAGGCTATTCAACGGCAACGTGTCTCCTACGATTTTGAGACACGCGCTCAGCAGACTCGTCCCTCACCAGAGCAAGAGAAGGTTGATAGAGAAAGGACGTAGAAAGTGAAATTGAAACCCAGGGAAGACTATATATAGAGGTTAGGGCACTTAATGAAGCTAGAAGCGGGAAAAATCCCCTCTCAACTTTTTGGTAACCTCCCCACATATGTGGGAGCAGTTCACGAATCGTCAGACGGTTCGCCAACTGACAGGTTATAATTGCTGACATGATAGCCTGGCATAGCGCTACTTTCAAGAAGACCCCGATAATTATCTTCTCCGGACATAGAAGGGCGCTTGGTATTTTTTGGGAATCATCACTGCAACGCGAGCTTCCTTTAATTTGCCCTCAGTATCCCACCCCATTAGACTCCTAGGGTAATGATTGGTTCACAGAATCCTTGATTCATATCCGACAGCCAAGCATGAATCAAGGGGGGAGGGGGCTATTGTATGGAGTATTACTCCCCCTTGAGCCCATTATTTGTCAAAACCCATCATAGTGGTGTCACATGTAAGACCCTGCTCCAATTAGGCCCTGACTCCTGGAACACCTTGCATAGTCGCGTGTATTACTGGACTCGTAAACTCGGCCCAGGCAAGGTTTGACGTCCATCAAAAGCCCGAAACCATGAAACAAAGAAATTTATGACATGAACGGTAAGAGTGATATCCTACTTGGTTGGGGGATACGATTTCCGGGGAAGATAAATCCTAATATGCTCGGCATCACCTAGGGAGTATCCCTACCGGGAAAACCCTCTAATGGTGGAACCAGTTCCAATGCCACTCTCACCACCTCCCACTCCCAACTAAACACCCACTTAAGGGTAATAGCATTGGACCTCCCTTCCCACTGGCCACAAAAATAATCATGATTCTTCCACTAGCCTTGGGCTATAAATAGGAGCTTGGAATTTGAGAATAGGGGTTGGTAATTTGAGAGTAAATACTAAGAAAAGAGGGTGACCACTTTGGGAAAGATAGAGAGAACATTTCTGAGAGTACAAGAAACAAGGGCATTTGGGTTGCCGAACATAGGACCACCCATTGTAGGAAATCCAAAAGCCCACAAAAAAAGTAGATTGTGATTCCAAATAGAAGTTGGGCTCAACAGCTTCTTTTGGGTGCGCACATATATATATATATATATATATATATATATATATATATAACAATTAGAGTTAACTAGCACAATTGCTATTTTTTTTAGGGAGAACAATGGCTGAACTTATGCTTTAGATTTTACTCACACTTCATATATTAAGATTTGAGAGACTTCCGGAAATACCCAAAAAAATATAATAATAATAATAATAATAATAATAATAATGATGATGATGATGATGATGATGATGATGATGATGATGATGATGATGATGATGATGATGATGATGATGATGATGATGATGATGATGATGATGATGATGATGATGATGATGATGATGATGATGATGATGATGATGATGATGATGATAATAGTTCTTCATATATTAATTCTTTCTTATAATACCTTTATAATCCCAGCACTATCAGTGCTCTTCATAATGATGAGCTCTCAAAAAAAAAAAAAAAAAAAAAAAAAGAAGAGAAAAAGAAAGTTTACCTCAAAGAACACTACCAAAATCATTACATTGGAAAGCAAAGGTCGACAATGGTGGAGGCTATGGCTAGTCAGGGTTTCTTGGTCGTTGAGATAGATACTAGAGTAGAGAAAATCACACATTGAAAACCAAAGATTTATACGTGTGGGTATTCAGGGTTTTGAGGTTTTTTTTTTTTTTTTTTTTTTTAATTTTTTAGAATCAAGACTGTGATATTATTGAATCAAAACTTTGTTACGTATTACAAAAAGAGATATGTCCTTAGGATTAATACCATTGCGCCTAACATTGGAAAAAAAGATAAAATTTATATCTTTAATTTACTTCTACCTGAGAGTCTTTAATCACATGAACACAACCCATAAGGCAAAAACTATCAGAGTTAAGGAAATTGATAACAACCGCAGAATCTCCCTCAACCTCAGTCACATTGATGTCAATCTTCAAAGCAAAGAGAATGGCTCCCTTCAAGGTTTTGAGTTTGGAGTCATAAAATAGAGTTGGGGGTTTCACCATTTTAGTATGGATTACATTTGTTATTTAAATAAACCTTTAAAAGATGCTGGTGTGTAAAATTTGGATTATTTAAAAAGAAAAAGAAAATAGTGGTGAGTGGAAAATTGTGGAAGCTCCAGAGGCTTCGGTTATATATATATATATATATATATATATATATATATAGATGAGAGAAGGAATACCTAAAACTTTGTCACTTAACTAAGCCAATAAATGTTAACACTGACTAAAGAAACAATAACAAAATGTTCGTACCACATATTCAATCCTTAGTGACTCAATGTAATCATGGTTCCAAATGGAAGGTTGGTAATTTGCTGATCTCCGCAAAATATCTGGACTATTTGAAACTTTGTTGGCGGCCATGCATTGGACAGGACGAGCAAGGTAGGCTTTTCTGGTCCTGGATGTTACAAGTAAGATGGGATCTTTAGATGAGACAGGGAGTTAGGTAAGTAGTTTACACTACAAGAAACTTGGCTATTTTCAATGGTTGAAACTATCGAAAAAAGTATTAAAAACTGTAAAAAAAAATATTTTCAACGGTTGGAATGATCGTAGAGAACCGTTATTAAAAACCGTGTCGAGAACATTTTTCTACGGCCTATGCAACAGTTGAAAAATGTATTACACATTTATCAACGGTTAATGACCGTCAAAATATATACACATAAATGTAGATTAAAGTATGCTTATTAATTTTATCCACAGGCACCCAACCGTTGAAACAAGTATTTTCTTTTTTAAAAAAATAAATAAATTTGGATGCACTCTTTAATAACCTGAAACAAATTGTAAAAATCCATACAACTCAACTACTCTGCCTACTGTCCTTTACACTCTTAAATTTACA
Organism: Castanopsis chinensis; assembly: GCA_032878915.1. Taxonomy (NCBI): domain Eukaryota; kingdom Viridiplantae; phylum Streptophyta; class Magnoliopsida; order Fagales; family Fagaceae; genus Castanopsis; species Castanopsis chinensis. The sequence goes on from JAVQMG010000008.1 coordinate 332,759, forward strand.
TTGTTCATCTACCTTTCAAAATAGAAGATTCTTATAACCTTTAACCTTCAAGACCAATTCATTGGAAATTTTAAAAACATAGTGACTCACGTCTGCCATCCAGACATCTTTAGCCTGGTCCTCTTCAATGCATGCGAGATCCCATTAATCACTAAGTTCTTTTGATGCCTGCAAAAAGTGTCGTCCATTAGTAATTGTTATAAATGCCAAACCTAAATAAAAAGCCAAATAAGGGTAGTTCATTTTAGGAAGAAAATGCACCTACCTAAAAAAATAAATAAATACAACTAGCACAAAAAAAAGTCACGTATTAGCAATTTACAAATGTATAGATGCAAACTTGGTAAGTGAAAGTGAATGATTGGACTGAACTATCAACATTTTAAAGGAGGCAATTTATTCTATTAACATTTCCAAACTTCAAATTCAAATTCAAATAAGAAAACACTTATAATTGAATAAACTCATTTCTTAAAATTAAAACTGACCATATCAGAATTAGCTAAAACTAAAAGAAATGCAATAAACAAAAACAAATAACTGTGCACATGCTTAAACTCATCTCCATTAACAGTAACTACAACTATTTGTTTTAAGGTCAAAGTTTCCCTACAATGAATATTGCCTTATCCTTAGGCTTCCAAAGTGGATATTGTTTCCTTAACCACGCTATGGTCGCTGTCACGCCCTAAACCCAAAAGGATCCAAAGCATAAGAAAAACATCTCAAAGGTACCTGTAGATTTTGTTCCTTTTGGCAATTCAATCCAAATAAAATCATATCAAGTACCAACATCAAGAATTATCATAATAATCCCATTAAATATACTTCCAATGTAAGTCAGAGCTCTATGCAATAAATACAATGACCATTGGCCACAAAAGAATGGAGGTCTGAGTAAATAATTACATATCATCAACTTGTCCCATGAGTGGAAATAAAGGCATAACCACTATAAGATACAAGAGAATTGGGTCAAGCCTACTCTAAGTTATACATCATCAATTATCTCCATCACCAAAGTCAGCCTCCATCAGCAGTTAGTCTAACTACTGCTAGCCACCAAAAAGCTATCTCAAAACGATAGTTGCCTACTCTGAAAAATTTTGTAAAATAATGGAATGAGACAGAGCCCAGTAAGTAGCATAATTAACGGGGATGGGAGAAATGCAAGTTTCATGATAATGAACATTTTATAGACATGCTAAAATTTGGGAATCTCCATTTGAATTCTGCAAAATAAATTTCCTTAACATCATGACAAGAATGATAGGCATATTGTAGCACCAAGCTTCCCAAAGTAACTATGAAACTACATATTATTCATTGTGAGCCATAGAAAATCCAATACCATTTCAAATCCAGAAACCTCACCCAAGGCCACATGACAAGGTCGTTACACAGACAGGGTAATCACCAATATCATGGCACAATGACAAAACTACCTCAAAATCTCACAAGTTAATGTATTTAAAATACACAGTTCACTTCCAAGTAGTTTCATAAAATATTTCAATAATCAAATAGTCAGACTATTCTCAAAGTCCTCTAAACTATTTCTTTTCATAAATATTTTGCGAAAATTTCCCAAATAATACAAGCTAAGATAAAGCATCTTTAGAATTTGCAAATAATGCAATAAATTCATAAAATCCATTCCCTCGAATTATATCAAAGATGCTTATCTCTTCCATACTAACAAATCATGCATTTCCCCATATGCAATATTAAACATATGCACTTTTCATATATAATCATATATAATAGGGTCATAACACAATACTTTTTAAGAAAACATAGTTCCACAAATAATTTTCCAAAATGTGTTTGACCCAAAAACAAAGTTTATACAACGTGATTATTTTCCAAAAATCCCATTAAAACCTACTTACCTTGCAACCCCCAAAAAGCTTAGTTCCAAAACTCCTAAGAAGATTAGCTAGAACCTAAACAATACCAAACAAACCTATCATGATAAGCATAGGGCTTGACATTTTATCTAGCTACGAATTATAAATAGCTAGCTAAGAAATTAATTAGGCAAGCCTAATTACTTAACCTCACAAATAATGTATTTCACTTCCAAAGTTTATCAACAATTTCATTTACAAGGCTTACACTCCAATTTATAATCATGTCATTCAAAGCCTCTTCTTTACCATAAGAGATCCCAACACTTTATGAATTTCTTCCCCGATATACATGTCATTTTCAAGAGACCCACAAAACAACAACTTATATAACAATACCCACCATTACAAATGCCAAATGTAAATCCTCCACTAGCTCCAAATACACAATAAAAATTAGATTCATCAACCATCCAATACATCCACCAAGACCATAACCCATACACAAAAACACATAAATATCAGTTCTAATGATCATAAACCACATGGGTATTATTATAAAAGCTTAGATAAACATAGCCTCAAGAAAAAGCATATAAACCCACAAAAAGATTAGAAATTTTTACTTCAGGTGAGTGAGCCTTACCGTTTTCCTATGGAGTTTTCCGGTGATCTTGCCTGAAAATGATGGTGGAAACGGTGGTTGTGTGGAAGTAGTGGTGAGAGAGGATGTAAGAGTAGAGAGGAGTGTATGAGAGAAAATGAAAACAGAAAAGAAAAGATGGGAAGTGAGTGAGCCGGCCAAAGACGGGAGATAAGGTGGAGTGAAATGTGTGGTGGGAATGGGCGGGGTAGGTGGGGTAGTTGGGAGGCACGTGTGTCTCAAAAAAATCAAAAATTTTTTTTTTGGCTGCCTAGAATTCAAAACTAATTTTCCCTTCCACAGTAAAATATATCTTGTGTATTGAAAAGTACACACAATAAATTGCATCTTGTTCCTGCCTAATCAAATTTTTCATGCGCATCTATTGAATTTGTACATATATATGGCCATGAAACAAAGTAGACAAATGACATTATAATGTTAAAAAAGCCAAGCACCCTACGCTGTCAAACTCGCAAACTATACCAACTACCCTCAAACTAAAAATTGGAAGTCCTTGGTAGAAAAAAGTAAAAGTTAATTCATCACTCATCATAGAAAATCCCACAGCCCACCAAATTCCACATGATAATTGTTTTCTTTTTATTAAGTCCAGAGTTTGTTATAAAGGTGAAGATGGTCTTGTGTGTACCAAGTTCTACATGATAGTTGACTCAGTTTTAAATAGTAAGTGGCTTGCAGCAAGAGAATACAGTAAGGAGCAACCATACCTAGCGATCAAGCAAACAAGCATGAACTTAAAAACAAAAATTAGAAATTAGAGAATAAAAGAAAAAAATAAATGATAACCACTTGCTCACCAACTTTTTTTGAGGAACTTGCTCGCCAACTTGTGTCATTACATTACTTTTAGAACAACTTTATTAAAATTTGACATTAACAAAGTCTCCACAGATTCAGCTGGTCTGTACAACACAAAAGTCACAGCCTTACAAGTCAACTGAAAGAAAAATACACAAATCCACACTATTATTCATTATGAAATACAACAGATCCACACAACCTAGATTCTAAGAAATGGGAAATCAGCTCATGGGTACTGCTACTCTAATTAAAACTTCATGTTGACTTTGGGCGGACTGTTCTTGGGGTATAGGTATAACATTTTGAAACCAAATTTGAGAAAAAAACGTTAGACTTCCATTTTTACGCCCATCCATCGACACATAGTTGGAATCTGAATTTCGGGAAACAAGGTTAGGGGCATTGTTCAATCGACAATAACTCAAATGATTTGTGCCGAAAAAATACAAAATTCATGTTGAAATTGAACCTCGGAATGCCTACATTCTAAAAAATTTAGCACACTCTAAAGAATTCCTTACCGTTCAAAAGTTATTGTCTAGACGGTGACCAAATGTCACTTTCCAACAAATATTCCAAGTGATTAATTTTTGGGAAAATCTAGCAACTAACGTATTTTTTTCCAAAAGTTTTATTTTGGGTGAATTGATCTTGGGGTATAGGTATAGTATTTTGAAACCAAATCCGATAAAAAAACGTTAGACTTCCATTTTTGCGCCTATCTATCGGCAAATAGTTGGAATCCGAATTTCAGGAAAATCGGTAGGGGCATTATTCAAATGACAATAACTCTCACGATTTGGGTCGAAAAAATTCATACTTTTTGTTGAAATTTAAGCTTGGAATGTCTACTTTCTATAACATTAAACACACGTTAAAGAATTCCTTACTGTTCAAAACCTATTGTCTAAACGGTGACCAAATGTCACTTTACAACAAATCTTTCAAGCGATTAAGTTTCATGAATAACTAGTGACTAACATATTTTTGTCCGAAAGATTGATTTTGGGTCGATTATTCACGAGGTATATTTGTAATATTTTGAAACCAATTCTGAGAAAAAAAAATGTAAGACTTCCATTCTTACGCCCATCTATCGGCACATAGTTGGAATCCAAAATTCGGGAAACTTGGTAGGGGCATTATTCAAACGACAAGAACTCAATTGATTTGTGTCGAAAAAATTTAAACTTCTTGTTCAAATTGAAGCTCGGAATGTCTACTTTCCAAAACATTCAGCACGCGTTAAAGAATTCCCTATCATTAAAAAGTTATTGTCTAAACAATGACCAAACGTCACTTTCCAACAAATCTTCCAAGCGATTAAATTACGGGAATAACTAGCTGTAAACGTATTTTTTTCCAAAAGTTTGATTTTGGGTGGATTGGTCCCAGGGTGTATTTATAATATTGTGAAACCAAGTCCGATGAAAACTCGTTACATTTCCTTTTTCATGCCTATCTATCGGGAGAAAGTTGGAATCTGAATTCCGGGTAAATCGGAGGGGGCAATATTCAATTGACAATAACTATCACGATTTTTGTCGAAAAAATTCGTACTTTCTGCTGAAATTCAAGCTCAAAATGTCTACTTTCTATAACATTCAGCACGGGCTAAAGAATTCCCTATTGTTCAAAACCTATTGTCTAAACGGTGACCAAATGTCACTTTTCGACAAATCTTTCAAGCGATTAAGTTCGTGAACAACTAGCGACTAACATATTTTGGTTGGAAAGATTGATTTTGGGTGGGCGGTTCAAGGGGTATATGTATAATATTTTGAAACCAATTCTGAGAAAAAAATGTTAGACTTCCTTTTTTACGCCCATCTAACGGCACATAGTTGGAATCCAAAATTCGGGAAACTTGGTGGGGGCATTATTCAATCGACAATAACTCATATGGTCTACGCAAAAAAATTTAAACTTTTTTTTTTTAAATTGAAGCTTGGAATTTCTACTTTCTAAAACATTCAGAACGCGTTAAAGAATTCCCTACCGTTGAAAAGTTATTGTCTAAATGGTGACCAAATGTCACTTTCCAACAAATCTTCCAAGCAATTAAATTTTAGGAATAACTAGCCACAAACGTATTTCTTTCCAAAAGTTTGATTTTGAGTCGATTGTTCTTAGGGTGTATTTATAATATTGCGAAACCAAGTCCGATAAAAAAATGTTAGACTTCCATTTTTACACCTATGTATCGGCACATAGTTGGAATCTAAATTTCGGGTAATTCGGTGGGGCATTATTCAAATGACAATAACTCTCACGATTTGTGTCGAAAAAATTCATACGGTGGTTGTGTGGAAGTACTGGTGGGAGAGTATGTAAGAGTAGAGAGGAGTGTATGAGAGAAAATGAAAAAAGAAAAGAAAAGATGGGAAGTGAGTGAGCCAGCCAAAGACGGGAGATAAGGTGGAGTGAAATGTGTGGTGGGAATGGGCGGGGTAGGTGGGGTAGTTGGGAGGCACGTGTGTCTCAAAACAATCAGATTTTTTTTTTTGGCCACCTAGAATTCAAAACTAATTTTCCCTTCCAAAGTAAAATATATCTTGTGTATTGAAAAGTACACACAATAAATTGCATCTTGTTCCAGCCTAATCAAATTTTTCATGCCCATCTACTGAATTTGTAGATATATATGGCCACGAAACAAAGTAGACAGATGACATAATAATGTTAAAAAAGCCAAGCGCCCTATGCTGTCAAACTTGCAAACTACATCAACTACCCTCAAACTAAATATTGGAACTCTGATTAAAGGATTCCAAGAAAAAAATGTTAGACTTCCATTTTTACGCCCATCTATCAGCACATAGTTGGAATCCGAAATTCAGGAAACTCTGTGAGGGCATTATTTAATCGACAATAACTCAAATGATTTGTAACGAAAAAATTCAAACTTCTTGTTAAAATTGAAGCTCAGAATGTCTACTTTCTAAAACATTCAGCACGCACTAAAGAATTCCTTATTGTTCAAAACCTATTGTCTAGACAGTGACCAAATGTCACTTTTCGACAAATCTTTCAAGCGATTAAGTTTTGTGCATAACTAGCAACTAACATATTTTTGTCAGAAAGATTGATATTGGGTGGATTGTTCACGGGGTATATGTATAATATTTTGAAACCAGTTCTAACAAAAAAATGTTAGACTTCCATCTTTACGCCCATCCGTTGGCATATAGTTGGAATCCAAAATTCGGGAAATTTGGTGGGGGCATTATTCAATCGACAATAACTCATATGATCTGTGTCGAAAAAATTTAAACTTCTTTTGAAAATTGAAGCTCGGAATGTCTACTTTCTAAAACATTCAGTACGCGTTAAAGAATTCCCTACCGTTCAAAAGTTATTGTCTAAACGGTGACCAAACGTCAATTTCCAACAAATCTTCCAAGCGATTAAATTTTATTAATAACTAGCAACAAACGTATTTTTTTTCCAAAAGTTTGATTTTGGGTGGATTGCTCTTAGGGTGTATTTATAATATTGTGAAACCAAGTCCGATGAAAAAATGTTAGACTTCCGTTTTTATGCCTATCTATCGGCACATAGTTGGAATCTGAATTTTGAGTAAATCGGTGGGGGCATTATTCAAATGACAATAACTCTCACGATTTGTGTCGAATAAAATTCATACAGTGGTTGTGTGGAAGTACTGGTGGGAGAGGATGTAAGAGTAGAGAGGAGTGTATGAGAGAAAATGAAAAAAGAAAAGAAAAGAAAAGATGGGAAGTGAGTGAGCCGGCCAAGGACGGGAGATAAGGTGGAGTGAAATGTGTGGTGGGAATGGGCGGGGTAGTTGGGAGGCACATGTGTCTCAAAAAAATCAGATTTTTTTTTTTTGGCTGCCTAGAATTCAAAACTAATTTTCTCTTCCATAGTAAAATATATCTTGTGTATTGAAAAGTACAGACAGTAAATTGCTTCTTGTTCTTGTGTCGAAAAAATTCATACTTTGTGTTGAAATTCAAGCTCAGAATGTCTACTTTCTATAACATTCAGCACACATTAAAGAATTCCTTGTTGTTCAAAACCTATTGTATAATATTTTGAAACCAATTCTGAGAAAAAAATGTTAGAATTCCATGTTAGAATTCCATTGAGCCGGCCAAGGACGGGAGATAAGGTGGAGTGAAATGTGTGGTGGGAATGGGCGGGGTAGGTGGGGTAGTTGGGAGGCACGTGTGTCTCAAAAAAATCATATTTTTTTTTTTTTGGCTGCCTAGAATTCAAAACTAATTTTCTCTTCCACAGTAAAATGTATCTTGTGTATTGAAAAGTACACACAGTAAATCGCATCTTGTTCCTGCCTAATCAAATTTTTCATGCCCATCTATTGAATTTGTACATATATATGGCCATGAAACAAAGTAGACAGATGACATAATAATGTTAAAAAAGCCAAGCACCCTATGCTGTCAAACTCGCAAACTACATGAACTACCCTCAAACTAAAAATTGGAAGTCCCTGGTAGAAAAAGGTAAAAGTTAATTCATCACTCATCATAGAAAATCCCACAGCCCACCAAGTTCCACATGATAATTGTTTTTTTTATTATTAAGTCCAGAGTTTGTTGTAAAGGTGAAGATGGTCTTGTGTGTACCATGTTCTACATGATAATTGACTCAGTTTTAAATAGTATGTCGCTTGCAGCAAGAGAATACAGTAAGGCGTAACCATACCTAGCAATCAAGCAAACAAGCAGGAACTGAAAAACAAAAATTAGAAATTAGAGAATAAAAGAAAAAATTAAATGAGAACCAGTTGATCACCAACTTTTTTTAAGGAACTTGCTCGCCAACTTGTGTCAATACATTACTTTTAGAACAACTTTATTAAAATTTGACATTAACAAACTCTCCACAGTAAAATGTATCTTGTGTATTGACGGTGACCAAACGTCACTTTCCAACAAATATTCCAAGCGATTAAGTTTCGGGAATAACTAGCCACTAACGTATTTTTTTCCAAAAGTTTGAATTTGGGTGAATTGTTCTCGGGGTATAGGTATAACATTTTGTAGCCAAATCCGATAAAAAAACGTTAGACTTCCATTTTTATGCCTATCTATCGGCACGTAGTTGGAATCCGATTTTCGAGTAAATCTGTGGGGGCGTAATTCAAATGACAATAACTCTCATGATTTGGGTCGAAAAAATTAAACTTTGTGTTGAAATTCAAGCTCGGAATGTCTACTATCTAAAACATTCAGGAAACGTTAAAGAATTCCCCACTGTTCAAAAGTTATTGTCTGAATGGTGACCAAACGTCACTTTTCAACAAATCTTTCAAGCGATTATGTTTTGTGATACATAGCCACTAACCTACTTTTATCCAAAAGATTGATTTTGGCTGGATTTTTCTTAGGGTATATGTATAATTTTTTGAAACCAAATTTGGGAAAAAAAGCGTTAGACATCCATTTTTACACACATCTATCGGCACATAGTTGGAATCCGAAATTCGGGAAACTCCGTGGGGGCATTATTTAGTCGACAATAACTCATATGATTTGTGACGAAAAAAGTCAAACTTCTAGTTGAAATTGAAGCTCAGAATGTCTACTTTCTAAAACATTCAACATGCTTTAAAGAATTCCTTACCGTTCAAAAGTTATTGTCTAGACGGTGACCAAATGTCACTTTCCAACAAATATTCCAAGCGATTAATTTTTGGGAATATCTAGCAACTAACGTATTTTTTTCCAAAAGTTTGATTTTGGGTGAATTGTTCTTGGGGTATAGGTATAATATTTTGAAACCAAATCCGATAAAAAAATGTTAGACTTCCATTTTTACGCCCATCCATCGGCACGTAGTTAGAATCTGAATTCCGGGAAACAAGGTGGGGGCATTGTTCAATCGATAATAACTCACACGATTTGTGTCGAAAAAATTTATACTTTGTGTTGAATTTCAAGCTCAGAATGTCTACTTTCTATAACATTCAGCACACATTAAAGAATTCCTTGTTGTTCAAAACCTACTGTATAATATTTTGAAACCAATTCTGAGAAAAAAATGTTAGACTTCCATTTTTACGTCCATCTATCGGCACATAGTTGGAATCCGAAATTCGGGAAACTCCGTGGGGGCATTATTCAATCGACAATAACTCAAATGATTTGTGACGAAAAAATTCAAACTTGTTGTTGAAATTGAAGCTCAGAATGTCTACTTTCTAAAACATTCAGCACGCTTTAAAAAATTCCTTACCGTTCAAAAGTTATTGTCTAGACAGTGACCAAATGTTACTTTCCAACAAATATTCCAAGCGATTAATTTTTGGGAATATCTAGCAACTAACGTATTTTTTTTCCAAAAGTTTGATTTTGGGTGAATTGTTCTTGGGGTATAGGTATAATATTTTGAAACAAAATCCGATAAAAAAATGTTAGACTTCCATTTTTATGCCCATCTATCGTCACATAGTTGGAATCAAAAATTCGGGAAACTTGATGGGGGCATTATTCAAACGACAAAAACTAAAATGATTTGTGTCGAAAAAATTTAAGCTTCTTGTTCAAATTGAAAATCGGAATGTCTACTTTCCAAAACATTCAGCACGCGTTAAAGAATTCCCTATCATTAAAAAGTTATTGTCTAAACAGTGACCGAACGTCACTTTCCAACAAATTTTCCAAGCAATTAAACTTCGGGAATAACTAGCCGTAAACATATTTTTTTCCAAAAGTTTGATTTTGGGTGGATTGGTCTCATGGTGTATTTATAATATTGTGAAACCAAGTCCTCTGAAAGACGTTAGACTTCCTTTTTTACGCCTATCTATCGGGACAAAGTTGGAATCAGAATTTCGGGTAAATCAGACGGGGCAATATTCAAATGACAATAACTATCACGATTTATGTCGAAAAAATTCATACTTTGTGTTGAAATTCTAGCTCAGAATGTTTACTTTCTACAACATTGAGCAGGCACTAAAGAATTCCTTATTGTTCAAAACCTATTGTCTAGACGGTGACCAAATGTCACTTTTCGACAAATCTTTCAAGCGATTAAGTTTTGTGAATAACTAGCAACTAACATATTTTTGTCGGAAAGATTGATATTGGGTGGATTGTTCACGGTGTATATGTATAATATTTTGAAACCAATTCAGAGAAAAAAATGTTAGACTTCCATTTTTACGATAAATAAATGAGTGAAGTCCCACAGTAAGTAGTGATGAGAAGAATAAGTGGTTACTATAACATAATTAAGCACATACCATTGAGCTTAGACTTTTTGAGTTAAAGTGTGTCTTTATATATTATATTACTTATACAAGGAAACATCCCCCAAGATGTTTATCTTGCTAACAGAGAGAAATAACTATCCCAGCTTTGGTAGTACACTTTTCCTGTTTGTAAATCATAATGTTCTTTAAATTCTACTATCATAATGTGCTTTAAATTATACTAGAAATTTGATAAACGAAGAAAATTGACAGAGGAAGCTCTTCTAGTCCTAGTTAGCAAGCATGGCAATCATCAGTCTTGGTGTTTCTAACTTCTTCAACTAGCCTATGGCAATACTTAAAAGACATATCCTCAAATTACACTTTGCACCCCGCAATTAATTTTGCCACTATTTAGATCAAAAACCAAAGTTTATGGTGCAAAATGTAATAGAAGAGTATAATTTAGGAAGGTAAAGTGTAATTTCTCATTTATTTTTAAATGATTGAAAAAATGGGCAACTGAGTATTTTTACGTGATTCTGTCCAAGATGACATTGGAATTAATAGAAAGGTGTAAAGTGTAACATAAGTTATAGCTTAGGGCGCCAATCGTACATTTTAAAAATTTAGGGCATAAAGTGTAATTTAGAGTATAATTTAGAATGGTCAAATATAATTTCTCCAAAACACTACTAATAGAATTAAAAGACTAAATTTTATATCAATCGTCCCTGGACCATTATTACAACAGCTCTCCTTTTTCTTGGCTGGGGACCAACAGTATAACTATCCATGTCGCTATTAACATAATAAGTTGTTGGAATTAACATCTTTTTCTATGGAAATTATTCCTCAAGAAATGGTGCAATTAATTACAGCACAATGTAACTATCCTTGTCGCTTTTAACACAATATCAAATTTATCTTTCATTGCACTTAACTCTAAATTGACGATTTAGTTGTCTTTAATTGAATGTTGCATGTAACTATACTAATTAATCAACTTGAGTAATTGATTACCCAACAATGCAAACTACTAGTTAAATTAAAAACAAAGTTTTTTCCCATTAAAAAAAAAAAATAACGTTTTTTATTTTATTTTATTTTATTTTTTTATAAATAATATATATATATATATATATATATATAAAGAAGTCACAAAGAATTAAGATAGCGAAGGTCCATGGTTTGACGTACCAGCTATGCTCAAGCATTTGCTCCATCACTTCCCTCACCAAGTTGATTATCCGAGTTAAACGTACCAGGTTTCTGCAATGACTATTGTTATCCTTCGCAAAACCATTTTTAATTTCAGTCTCCACTAAAGTCTGTGTTGTGTCGTATTTCTTTGAGGTTTCCACAAGATTATCCACCTTTGATTTTAGGTAGACAATAAGCAAACTTATTACAGTAGTGTGTAAAAGGAAAATAATGAAGGAATACAGACCAAGAAACATTGTTCAAGTAGATATTGTAAGTCATAATAAAATTATTCTGTGGTTCACACCTTGGTTTGGAGCTCCAGGTCCGTAAAGTTAATATGGATGCCAAGGTAGAAGAGGAAAGTATAATTGAGACGGCAAAACTGAACCACATCACTGACCTTGATGTGTGGATTTTCCGAGTTTACTGTATCTGCAAGCGCCTGAATTGAATCTGCCCACTTCCTCAAGGGATTGTCTCACGCTGCCATTGCAGGAGAGCCTATATCACCGTTCACACAGAAGGTTTACCAACAAATGCAGCGTGTAGAGAAGCATGAATAGCACAACGTCTTTTGGGGTCTCATATAACGTTTGACTGCTTAAAAAACATTTTAAGAACACTTACCAAACAAGCTTGGCTTTCTTCACACGCGCGTTTGAATTTTCTTCTATCTTGGGCAAAAATATTAAAATACACCCACCCCTTCGCCCAGCTGGGGGACCATTCGAAGTTCAAACCCAAGTCCCCTTACACCAAGTGGACCCACCTCTTCACTTGGTATTTGTGTTTAAACCGAGTGATGCTACGGTATTAAGTATTAGCGCTTGTTTTGTTAAGATCTTGTTTTGTTTTTATTTTTTTATTTTTAGTTTTTATCAAGATGAAATCCAATGTCTTACCAATTGCATTTTACCACTCTTTTTCCCCTTATAAAAAGTACTCAAAAGTTTATTTTTGGTGTACTTCACAGTTTTGGAAGTCCTCATTGTTTAAATGATCATGATTTTGGTATATGATGCCCATTTAACCAACCCCAAATACAGCATTATATCAAAATCTGACTCCCTGCATTTCCTTTTTTTCCCCTCAAGGGACATCAATTTTCTTGAATATTTCAGTTTTTATTGCCTTTATGAATTTTAAAATCTAATCAAGTAGTTACGTGCTGTGACTAGAGTTACTGTAATTATTTATGACATTCTCAAAAAAAAAAAAAAAAAAAAAAAAAAACAGAAATACATACATGGCAACGAATTCCATAGCAGATCCTATCCTTCATCAAATACAAAACTAACATATATTAGTGCATGTGACATTTTTCTTCTGATCACAAGCTTTATTATGTGACATTATTATCTCATTACTTTTGGAGTTTAATGACTTGGTACTCTTTCAATTCACATAATAATAAGTCACACTAATTGAATTCAAGTGAAATTCACTATTTGTGTAAGCGAAGGGAGTATCATATCACTGTATTCTAAGAGTACCTAATAATTTTGTTTATTTAAGAATAACTTTGCGAGTGAGAGGAGACAGGGGCACAATGAGTGGCATACATTCATAAATCCAAATCTTTAAAAATGAAAAGGAAAAAAAAAAAAAAAAAAAAAACTGCACTAATACACAATGGGTCGAATCACTCAATAAATTACATGCTTTTTCTCATGACAGTTTATGTGGTAGGTTAGGACTGGTTGATAATAATAATGATGTGAACAGGGTTTAGGGTTTAGGGTTTAGGGTTTTAGGGTTTAGGGTTTAGGGTTTAGTGTTTAGGGTTTAGGGTAGCCAAAGACGGGAGATAAGGTGGAGTGAAATGTGTGGTGGGAATGGGTGGGGTAGGTGGGGTAGTTAGGAGGCACGTGTGTCTCAAAAAAATCAGATATTTTTTTTTGGCCACCTAGAATTCAAAACTAATTTTCCCTTCCAAAGTAAAATATATCTTGTGTATTGAAAAGTACACACAATAAATTGCATCTTGTTCCAGCCTAATCAAATTTTTCATGCCCATCTACTGAATTTGTACATATATATGGCCACGAAACAAAGTAGACAGATGACATAATAATGTTAAAAAAGCCAAGCACCCTATGCTGTCAAAGTTGCAAACTACATCAACTACCCTCAAACTAAATATTGGAACTCCGATTAAAGGATTCCAAGAAAAAAATGTTAGACTTCTATTTTTACGCCCATCTATCAACACATAGTTGGAATCCGAAATTCAAGAAACTCTGTGGGGGCAATATTTAATCGACAATAACTCAAATGATTTGTGACGAAAAAATTCATACTTCTTGTTGAAATTGAAGCTCAGAATGTCTACTTTCTAAAACATTCAGCACGCGCTAAAGAATTCCTTATTGTTCAAAACCTATTGTCTAGACGGTGACCAAATGTCACTTTTCGACAAATCTTTCAAGCGATTAAGTTTTGTGAATAACTAGCAACTAACATATTTTTGTCGGAAAGATTGATATTGGGTGGATTGTTCACGGGGTACATGTATAATATTTTGAAACCAGTTCTAACAAAAAAATGTTAGACTTCCATTTTTACGCCCATCCATTGGCATATAGTTGGAATCCAAAATTCGGGAAATTTGGTGGGGGCATTATTCAATCGACAATAACTCATATGATCTGTGTCAAAAAAATTTAAACTTCTTTTGAAAATTGAAGCTCGGAATGTCTACTTTCTAAAACATTCAGTACGCGTTAAAGAATTCCCTACCGTTCAAAAGTTATTGTCTAAACGGTGACCAAACGTCAATTTCCAACAAATCTTCCAAGTGATTAAATTTTATTAATAACTAGCAACAAACGTATTTTTTTCCAAAAGTTTGATTTTGGGTGGATTGTTCTTAGGGTCTATTTATAATATTGTGAAACCAAGTCCGATGAAAAAACGTTAGACTTCCGTTTTTATGCCTATCTATCGGCACATAGTTGGAATTTGAATTTCGGGTAAATCGGTGGGGGCATTATTCAAATGACAATAACTCTCACGATTTGTGTCGAATAAAATTCATACAGTGGTTGTGTGGAAGTACTGGTGGGAGAGGATGTAAGAGTAGAGAGGAGTGTGTGAGAGAAAATGAAAAAATAAAAGAAAAGAAAAGATGGGAAATGAGTGAGCCGGCCAAGGACGGGAGATAAGGTGGAGTGAAATGTGTGGTGGGAATGGGCGGGGTAGGTGGGGTAGTTGGGAGGCGCATGTGTCTCAAAAAAATCAGATTTTTTTTTTGGCTGCCTAGAATTCAAAACTAATTTTCTCTTCCACAGTAAAATATATCTTGTGTATTGAAAAGTACAGACAGTAAATTGCTTCTTGTTCTTGTGTCGAAAAAATTCATACTTTGTGTTGAAATTCAAGCTCAGAATGTCTACTTTCTATAACATTCAGCACACATTAAAGAATTCCTTGTTGTTCAAAACCTATTGTATAATATTTTGAAACCAATTCTGAGAAAAAAATGTTAGAATTCCATTTTTACGCCCATCTATCGGCACATAGTTGGAATCCGAAATTCGGGAAACTCCGTGGGGGCATTATTCAATCGACAATAACTCAAATGATTTGTGACGAAAAAATTCAAGCATCTTGTTGAAATTGAAGCTCAGAATGTCTACTTTCTAAAACATTCAGCACGCTTGAAAGAATTCCTTACCATTCAAAAGTTATTGTCTAGACAGTGACCAAATGTCACTTTCCAACAAATATTCCAAGCGATAAATTTTTGGGAACATCTAGCAACTAACGTATTTTTTCCCAAAAGTTTGATTTTGGGTGAATTGTTCTTGGGGTATAGGTATAATATTTTGAAACCAAATCCGATAAAAAAACGTTAGACTTCCATTTTTATGCCCATCTATCGGCACATAGTTGGAATCCAAAATTTGGGAAACTTGGTGGTGGCATTATTCAAACGACAATAACTAAAATGATTTGTGTTGAAAAAATTTAAGCTTCTTGTTCAAATTGAAGCTCGGAATGTCTACTTTCCAAAACATTCAGCACGCGTTAAAGAATTCCCTATCATTAAAAAGTTATTGTCTAAACAGTGACCGAACGTCACTTTCCAACAAATTTTCCAAGCGATTAAATTTCGGTAATAACTAGCCGTAAACGTATTTTTTTCCAAAAGTTTGATTTTGGGTGAATTGGTCTCATGGTGTATTTATAATATTGTGAAACCAAGTCCGCTGAAAAGACGTTAGACTTCCTTTTTTACGCCTATCTATCGGGACAAAGTTGGAATCTGAATTTCGGGTAAATCAGAGGGGGCAATATTCAAATGACAATAACTATCACGATTTGTGTCTAAAAAATTCATATTTGTGTTGAAATTCTAGCTCGGAATGTGTACTTTCTATAACATTAAGCACGCGCTAAAGAATTCCTTATTGTTCAAAACCTCTTGTCTAGACGGTGACCAAATGTCACTTTTCGACAAATCTTTCAAGCGATTAAGTTTTGTGAATAACAAGCAACTAACATATTTTTGTTGGAAGGATTGATATTGGGTGGATTGTTCACGGGGTATATGTATAATATTTTGAAACCAGTTTTGAGAAAAAAATATTAGACTTCCATTTTTACGCCCATCCATCGGCATATAGTTGGAATCCAAAATTCGGGAAATTTGGTAGGGGCATTATTCGATCCACAATAACTCATATGATCTGTGTCAAAAAAATTTAAACTTCTTTTTAAAATTGAAGCTCGGAATGTCTACTTTCTAAAACATTCAGCACGCGTTAAAGAATTCCCTACCGTTCAAAGTTATTGTCTAAACGGTGACCAAACGTCACTTTCCAACAAATCTTCCAAGCAATTAAATTTCAGGAATAACTAGCCACAAACGTATTTTTTTCCAAAATTTTGATTTTGGGTGGATTGTTCTTAGGGTGTATTTATAATATTGTGAAACCAAGTCTGATAAAAAAACGTTAGACTTCCATTTTTATGCCTATCTATCGGCACATAGTTGGAATCTGAATTTCGGGTAAATCGGTGGTGGCATTATTCAAATGACAATAACTCTCACGATTTGTATCGAAAAAAATTCATATGGTGGTTGTGTGGAAGTACTGGTGGGAGAGGATGTAAGGGTAGAGAGGAGTGTATGAGAGAAAATGAAAAAAGAAAAGAAAAGATGGGAAGTGAGTGAGCCGGCCAAGGACGGGAGATAAGGTGGAGTGAAATGTGTGGTGGGAATGGGCGGGGTAGGTGGGGTAGTTGGAAGGCACGTGTGTCTCAAAAAAATCAGATGTTTTTTTTTTTGGCTGCTTAGAATTCAAAACTAATTTTCTCTTCCACAGTAAAATATATCGTGTATTGAAAAGTACACACAATAAATTACATCTTGTTCCTGCCTAATCAAATTTTTCATGCCCATCTATTGAATTTGTACATATATATGGCTACGAAACAAAGTAGACAGATGACATAATAATGTTAAAAAAGCCAAGCACCCTATGCTGTCAAACTCGCAAACTACATCAACTACCCTCAAACTAAAAATTGGAAGTCCCTAGTAGAAAAAAGTAAAAGTTAATTCATCACTCATCATAGAAAATCCCACAGCCCACCAAGTTCCACATGATAATTGTTTTTTTTTTATTAAGTCCAGAGTTTGTTGTAAAGGTGAAGATGGTCTTGTGTGTACCAAGTTCTACATGATAATTGACTCAGTTTTAAATAGTAAGTGGTTTGCAGCAAGAGAATACAGTAAGGAGCAACCATACCTAGTGATCAAGCAAACAAGCATGAACTTAAAAACAAAAATTAGAAATTAGAGAATAAAAGAAAAAAATAAATGATAACCACTTGCTCACCAACTTTTTTTAAGGAACTTGCTCGCCAACTTGTGTCATTACATTACTTTTAGAAGAACTTTATTAAAATTTGACATTAACAAAGTCTCCACAGATTCAGCTGATCTGTACAACACAAAAGTCACAGCCTTACAAGTCAATTGAAAGAAAAATGCACAAATCCACACAATTATTCATTATGAAATACAACAAATCCACACAACCTAGATTCTAAGAAAAGGGAAATCTGCTCATGGGCACTGCTACTCTAATTCAAACTTCATGTTGAAATTGATTGTCGGAATGCCTACATTCTAAAACATATAGCACGCGTTAAAGAATTCCTTACCGTTGAGAAGTTATTGTCTAAACGGTGACCAAACGTCACTTTCCAACAAATATTCCAAGCAATTAAGTTTCAAGAATAACTGGCCACTAACGTATTTTTTTCCAAAAGTTTGATTTTGGGTGAATTGTTCTCGGGGTATAGGTATAACATTTTGTAGCCAAATCCGATAGAAAAAAACGTTAGACTTCCATTTTTATGCCTATCTATCAGCACGTAGTTGGAATTCGATTTTCGGGTAAATCTGTGGGGGCATAATTCAAATGACAATAACTCTAATGATTTGGGTCGAAAATATTAAACTTTGTGTTGAAATTCAAGCTCCGAATGTCTACCACCTAAAACATTCAGCAAACGTTAAAGAATTCCTCACTGTTCAAAAGTTATTGTCTGAATGGTGACCAAACGTCACTTTTCAACAAATCTTTCAAGCGATTATGTTTTGTGATACATAGCCACTAACATATTTTTATCCAAAACATTGATTTTGGCTGGATTTTTCTCAGGGTATATGTATAATTTTTTGAAACCAAATTTGGGAAAAAAAAACGTTAGACATCCATTTTTTTGCGCATCTATTGGCACATAGTTGGAATCCGAAATTCAGGAAACTCCGTGGGGGCATTATTCAGTCGACAATAACTCAAATGATTTGTGATGAAAAAATTCAAACTTCTTGTTCAAATTGAAGCTTTGAATGTCTACTTTCTAAAACATTCAGCACGCTTTAAAAAATTCCTTACCGTTCAAAAGTTATTGTCTAGACGGTGACCAAATGTCACTTTCCAACAAATATTCCAAGCAATTAATTTTTTTCCAAAAGTTTGATTTTGGGTGAATTGTTCTTGGGGTATAGGTATAATATTTTGAAACCAAATCCGATAAAAAACTGTTAGACTTCCATTTTTATGCCCATCTATCGGCACATAGTTGGAATCCAAAATTCGGGAAACTTGGTGGGGGCATTATTCAAACGACAATAACTAAAATGATTTGTGTTGAAAAAATTTAAGCTTCTTGTTGAAATTGAAAATTGGAATGTCTACTTTCCAAAACATTCAGCACGTGTTAAAGAATTCCCTATCATTAAAAAGTTATTGTCTATACAGTGACCGAACGTCACTTTCCAACAAATTTTCCACGCAATTAAATTTTGGGAATAACAAGCCGTAAACGTATTTTTTTCCAATAGTTTGATTTTGGGTGGATTAGTCTCAAGGTGTATTTATAATATTGTGAAACCAGGTCCGCTGAAAAGACGTTAGACTTCCTTTTTTACGCCTATCTATCGGGACAAAGATGGAATCAGAATTGCAGGTAAATCAGACGGGGCAATATTCAAATAACAATAACTATCACGATTTTTGTCAAAAAAATTCATACTTTGTGTTGAAATTCTAGCTCGAAATGTGTACTTTCTATAACATTAAGCACACGCTAAAGAATTCCTTATTGTTTAAAACCTATTGTCTAGACGGTGATCAAATGTCACTTTTGGACAAATCTTTCCAGCAATTAAGTTTTGTGAATAACTAGCAACTAACATATTTTTGTCGGAAAGATTGATATTGGGTGGATTGTTCACGGGGTATATGTATAATATTTTGAAACCAATTCAGAGAAAAAAATGTTAGACTTCTGTTATTACGCCCATCTATCGACACATAGTTGGAATCCAAAATTTGGGAAACTTGTTGGGGGCATTATTCAGTTGACAATAACTCAAATGACTTGTGTCGAAAAATTTAAACTTCTTTTTGTAATTGAAGCTCGGAATGTCTACTTTATGAAACATTCAGCACGTATTAAAGAATTCCCTACCGTTCAAAATTTATTGTCTAAACGGTGACCAAATGTCACTTTCCAACAATTCTTCCAAGCGATTAAATTTCGGGAATAACTAGCCGCAAACGTATTTTTTTCCAAAGTTTTGATTTTGGGTGGATTGGTCTCAGGGTGTATTTATAATATTGTGAAACCAAGTCCGATAAAAAGACGTTAGACTTCCTTTTTTATGCCTATCTATCGGCACAAAGTTGGAATCTGAATTTCGGGTAAATCGGAGGGGGCAATATTCAAATGACAATAACTATCATGATTTGTGTCAAAAAAATTCATACTTTGTGTTTAAATTCAAGCTCGGAATGTGTACTTTCGATAACATTCAGCACGCGCTAAAGAATTCCTTATTGTTCAAAACCTATTGTCTAAACGGTGACCAAATGTCACTTTTCGACAAATCTTTCAAGCGATTAAGTTTCGTGAGTAACTAGCGACTAACATATTTTTGTCGGAAAGATTGATATTGGGTGGATTGTTCACGGGGTATATGGATAATATTTTGAAACCAATTCTGAGAAAAAAATGTTCGACTTCCGTTTTTACGTCCATCTACCGACACATAGTTTGAATCCAAAATTCGGGAAACTTGGTGGGGGCATTATTCAATCAACAATAACTCAAATGATTTGTGTCGAAAAATTTAAACTTCTTTTTGAAATTGAAGCTCGGAATATCTACTTTATAAAACATTCAGCACGCGTTAAAGAATTCACTACCGTTCAAAGGTTATTGTCTAACCGGTGACCAAATGTCACTTTCCAACAATTCTTCCAAGTGATTAAATTTCGGGAATAACTAGCCGCAAACATATTTTTTTTCAAAACCAACTCCGATAAAAAGACGTTAGACTTCCTTTTTTATGCCTATCTATCAACACAAAGTTGGAATCTGAATTTCGGGTAAATTGGAGGGGGCAATATTCAAATGACAATAACTATCACAATTTGTGTTGAAAAACTTCATACTTTGTGTTGAAATTCAAGCTCGGAATGTGTACTTTCTATAAAATTCAGCACGCGCTAAAGAATTCCTTATTGTTCAAAACCTATTGTCTAAACGGTGACCAAATGTCACTTTTCAACAAATCTTTCAAGCGATTCAGTGTCGTGAATAACTAGCGAATAACATATTTTTGTCCGAAGGATTGATTTTGTGTTGATTGTTCACGGGGTATATGGATAATATTTTGATACCAATTCTGAGAAAAAAATGTTAGACTTCCATTTTTATGCCCATTTATCGGCACATAGTTGGAATCCAAAATTCGGGAAACTCCGTGGTGGCATTATTCAATCGAAAATAAGTCAAATGATTTGGGACGAAAAAATTCAAACTTCTTGTTGAAATTGAAGCTCGGAATGTCTACTTTCTAAAACGTTCAGCACGCTTTAACGAATTCCTTACCGTTCAAAAGTTATTGTCTAAAAGGTGACCAAATGTCACTTGCCAATGAATATTCCAATCGATAAAGTTTTGGGAATAACTAGCGACTAACGTATTTTCTTCCAAAAGTTTGATTTTGGGTGAATTGTTCTCAGGGTGTAGTTTTAATATTTTGAAACCAAGTCTGATAAAAATATGTTAGACTTCCATTTTTGTGCCTATCTATCGGCACAAAGTTGTAATCTGATTTTCGGGTAAATCGGTGGGGGCATTATTCAAATGACAATAACTCTCACGATTTTTGTCGAAAAAAATCACGCTTTGTGTTGAAATTCAAGCTCGGAATGTATACTTTCTATAACATTTAATACGCGTTAAATAATTCCTCACTGTTCAAAACTTATTGTCTAAACGGTACCAAATGTCACTTTTCAACAAATCTTTCAAGCGATTAAGTTTCATGAATAACTAGTGACTAACATATTTTTGTTCGAAAGATTGATTTTGGGTGGATTGTTCTCGGGGTATTTGTATAATATTTGGAAACCTATTCTGAGAAAAAAAATGTTAGACTTCCATTTTTACGCCCATCTATCAGCACATAGTTGGAATCCAAAATTCGGGAAGCTTGGTGTGGGCATTATTCAATCGACAATAACTAAAATAATTTTTGTCGAAAAAATTCAATCTTGTTGAAATTGGAGCTCGGAACGTCTACTTTCTAAAACATTCAGCACGCGTTAAAGAATTCCTTACCGTTCAAATGTTATTGTCTAAATGGTGACCAAACGTCACTTTCCAACAAATCTTCGAAGTGATTAAATTTCGGGAATAACTAGCCCCAAACGTATTTTTTTCCAAAAGTTTGATGTTGGGTGGATTGTTCTCGGTGTATAGTTATAATATTTTTTAGTCAGGCCAAAAATTATTGTAGACGTAACTAACTTAATAGCCATAAAACTCACTCATCAAAGGAGAAAAAAAAAACGTTCTTTAAGAAATATATTGTGCAAAGTAAAAGGAAAGGGAAAAATATTTTGGCTACAATTTCGGATAGTACAATTGTTAAAATTTTCATATATGCATCCTTACATATAAATAATTAATATAATATCAATCTTTGTTTAGTGGAATGGACTGAAAAAGTAATGACAATACTCGGTCCTTAGTTTCATGGTTCCCTGCACCATGTCCATCTCCGTGCTGGTACATGCATTGGGCCATCCTTGCAGTGTTCAATGCAATTTCAATAAATATTTGAGAGAAGGGAGAACTCGCAACTCGGTCTTCATTCATCTTCTTCCATGTTTCACTAATCAAATGCTTTATATACTCACGGGCATCTTCTTCACTTGCACCAGTTTCATTCATATAACACTGGATTGCTTTTGGGACATCACCTCTTTTTAACTCATCCTGAGTTTTTACATATATAAAAATGGATGTTAGCCTATGTTAGTGCAAAGTATTGAAAAGATTCATGATGAAACTCTTAAGATTGTGTAGTTTATGAGCAAGGAACCTTGTGAAATTAATGGATAATCCATTGTTTTTATTTTTTATTTTTTAAAAAATCAAATCATTCTTTCTCTAAAGTTTAAATTAGTAAAGGTAATTCTAACTTAAAGGCACTCCATATACACCGCTCAAAATTCATTCTCTTTCCCTTGTGTGTGTGTGTTTCTAAAAAACTTAAAAAATTTAATAAGAGTATTTTTGAGAACGTGTATATTTTTAAATAGAAGTTAGTGCATTAAATGATGTTCCCTTAAAATGTTAGATTGTCTAAAAATGACTAACAATATAGGATGGGGGAAGCATCTGTTTGTTTCTATACTACCCTGTAATTTCAAATTTAAACGACATTGCTTATATGTGTGGATGGTGGCAGTCCCTTCCTTTGTTTAACACCAATTGTTGTTATGCTTGATTTATTGACTATCAATTACTTTTCTTTCAACAACAAAATAAGATACATCTATAGACTTATAATATTTAATACAAAACATGAATTTTTTTTTTTTTTTAAAGTTAACATACCGTAGATGTTCCAAGATCATCTGCAAGTCGTAAAATTATTGATGACCAACGGATTATGTTGGGGTACTCTTCTAGGCAATCCAAGGCTTCCTTTGTAATTGGATTTGTGACAAAAAAATAAGCATGCACTAGTACAGTTGGTGCTGATATTGAAATCGATGCATTCTCAATGTATTCTTGTAGACTCGGTGTATATTTGTTGTAGTACCACTTTGCCTCCAACAAATAAGATCTACATAAACCTACCCACTGCAAATTATTGTTGAAAGATGAATTAGGGGTAGTATAACACAAGGTATTCAAGAAAAAAAAATGTTGAGAACTAATATTGACGAATTTAGAAGTCAATTCCATACCGGTTTTTTGAGGTATTCAATGATGTGGAATCTTTTTTCCTTCACAGTATCTGAAGCCATTTCGTTAACTGAATTGTGTAAAGCAAGGAAACATATCTTCATATAATCAGGGAGTTGATCCATTTCATTGATATCCCATCTGGTATCACACAATGTAGCCACAAGTGATCTATATGTTAAGATAGCATTCAAGCAAATGAGGCATAGTGTCATTAATACTAATAATTATTTTATGTATCTGGCATAAGCACCATTCCTATCATAGCATGTGAACCTCATAATTGTGAGACCCACATATTGTGAGAGCAGTGATATATATGTTAGACGCATGAGATGCCTTCTCCATTAATACAAACCTTTCAACAAAATTTGTGAAGAGCTCAAGTTCATCCAAAGTTCCATATACATCATAAACATCATCAATTGTTGTTATCAGTGCTAAGAACTTGGTTAACATTCTCCTACAATATCCAAATTGAGGCTGAAATATTACTCCCACTGTCCAAAAGAAATTCTCCACCAGTCTGTCCCTCGCAAAACTCAAATTCTCTGCAAGGCCTGTGCTCTTCCACCACCTTTGTATGAATCGAAAAAGAACAAATGAGTGTTAGAATTATAGCAATTAATGCACTTTGGCACATTTCAATTAGGTAAAGAAAGCAATAGCATAAAATTTTAGGCTATAAATTATTTGATATTTATTTCTCTTGATGCCATGAGATAGAATGTTACGTTGACGCTTGTTTTAGATCTGCTTGGTGGACTGCTTGTACAATGTTGAAATCCAATTCTGCAAACTCAAGCAAGATAGGGTTCACGTCCTAATTGTGTCTATATATGTCAATGAACCACCTTGCTTCCAACCTAAGCATCCTCCAATGCAGTGGGAGCTCCAAGGAACGGTTTACTATAGCAGCAAGATTTTTTTCTTTATTCTGCTTAACGTATTCTTCTAGATTTTTGGTTGAAAAATCTCTTGCTTCTTCCAAGATATTTTCACCTTCTATCAAAAAGAATGAGGCTTCATATAAGGATAGCATGCCCTTGGTATCCTCACAAAGGCATGCCTTGAAACTCCCTCTCTCATCCTTGAAACTATTGAAAACTTCTGCAATGAGCAACATCAGAGTGTTAACATAAATGATAGGTTAGGCAAAAGGGTAAAAAATTAAGTCTATACATTAGGTTTCCAATTAAATTCAATTAGTTGCATTGACCAATTCAACGCAACTACTATTATATTTTTCAAGTAGAGTTAAATTCAACCACATGATTTTTTTTGTTAATGCAATCATATGGTTGAATTTAATGAAGACCTTCAGTTGTAGTGCTAATAGAATTGAATCCAACTTTCAATATCCACATGTGATTTTTTTTTTTTTTTTTGGTTAGATCCTCAAATACCTTGAGAGACACTATATCGATGTTGTCTTAGGAGTCTAAATTTAAGAGCTGTGGCATACAAGTTCTCTGCCTTCCACGTATCACCACCATGATCATTATTGTACACACCATCTAATATTCTTTTAATTTCTTCTTCAAAGTGATAAGATAATCCTAGTCTTTGCAAGATTTCTATCAGCTCAAGTTGCTCTAGAGGGTCCACCACTTTGTGAAGCATCATCCTCACTTGTTCCTTCAACACATTAATTTGTCTAGTGCACGTTTCTCCCTACATCACAATTTTTCATCAACAAAGTCTATTCAGCTCCAGTAAAAACTACTGCTAGTACTATTAAAAAAATTACAAAGAAATGCTACTAAAACCCTAGCATATATTTAGAAACCCCATAATCAAATTTTATGGCTTAATCACTTTTAATCCTAAACAACCAATTAGTTTAATGTAAGTGATTAACCAAATTTTATATTTCAAACATAATCATACATGAACTAAACCATATAAAGAAAACAATTTGAAAATGCAGAAAAATAAACCAAACCATGCTAAACACCAAGAAGTGTTTAGGAAGAGGAAAACCCAAGCACTCGGGTAGAAAAACCTCCCCCCCCCCCCCCCCCCCCCCCTCTAACACAATCTGAAAATCTTCATTAGCATGAATAGATTTAATAAATGAAAGACTATGAACCCCCAAGCTCATATCCCCCTATAAAATTGTGCCCTTCAAGCTCTAGTTAGCAACTGACTTCACAAAGCCCTGTTTTTATCTAGTTGACCAGAGACACCATGTTGGGCCGCCAATGGAAAGACACCAAAAGATTTGAATTTGAAATGACCCCAAAGATTTCCAAACTTTCAACACAACTCACAACAGTTTGTATTTGGTGAATGAGAGGAAGGTTACAAATTTCTCTCATTGATGTAATAATGGTAAAAGAAATGGACAAGAGAGGTTCGTAGAGGATTTAGCTCTAGGCAAAGGCTATCCCTTTTTCTACAATGTTGGATGGGATGAAATGAGCTCTCGTGAGATCTTTATAATCATATCACACTCTCTAGCTAGTCTAGCATGTACAAGATATGAGTTTTGGCTTATATGAAAAAACTAGAAAAGCATATCAAGAAAAAATAGAACATTCTATCTGCATGCTATTTGCGACTTGATCGTTCTTAGACATCCCTCATTATTATCTACCAAAAATCTATCTACCAAAATTCATAAAAGTGCGCTTTCCAAGTTTAGAACCTAGGCACAGCCGGTCAGAGTTAGAGCTAAAATTTGTATTTGTAACCTTCCCCTCACAATAGTTTGTATTTGGTGAATGAGGGGAGGGTTACAAAACTCCCTCAATGATGTAATAATGGTGAAAGAAATGGGGAAAAGAGGTTCGTAGAAGATTTAGCTCTAGGCCAAGGCTATCCCTTTTTCTACGTTGTTGGATGGGATGAAATGAGCACTCTTAATGTCTATATAATCATATCACTCTCTCTATCTAGTCTAGCATGCACAAGATATGAGTTTTGGATTATACGAAAAATCTAGAAAAGCATATCAAGAAAAAACAGAACATTCTATCTGCATGCTATTTGCGACTTGATCATTCTTAGACATCCCTCATTATTATCTACCAAACCTGAGCACAACCGGTCAGAGTTAGAGCTAAAGTCTAACCACTGAGCTAGGAATGCATGTTGATGCTTGACAAAAAAAAAGAAAATAATTGAAGTAAACTTAACACAATTCTTTTTCTTTTTTCTTTTTTTTGAAAACTACTGAACACAATTCTATTCTACTGAATTAAACTATCCATCTCTAAAAGGAAACGTATAAAAAAAATTATAATTATAATTAAAATCCTTCAAAGTGTTAGTATGTGTGCCCTTAAATCCTATTGTATAATGCTATGTATGACATTATGTACGACTTAATATTTATGATTAATAAAGTTGTTTTGTTATTATCTAAAATAATGGTAACATGAATATTTGGACATTATCATATAGTCCATGAGATGTATAATATGTGATTTATGTGAAAAGTCACAAAAGATATAAATCACAATTTCTTTGTAAACTCAGAATTATAGTTCGTAGTCAGTGATGAAATTGGGTCTTTCATCTGCGAAGAATATAACATATCAACTAAGATGATTTATTTTGATCATGGGAGTGGAGACTTCTAGTTAATATGTTGATATGTTTTAAGAGTTAAGACATATTGAACTGGACTGCTGTGAGATTCATTATTCTTCTAATGACTGTCAAATGAATAATAAATCTTACAACTTCTATTTGCATCTGAGAGAATAATGGACCTATCATGAGGTGTAGGTTTCTTTGATATATCAGGAGTGAGATCTAAAGTCACGATCAAAATCTTAGTATGTTGGGCAATCACATTTAGTGTTGATAGAATATATATTCTCAAGATGGAATTCATAATCTTTTAACGAAGATATAAAATATTCCCCTAAGATAAGGTTAATTGGTTTGGTTATTCAGAGTGTTAGGCCTAACCACTTTAGTCAGGAGATACTTAAGTATATATATATATATTTATGAAATTGGATTTCATAAGTATATGATGAATAACCTAAATGATTAAACTGGGTACTCAAGGATTAAGATGTAGTAATTTTCAAAGTGGCAGTTTATATTCATGACTTTGTATTGCTACGAATATTTTATGAAGGGGTTGCATGTATAATAAAGTCTTGAGATATAATTTATTAATAAGGCCTCGATTGCAATTATATTTATATAGTGGAATTAAATATAATTAATGGTAACTTTGGACTTGTCAAGAGTTGACAGAAAAGCCCAAGGCACATTGGAGCTAATGTCTTATTGGTCCTTTTTGGTTCTACTCCAAGCTACACACTAAAGCCCAATTGGAAATGCCCAAGAAGCCAGCCCAGTTAGATAATCAGTTAGTTATAAAAGGAGAAACACACATAATTTTTTATTAAAAGGAAAAGAAAAGAAAAGAAAAGAAAAGAGAGACATCATTGTGAAATAATGTGTATGTGTGAGTGAAGCTACTCGATTATTCTCCCTTGGAAACTAATTGAGAGAACATACTTCTTGGGCGTAAAGTGGAATTAGAGTGAAGATTAATTTACCACACCAAGGTACGCTATCTTGTTCCTAAATTCTAAAATTTACATAGTACATATTATCAATTATGAGAAATAGATCTCTTTTTTCCAACACAAAGGTATTCAACTTTACTTCAAAATTAATCATAACTTTAAATGTTTACATGTGTTATTATTTTATTTTAGTAACTTTCTTAATGTAAAAATATGCTTGAAAATCATTAAATTTCCCTTATTCATATAGATATATTAGTCAATTTTTCTAATTTTATAAATTTAATATTTGTATTTGAGTTTTAGTTAAGGGTAAATTATATAGTTAGTCCCTATCCTTTCCACCAAATGTCAATTCAATCTCTAACCTTTCAATTGTGTCAATTTAATTCCTAACTTTTACAATGTCGTGTCAATTTAGTCAATGTCGTTATCCTTGGTTGGAAAATGCTGATGTATCAAATGGAATAGTAAAAAATTATTTTTACTGTTGGCAAGTCTATGTGATGATTTTATAATATCTGGAAAGTAAAAAAGAGTAGTAGCAAATCACTCGTTTGCAAAGGGATCTGTGGCACAAGGTAATGCAGGTTTGATCCTAGTGGACTAAATCAGATTTTTTGAGCTGGTTTCTAGACCAACTTTTGTAAATGGGATTGTTTCTTTTAAACAATAATTTGTCATTTGGTTGCTATAGAGAGAGAGAGAGAGAGAGAGAGAGAGAGAGAGAGAGAGAGAGAGAGAGAGAGAGAGAGAGAGAAACTTTTAGGGATTTTAGAACTATTTAGTGAGAAGAATCAGATCTGTGTGCAGATTTTAATTTGGGTTTTTTTTTAAGGAGAAACTATAATGTTGGTCTCTCAAGTTTAAAAAATGAGTTGTATTAGTATTAGTCCTTTTACTAATTGCCACTAGTGGTGTTACTTGCGTGGCTAATGGAACAATGATTTAGCATTTTTTTTAATGACATGGCATTTTTTAATTAAAAAAATTAAAATAACTAGTTTCCACCTAAGATTTTAGCAAACTAACCCGGTTGCAATCTGAAGCCATCAACGTCTTCGTCAACTACAGCTTCCAAACCCGAATAGAAGGAACTGTTGGAAACTATAGTCACCAATCTTTCATTGGAGAAAAGCTTAAGGTTTTCAATAGCAACAAGATTCCTATTCGGGTTGTTGAGGACAGTGCCCGCGTTATACCACTTGTCCTCGTAGGCTTCAAAGGCTTCTTTCAAGTCAGTAATCTGGTCAGCTTGGGCCAAGTTTAGGTTGTCTGCCATCAGCAGTTTAAGCTCGGTCTCACCTAGCTTGGTCACCATGTCAGTCAGCTTGCCTTCCACCGCCAACCGGGCTTTCTCGGCATCCCGTGCCTTTCTCTCAAAGGCCATAGCAACTTCGACAAGAGGAGTTTGACCCTTACCCTGGGGGAGCTGAGGTTGAGCTGTGGGGTTGGCGTCAGACAAAAACTGAGCGAGGGTCATCGTTCTCTACTTCACCATTCTCTCGGCTTGATCGGTCTTAGAGCCCGAAGTACCGACCGGCTCAGCTGTTTCTCTCTCAACTACTAGGGCGGGGGCTTCAAGCTGTTCAACAGCAACGTGTCTCCTACGATTTTGAGACACACACTCAGCAGACTCGTCCCTCACCAGAGCAAGAGAAGGTTGAAGGAGAAAGGACGTAGAAAGTGAAATTGAAACCCAGGAAAGACTATATATAGAGGTTAGGGCACTTAATAAAGCTAGAAGTGGGAAAAACCCACTCTCAACTTTTTGGTAACCTCCCCATATGTGTGGGAGCAGTTCACGAACCGTCAGACGATTCGCCAACCGATAGGTTATAATTGCTGACATGATAGCCTAGCACAGTGTTGCTTTCAAGAAGACCCCGATAATTATCTTCTCCGCGCATAGAAGGGCGCTTGGTATTCTCTAGGAATAATCACTCCAACTCGGGCTTCCTTTAATCCACCCTCAGTATCCCACCCCATTAGACTCCTACGGTAATGCTTGGTTCACAGAATCCTTGATTCATATCTGACAGCTGAGCATGAATCAAGGGGGGGCTATTGTACGGAGTATTACTCCCCATTGAGCCCATTATTTGTTAAAACCCATCATAGTAGCGTCACATGTAAGACCCTGCTCCAATTGGGCCCTGATTCCTAGAACACCTTACATAGTCGCGTGTATTACCGGACTCTCAAACTCGGCCCAGGCGAGCTTTGACGCCCATCAAAGGCCCGAAACCACGAAACAATGAAATTTACGACATTAACGGTAAGAGTGATATCCTACTTGGTCGGGGGATACGATTTCCGGGGAAAATAAGTCCCAGTATGCTCGACATCACCTAGGAGTATCGCCGTTGGGTCAACATGAGAGTCGATCACCCGCTCTAACTCCCTCATGCTAGGGGTATCTTCCTCGTCCTCGGCACCAGCTTGACTCTGAATGGGGTTGGGAAGGGTTGGATATGGGATCTGCTCGGGATTCCACAGCAGAAAATCCTCAGCCACTCCCATTGCTTTAAGGGCAACCAACCACCCCTCCCCGAACCCATGATGCCGAGCTTGGTGGACAATAGGCTCCACAGAATTTTTAGCCTCTGTGAAGCTCGTGTTATACCACTTGTCCTCGCAGCCTTCAAGGGCTTCTTTCAAGTCAGCAATCTGGTTAGCTTGGGCCAAGTTTAGGCTATCCGCCGTTGCCAGTTTAAGCTCAGTCACACCTAGCTTGGTCACCATGTCAGTCAGCTTGCTCTCCACCGCCAACTGAGCTTTCTCGGCATCCTTCTCCTTTCACTCAAAGGCCATAGCAACTTCACCCTTTTCCTTAGCCATGGCCATGGCCTCAGCAAGAGGAGTTTGACACTTACCCTGAGCAGCTGAAGTTGAGCTGTGGGGTCGGCGCTAGGCAAAAACCGAGCGAGGGTCATCGTTCTCTACTTCACCATTCTCTTGGCTTGATCGGCCTTAAAGCCCGAAGTACCGACCGGCTCAGCTGTTTCTCTCTCAACTACTAGGGCGGGGGCTTCAGGCTATTCAACGGCAACGTGTCTCCTACGATTTTGAGACACGCGCTCAGCAGACTCGTCCCTCACCAGAGCAAGAGAAGGTTGATAGAGAAAGGACGTAGAAAGTGAAATTGAAACCCAGGGAAGACTATATATAGAGGTTAGGGCACTTAATGAAGCTAGAAGCGGGAAAAATCCCCTCTCAACTTTTTGGTAACCTCCCCACATATGTGGGAGCAGTTCACGAATCGTCAGACGGTTCGCCAACTGACAGGTTATAATTGCTGACATGATAGCCTGGCATAGCGCTACTTTCAAGAAGACCCCGATAATTATCTTTTCCGCACATAGAAGGGCGCTTGGTATTTTTTGGGAATCATCACTGCAACGCGAGCTTCCTTTAATTTGCCCTCAGTATCCCACCCCATTAGACTCCTAGGGTAATGATTGGTTCACAGAATCCTTGATTCATATCCGACAGCCAAGCATGAATCAAGGGGGGAGGGGGCTATTGTATGGAGTATTACTCCCCCTTGAGCCCATTATTTGTCAAAACCCATCATAGTGGTGTCACATGTAAGACCCTGCTCCAATTAGGCCCTGACTCCTGGAACACCTTGCATAGTCGCGTGTATTACTGGACTCGTAAACTCGGCCCAGGCAAGGTTTGACGTCCATCAAAAGCCCGAAACCATGAAACAAAGAAATTTATGACATGAACGGTAAGAGTGATATCCTACTTGGTCGGGGGATACGATTTCCGAGGAAGATAAATCCTAATATGCTCGGCATCACCTAGGGAGTATCCCTATCGGGAAAACCCTCTAACGGTGGAACCAGTTCCAATGCCACTCTCACCACCTCCCACTCCCAACTAAACGCCCACTAAAGGGTAATAGCATTGGACCTCCCTTCCCACTGGCCACAAAAATAATCATGATTCTTCCACTAGCCTTGGGCTATAAATAGGAGCTTGGAATTTGAGAGTAGGGGTTGGTAATTTGAGAGTAAATACTAAGAAAAGAGGGTGACCACTTTGGGAAAGATAGAGAGAACATTTCTGAGAGTACAAGAAACAAGGGCATTTGGGTTGCCGAACATAGGACCACCCATTGTAGGAAATCCAAAAGCCCACAAAAAAAGTAGATTGTGATTCCAAATAGAAGTTGGGCTCAACAGCTTCTTTTGGGTGCGCACACACACACATATATATATATATATAACAATTAGAGTTAACTAGCACAATTGCTATTTTTTTAGGGAGAACAATGGCTGAACTTATGCTTTAGATTTTACTCACACTTCATATATTAAGATTTGAGAGACTTCCGGAAATACCCAAAAAAATATAATAATAATAATAATGATGATGATGATGATGATGATGATGATAGTTCTTCATATATTAATTCTTTCTTATAATACCTTTATAATCCCAGCACTATCAGTGCTCTTCATAATGATGAGCTCTCAAAAAAAAAAAAAAAAAAAAAAAAAAAAAAAAGAAGAGAAAAAGAAAGTTTACCTCAAAGAACACTACCAAAATCATTACATTGGAAAGCAAATGTCGGCAATGGTGGAGGCTATGGCTAGTCAGGGTTTCTTGGTCGTTGAGATAGATACTAGAGTAGAGAAAATCACACATTGAAAACCAAAGATTTATACGTGTGGGTATTCAGGGTTTTGAGGTTTTTTTTTTTTTTTAATTTTTTAGAATATCAAGACTGTGATATTATTGAATCAAAACTTTGTTACGTATTACAAAAAGAGATATGTCCTTAGGATTAATACCATTGCGCCTAACATTGGAAAAAAAGATAAAATTTATATCTTTAATTTACTTCTACCTGAGAGTCTTTAATCACATGAACACAATCCATAAGGCAAAAACTATCAGAGTTAAGGAAATTGATAACAACCGCAGAATCTCCCTCAACCTCAGTCACATTGATGTCAATCTTCAAAGCAAAGAGAATGGCTCCCTTCAAGGTTTTGAGTTTGGAGTCATAAAATAGAGTTGGGGGTTTCACCATTTTAGTATGGATTACATTTGTTATTTAAATAAACCTTTAAAAGATGCTGGTGTGTAAAATTTGGATTATTTAAAAAGAAAAAGAAAATAGTGGTGAGTGGAAAATTGTGGAAGCTCCAGAGGCTTCGGTTATATATATATCTATAGATGAGAGAAGGAATACCTAAAACTTTGTCACTTAACTAAGCCAATAAATGTTAACACTGACTAAAGAAACAATAACAAAATGTTCGTACCACATATTCAATCCTTAGTGACTCAATGTAATCATGGTTCCAAATGGAAGGTTGGTAATTTGCTGATCTCCGCAAAATATCTGGACTATTTGAAACTTTGTTGGCAGCCATGCATTGGACAGGACGAGCAAGGTAGGCTTTTCTGGTCCTGGATGTTACAAGTAAGATGGGATCTTTAGATGAGACAGGGAGTTAGGTAAGTAGTTTACACTACAAGAAACTTGGCTATTTTCAATGGTTGAAACTATCGAAAAAAGTATTAAAAACTGTAAAAAAAAATATTTTCAACGGTTGGAATGATCGTAGAGAACCGTTATTAAAAACCGTGTCGAGAACATTTTTCTACGGCCTATGCAACAGTTGAAAAATGTATTACACATTTATCAACGGTTAATGACCGTCAAAATATATACACATAAATGTAGATTAAAGTATGCTTATTAATTTTATCCACAGGCACCCAACCGTTGAAACAAGTATTTTCTTTTTTAAAAAAATAAATAAATTTGGATGCACTCTTTAATAACCTGAAACAAACTGTAAAAATCCATACAACTCAACTACTCTGCCTACTGTCCTTTACACTCTTAAATTTACATTGTTCATCTACCTTTCAAAATAGAAGATTCTTATAACCTTTAACCTTCAAGACCAATTCATTGGAAATTTTAAAAACATAGTGACTCACGTCTGCCATCCAGACATCTTTAGCCTGGTCCTCTTCAATGCATGCGAGATCCCATTAATCACTAAGTTCTTTTGATTCCTGCAAAAAGTGTCGTCCATTAGTAATTGTTATAAATGCCAAACCTAAATAAAAAGCCAAATAAGGGTAGTTCATTTTAGGAAGAAAATGCACCTACCTAAAAAAATAAATAAATACAACTAGCACAAAAAAAAGTCACGTATTAGCAATTTACAAATGTATAGATGCAAACTTGGTAAGTGAAAGTGAATGATTGGACTGAACTATCAACATTTTAAAGGAGGCAATTTATTCTATTAACATTTCCAAACTTCAAATTCAAATTCAAATAAGAAAACACTTATAATTGAATAAACTCATTTCTTAAAATTAAAACTGACCATATCAGAATTAGCTAAAACTAAAAGAAATGCAATAAACAAAAACAAATAACTGTGCACATGCTTAAACTCATCTCCATTAACAGTAACTACAACTATTTGTTTTAAGGTCAAAGTTTCCCTACAATGAATATTGCCTTATCCTTAGGCTTCCAAAGTGGATATTGTTTCCTTAACCACGCTATGGTCGCTGTCACGCCCTAAACCCAAAAGGATCCAAAGCATAAGAAAAACATCTCAAAGGTACCTGTAGATTTTGTTCCTTTTGGCAATTCAATCCAAATAAAATCATATCAAGTACCAACATCAAGAATTATCATAATAATCCCATTAAATATACTTCCAAAGTAAGTCAGAGCTCTATGCAATAAATACAATGACCATTGGCCACAAAAGAATGGAGGTCTGAGTAAATAATTACATATCATCAACTTGTCCCATGAGTGGAAATAAAGGCATAACCACTATAAGATACAAGAGAATTGGGTCAAGCCTACTCTAAGTTATACATCATCAATTATCTCCATCACCAAAGTCAGCCTCCATCAGCAGTTAGTCTAACTACTGCTAGCCACCAAAAAGCTATCTCAAAACGATAGTTGCCTACTCTGAAAAATTTTGTAAAATAATGGAATGAGACAGAGCCCAGTAAGTAGCATAATTAATGGGGATGGGAGAAATGCAAGTTTCATGATAATGAACATTTTATAGACATGCTAAAATTTGGGAATCTCCATTTGAATTCTGCAAAATAAATTTCCTTAACATCATGACAAGAATGATAGGCATATTGTAGCACCAAGCTTCCCAAAGTAACTATGAAACTACATATTATTCATTGTGAGCCATAGAAAATCCAATACCATTTCAAATCCAGAAACCTCACCCAAGGCCACATGACAAGGTCGTTACACAGACAGGGTAATCACCAATATCATGGCACAATGACAAAACTACCTCAAAATCTCACAAGTTAATGTATTTAAAATACACAGTTCACTTCCAAGTAGTTTCATAAAATATTTCAATAATCAAATAGTCAGAATATTCTCAAAGTCCTCTAAACTATTTATTTTCATAAATATTTTGCGAAAATTTCCCAAATAATACAAGCTAAGATAAAGCATCTTTAGAATTTGCAAATAATGCAATAAATTCATAAAATCCATTCCCTCGAATTATATCAAAGATGCTTATCTCTTCCATACTAACAAATCATGCATTTCCCCATATGCAATATTAAACATATGCACTTTTCATATATAATCATATATAATAGGGTCATAACACAATACTTTTTAAGAAAACATAGTTCCACAAATAATTTTCCAAAATGTGTTTGACCCAAAAACAAAGTTTATACAACGTGATTATTTTCCAAAAATCCCATTAAAACCTACTTACCTTGCAACCCCCAAAAAGCTTAGTTCCAAAACTCCTAAGAAGATTAGCTAGAACCTAAACAATACCAAACAAACCTATCATGATAAGCATAGGGCTTGACATTTTATCTAGCTACGAATTATAAATAGCTAGCTAAGAAATTAATTAGGCAAGCCTAATTACTTAACCTCACAAATAATGTATTTCACTTCCAAATTTTATCAACAATTTCATTTACAAGGCTTACACTCCAATTTATAATCATGTCATTCAAAGCCTCTTCTTCACCATAAGAGATCCCAACACTTTATGAATTTCTTCCCCGATATACATGTCATTTTCAAGAGACCCACAAAACAACAACTTATATAACAATACCCACCATTACAAACGCCAAATGTAAATCCTCCACTAGCTCCAAATACACAATAAAAATTAGATTCATCAACCATCCAATACATCCACCAAGACCATAACCCATACACAAAAACACATAAATATCAGTTCTAATGATCATAAACCACATGGGTATTATTATAAAAGCTTAGATAAACATAGCCTCAAGAAAAAGCATATAAACCCACAAAAAGATTAGAAATTTTTACTTCAGGTGAGTGAGCCTTACCGTTTTCCTATGGAGTTTTCCGGTGATCTTGCCTGAAAATGATGGTGGAAACGGTGGTTGTGTGGAAGTAGTGGTGAGAGAGGATGTAAGAGTAGAGAGGAGTGTATGAGAGAAAATGAAAACAGAAAAGAAAAGATGGGAAGTGAGTGAGCCGGCCAAAGACGGGAGATAAGGTGGAGTGAAATGTGTGGTGGGAATGGGCGGGGTAGGTGGGGTAGTTGGGAGGCACGTGTGTCTCAAAAAAATCAAAAAAAAATTTTTTTGGCTGCCTAGAATTCAAAACTAATTTTCCCTTCCACAGTAAAATATATCTTGTGTATTGAAAAGTACACACAATAAATTGCATCTTGTTCTTGCCTAATCAAATTTTTCATACCCATCTATTGAATTTGTACATATATATGGCCATGAAACAAAGTAGACAAATGACATTATAATGTTAAAAAAGCCAAGCACCCTACGCTGTCAAACTCGCAAACTATACCAACTACCCTCAAACTAAAAATTGGAAGTCCTTGGTAGAAAAAAGTAAAAGTTAATTCATCACTCATCATAGAAAATCCCACAGCCCACCAAATTCCACATGATAATTGTTTTCTTTTTATTAAGTCCAGAGTTTGTTATAAAGGTGAAGATGGTCTTGTGTGTACCAAGTTCTACATGATAGTTGACTCAGTTTTAAATAGTAAGTGGCTTGCAGCAAGAGAATACAGTAAGGAGCAACCATACCTAGCGATCAAGCAAACAAGCATGAACTTAAAAACAAAAATTAGAAATTAGAGAATAAAAGAAAAAAATAAATGATAACCACTTGCTCACCAACTTTTTTTGAGGAACTTGCTCGCCAACTTGTGTCATTACATTACTTTTAGAACAACTTTATTAAAATTTGACATTAACAAAGTCTCCACAGATTCAGCTGGTCTGTACAACACAAAAGTCACAGCCTTACAAGTCAACTGAAAGAAAAATACACAAATCCACACTATTATTCATTATGAAATACAACAGATCCACACAACCTAGATTCTAAGAAATGGGAAATCAGCTCATGGGTACTGCTACTCTAATTAAAACTTCATGTTGACTTTGGGCGGACTGTTCTTGGGGTATAGGTATAACATTTTGAAACCAAATTCGAGAAAAAAACGTTAGACTTCCATTTTTACGCCCATCCATCGGCACATAGTTGGAATCTGAATTTCGGGAAACAAGGTTAGGGGCATTGTTCAATCGACAATAACTCAAATGATTTGTGCCGAAAAAATACAAAATTCATGTTGAAATTGAACCTCGGAATGCCTACATTCTAAAAAATTTAGCACACTCTAAAGAATTACTTACCGTTCAAAAGTTATTGTCTAGACGGTGACCAAATGTCACTTTCCAACAAATATTCCAAGTGATTAATTTTTGGGAAAATCTAGCAACTAACGTATTTTTTTCCAAAAGTTTTATTTTGGGTGAATTGATCTTGGGGTATAGGTATAGTATTTTGAAACCAAATCTGATAAAAAAATGTTAGACTTCCATTTTTGCGCCTATCTATCGGCAAATAGTTGGAATCCGAATTTCAGGAAAATCGGTAGGGGCATTATTCAAATGACAATAACTCTCACGATTTGGGTCGAAAAAATTCATACTTTTTGTTGAAATTTAAGCTTGGAATGTCTACTTTCTATAACATTAAACACACGTTAGAGAATTCCTTACTGTTCAAAACCTATTGTCTAAATGGTGACCAAATGTCACTTTACAACAAATCTTTCAAGCGATTAAGTTTCGTGAATAACTAGTGACTAACATTTTTTTGTCCGAAAGATTGATTTTGGGTCGATTATTCACGAGGTATATTTGTAATATTTTGAAACCAATTCTGAGAAAAAAAATGTAAGACTTCCATTCTTACGCCCATCTATTGGCACATAGTTGGAATCCAAAATTCGGGAAACTTGGTAGGGGCATTATTCAAACGACAAGAACTCAATTGATTTGTGTCGAAAAAATTTAAACATCTTGTTCAAATTGAAGCTCGGAATGTCTACTTTCCAAAACATTCAGCACGCGTTAAAGAATTCCCTATCATTAAAAAGTTATTGTCTAAACAATGACCAAACGTCACTTTCCAACAAATCTTCCAAGCGATTAAATTACGGGAATAACTAGCTGTAAACGTATTTTTTTCCAAAAGTTTGATTTTGGGTGGATTGGTCCCAGGGTGTATTTATAATATTGTGAAACCAAGTCCGATGAAAACTCGTTACATTTCCTTTTTCATGCCTATCTATCGGGAGAAAGTTGGAATCTGAATTTCGGGTAAATCGGAGGGGGCA
The DNA here is from genome assembly GCA_032878915.1 of Castanopsis chinensis. Taxonomy (NCBI): domain Eukaryota; kingdom Viridiplantae; phylum Streptophyta; class Magnoliopsida; order Fagales; family Fagaceae; genus Castanopsis; species Castanopsis chinensis. Next base: position 371,464 of record JAVQMG010000008.1, read on the forward strand.
ATATTCAATTGACAATAACTATCACGATTTTTGTCGAAAAAATTCGTACTTTCTGCTGAAATTCAAGCTCAAAATGTCTACTTTCTATAACATTCAGCACGGGCTAAAGAATTCCCTATTGTTCAAAACCTATTGTCTAAACGGTGACCAAATGTCACTTTAAGACAAATCTTTCAAGCGATTAAGTTCGTGAACAACTAGCGACTAACATATTTTGGTTGGAAAGATTGATTTTGGGTGGGCGGTTCACGGGGTATATGTATAATATTTTGAAACCAATTCTGAGAAAAAAATGTTAGACTTCCTTTTTTACGCCCATCTAACGGCACATAGTTGGAATCCAAAATTCGGGAAACTTGGTGGGGGCATTATTCAATCGACAATAACTCATATGGTCTACGTAAAAAAATTTAAACTTTTTTTTTAAAATTGAAGCTTGGAATTTCTACTTTCTAAAACATTCAGAACGCGTTAAAGAATTCCCTACCGTTGAAAAGTTATTGTCTAAATGGTGACCAAATGTCACTTTCCAACAAATCTTCCAAGCAATTAAATTTTAGGAATAACTAGCCACAAACGTATTTCTTTCCAAAAGTTTGATTTTGAGTCGATTGTTCTTAGGGTGTATTTATAATATTGCGAAACCAAGTCCGATAAAAAAACGTTAGACTTCCATTTTTACACCTATGTATCGGCACATAGTTGGAATCTGAATTTCGGGTAATTCGGTGGGGCATTATTCAAATGACAATAACTCTCACGATTTGTGTCGAAAAAATTCATACGGTGGTTGTGTGGAAGTACTGGTGGGAGAGTATGTAAGAGTAGAGAGGAGTGTATGAGAGAAAATGAAAAAAGAAAAGAAAAGATGGGAAGTGAGTGAGCCAGCCAAAGACGGGAGATAAGGTGGAGTGAAATGTGTGGTGGGAATGGGCGGGGTAGGTGGGGTAGTTGGGAGGCACGTGTGTCTTAAAACAATCAGATTTTTTTTTTTGGCCACCTAGAATTCAAAACTAATTTTCCCTTCCAAAGTAAAATATATCTTGTGTATTGAAAAGTACACACAATAAATTGCATCTTGTTCCAGCCTAATCAAATTTTTCATGCCCATCTACTGAATTTGTACATATATATGGCCACGAAACAAAGTAGACAGATGACATAATAATGTTAAAAAAGCCAAGCACCCTATGCTGTCAAACTTGCAAACTACATCAACTACCCTCAAACTAAATATTGGAACTCCGATTAAAGGATTCCAAGAAAAAAATGTTAGACTTCCATTTTTATGCCCATCTATTAGCACATAGTTGGAATCCGAAATTCAGGAAACTCTGTGAGGGCATTATTTAATCGACAATAACTCAAGTGATTTGTAACGAAAAAATTCAAACTTCTTGTTGAAATTGAAGCTCAGAATGTCTACTTTCTAAAACATTCAGCACGCGCTAAAGAATTCCTTATTGTTCAAAACCTATTGTCTAGACGGTGACCAAATGTCACTTTTCGACAAATCTTTCAAGCGATTAAGTTTTGTGAATAACTAGCAACTAACATATTTTTGTCAGAAAGATTGATATTGGGTGGATTGTTCACGGGGTATATGTATAATATTTTGAAACCAATTCAGAGAAAAAAATGTTAGACTTCCATTTTTACGATAAATAAATGAGTGAAGTCCCACTGTAAATAGTGATGAAAAGAATAAGTGGTTACTATAACATAATTAAGCACATACCATTGAGCTTAGACTTTTTGAGTTAAAGTGTGTCTTTATATATTATATTACTTATACAAGGAAACATCCCCCAAGATGTTTATCTTGCTAACAGAGAGAAATAACTATCCCAGCTTTGGTAGTACACTTTTCCTGTTTGTAAATCATAATGTTCTTTAAATTCTACTATCATAATGTGCTTTAAATTATACTAGAAATTTGATAAACGAAGAAAATTGACAGAGGAAGCTCTTCTAGTCCTAGTTAGCAAGCATGGCAATCATCAGTCTTGGTGTTTCTAACTTCTTCAACTAGCCTATGGCAATACTTAAAAGACATATCCTCAAATTACACTTTGCACCCCGCAATTAATTTTGCCACTATTTAGATCAAAAACCAAAGTTTATGGTGCAAAATGTAATAGAAGAGTATAATTTAGGAAGGTAAAGTGTAATTTCTCATTTATTTTTAAATGATTGAAAAAATGGGCAACTGAGTATTTTTACGTGATTCTGTCCAAGATGACATTGGAATTAATAGAAAGGTGTAAAGTGTAACATAAGTTATAGCTTAGGGCGCTAATCGTACATTTTAAAAATTTAGGGCACAAAGTGTAATTTAGAGTATTGATGAAACTAAATATTGGTCAGTACAGAAAAGGTGAGTCTAGACGGAACCAAACCTGAATCTCGTCTGAAAGATAGTCGAACTGCTGGCTTTGTGATCCGAATGGATGGTCACCGGTGTGGTGCCTGCCAAAGCACCTTCGATGCTTAAGTTAGTTTTCTGAGAATTCTGTTTGTGAAAGCAAAATATGCAATAGTAATCATGTACCTCTTGCTGGTGTTTTTGGATGGTTTATATATGTTCCTTTTGCTTCTTAGCCGTTTGTGACAGTTGTTGTAGATTTAATGCTGCCTTCAGTTACGCCTTTGCATTATGGCGAGGCCTTTAATTTCCCCAACGGATTGTACAGCTGTTTTCTCTCAGCCTGGGCATTTATTGGCGGTATTGAGTATTCCTGCTGCTTTATCATTATCTTCGTCATTCCTTGGCTTCCCCGTCAGTGACTATTTGTCGTCATCATTGGCATCGTCAGTCTCGTTAGTTGCCCCCGGATTCCTTGGTCGTCATGACATGTCGTGGCGATCACGGAAGGTGAAACATTGGCAGATGACTCTTGGAGTTTCGTGCCGCAATAAATGCGCAGTGGTGGCGTTGTCCAGATCGTGGCCACGTGGCGCGCTTTGGTTGGTGGTAATTAATGTTTCCATCATTTGCCTCTTCGTTTTTCCCGCTGTTTTAATTTCTGTGCTTTTTAACTTCCCTTTCTTTGTTCTTTGTGTTTTTTTTTTTAAAATATTTCTGTTGCTGTGCGTTTCTTCTTCTTCTCTCTGCAAATTCTTCTCCGGCGATCTTTCATTTTCAGACCGGCACGTTGCGTGGTGGTGCGGCGAAGTCTGTGCTTCTGAGGTATTTGTATTTTCTCAATCTTTGACTTCGTTTCCCTTTTTCGTGACTTCTCTGATTTTTGTTCCTTTTTCCCTTCCCCCCTTTTTCCTTTTTGTGGGGGGTTTTATTCTGCCCATCTTGTTTTTAGATTTTGATGGTTAGTGGCTCCGAGGTTAGGACAGCTTGCCCCTCGATTTCCTTCTTGTTTGCTCGTTTGGGGGGTTTTGTAGGTAGCTCTCCGCACCTAGGTGGCTTTATTTGTGAGGGTAACGGTCTAGAATTTGTGTTGGCTGACTTGCTGTCTTTGCTTCGTCAGTCCGTGGATTGGTATAGGGGTAAGGAAAGGGTGCTAGGAACTATGTCCGACGTTAGGTCGAGCGAATTAGATACTGGGCTTTCGTCCAGCGACGACCCAGTGGGGGGAGATACAGCCATTTCGAATCTTAGAGAAGTTAGGGCTTTTCACGCCCTCGGGGAGGAGTGTGGTCTCGACGCTGAAACCCTAGGGAGGTTTAGAGATAGGTTTCAGTTTCCCGAGCTGGTGAGGGTTCGTTTACCGAGAGTAAATGACCTGGCATGTAGCTTCTTCCCGGGGGAGGTTTGCTTCTATGAGGCGGCCTTTTTGTGTGGTTTGAGATTTCCCGTCCATCCGTTTTTGATGGAGATGTTGGACTTTTTCGGTATTGCTCCTGGGCAGCTTATGCCTAATTCCTGGAGGATCGTGGTGAGTTGTATGGGTATCTGGATGGCAGCCGTGGACGGCGATATGCTCAAAATGGATGAGCTTGTCCATTTGTACCGGCTAAAATCGTCTAGGGAATATGGGTACTATGAGTTAGTGCCTTGGGAGAGAAAAAATAGGATTATCAAGGGCTTGCCTTCATCTTTCAGGTACTGGAAGTCCCGATTTTTCTTTGTGTCGGGTGACGATTTTGAGACCCCCTCGAGTGAGATTTGGGGTGATCTCCCGAGGTTACGCCGACAGTGGGGAAATCCGTCATTAGGTGCGTCAATGTCTATCTTCGTCCGTTGAGTTTTTTTTTTTTTTATTTGCTCCCTGTTGCTACTGACGACGTTTTCGTTGTTGTTTTTTTTTTTTTTTTTTTTTTTTTTTTTTTTTTTTTCAGTGACGAAACGGCCGAAGTTGAAGAGTCGATACAGGGAGAGAGTGAGAAAAGCCATTGAGTACGCGCAGACAATCGAGGATTGGGACGATCTTGTGGGTCCCAGAACTCTAGCTTTCTACTGTTTGGGGCTAGAGCCTTCCTCCTTCGTTCTTCGCAACATCGAGATCGAAGAAAAGAAAAGTAAGTACTTGATTCATGAGAGAGACTATTCTTCTTTGCCTTCGTTTATATCGTCATCACTTTTTTTTGTTTTTTGTTTTTTTTTTTTGTTTTTTTTTTTTTTTTTTTTTTCAGAGATGACTACGAGATTTAACAAGGATTTGTACGCCAAGATCAAATCGAAGAAGAACGAGCCTCTGTCACACTTGGGGAAGAAGGGAGTTCGAGTAAAAGATTCTTCCGCTTCGCCCGCGACCCAGATTACCCCCGTTACTTCTGGGGTGGAGGTGACGAGGACAGTCTCCCCTTCCACGTCGATTGAGGAGCTTCCTACTCCCGTTTCCAAGAGGCCACGCTCGGAGACGGAGATGGGTAAGGTTGCTTCTTCTTCGTCTACCATCTGGGACGATGAGAGTCTGGCGGTGAAGAGGGCGCATGGAGCCGTGGCTGCAGGTGATTTGAAAGTTCTTACCGGAGTGCCTTTCAACAGTATGGCGAGCCGTCATGTGCAGAAGATCGTGCAGGTAAAAAGCCTTAAGGCAAGGTGGTTTTAAGACTCCTTCTGACGCTTCACGTGCTGACGGCTTTAATTTTTGTTTCAGGTGTTGGGGGAGAGTCTGCACATTACCTCGGAGTACTTAGCTCAAGAGGCGAAGGCTGCCTCCCTTGCATCAAGAGTGGAGGTCCTGGAGGCTGAGAACTCCGGTTTGAAGAAGGAACTGATTCAATCGATGGGGGAAGCCAACGATTTGAAGGAGCAGATGAAGGTTCTGAATGACGACCTGAGGGTTGAGCGTCAATTAACAATGGAGAAGGACGAGCAACTCCTGGCATCTAAAGAGAAATTGAAGACCATAGCAGCTCGGTCCGTTGAGGCGTTCCAGACCACGGACGAGTACAACACTGTCCTGCTTAGTTGGTACTTCAAAGGATTCGAGCTGCTGAGGAGGTTCCTCGCCAAGCACCCTTCGGGGGTAGATTTGGAGAACCTTGATTTTGAGGAGATTGACCAAGAGATGGCTGTGGACGAGGCCGCTCAGTCTTCTTCTGGTCAACCTGGTGCTTCAGAGGATACCTTAGCCAATGAACCTGCTCCTGATGGTGCTGCTCCTGCTGATCAAGATCGTCCTGCCGCTTAGAACAGTTTTTTTTTTTTTTTTTTTTTTTTTTTTTTAACTCCATTGCTGAAGCAGTTTGTTTTTTTTTGAACAATTTTTGTGGAATGGCTTGGCTCAGTGTTTGTGGGTCTGAAAACAATGGAATTTGCCCTTGGATTTTGGGCTTTAATTGAATGCACTAGTTTTCCTTTTGCACCTTTCTAATATAGCTATCTTCAACGTTTCCTTTATCATTGATGTTTTCTTCTTGCACTTTCCCTTTTGAGCTGAGTGATTTTGTTACTTAGAAAAATTTCAGACTCAGTCTTTTTTATCCGTCGGGATGTTGTTACTTAGGGAGAATTATTTTGAGATTCTATGTCTCTTTAAATCGTCGTCGGTAACTTACATCCGTCAAGGCGGAATCTTGTTACTTAGTGGTATCTTGAGATTCTATGTCTCTTATTGCCGTCAGTAACTTACATCCGTCAAGGCGGAATCTTGTTACTTAGTTGTATTTTGAGATTCTATGTCTCTTTAACTTCCGTCAGTAACCTACATCCGTCAAGGCGGAATCTTGTTACTTAGTTGTATTTTGAGATTCTATGTCTCTTATTGCCGTCAGTAACTTACATCCGTCAAGGCGGAATCTTGTTACTTAGTTGTATTTTGAGATTCTATGTCTCTTATTGCCGTCAGTAACTTACATCCGTCAAGGCGGAATCTTATTACTTAGAAAAATTTTTGAGATTGGGAGGAAAAAATCCCCAGTAATTAAGACCTGTTGACGCAGAAGTGTTAGTAAATAATAAAACTTCTTTATTAAATCTGAACATATCCGTTGGTTACATTCATTGGTGGTACTTCTTCAAATGCTCGACGTTCCAAGGTCGTGGAAGTTTCTGCCCATTCATGGCTTCTAGATGATAACTCCCCTGCCTGGAATATTGAGTAACTCGATAGGGCCCTTCCCATGTGGGTCCTAACTTTCCCTGTGTTGGTTCTCTTGTGGCAGTGCTGACTTTGCGTAAGACGAGATCACCTATTTCAAATCGTCTAAGTTTCACTCTTTTGTTATAGTATTCTTCCATCTTCTGCTGGTACTTGGTCATCCTGCTGGAGGCTTGGTCTCTTATTTCGTCCAAGCAGTCAAGGTTGATCTTGAGTTGATCGTCGTTACCCTCTTCCTGGAATGCCTCGCGCCTGAGGCTATTGATTCCCACTTCGACTGGTATCACGGCTTCAGTGCCATATGTGAGTCTGAAAGGCGTTTCCCCCGTCGGGGTTCTTGCCGTGGTTCTATAAGCCCACAACACATTTGGGAGTTCGTCCGGCTAGGCACCCTTCGCGTCATCCAGCTTGGTTTTTATGATCTTTAGCAGCGTCCGGTTTGTCACCTCCGTTTGCCCGTTGGCCTGCGGGTGTCCTGGAGACGAAAACTTGTTTCTGATACCCAATCCCGAGCAGAAATCCTTGAAGGCTTGGCTGTCGAACTGCCGTCCATTATCAGATATGATCGTCATTGGTATCCCGAACCTGCAGACTATATTTCTCCATACGAAATTCTGGATTCGTGCTTCGGTGATGGTTGCCACTGCCTCTGCTTCCACCCATTTTGTGAAGTAATCAATCGCGACCAATAAGAATTTTACCTGCCCTTTTCCTAATGGTAGGGGGCCGACGATGTCAATTCCCCATTGAGCGAACGGCCAGGGGGAGGATTTGGTCGTCATCTTCTCCGCTGGAAGCCGCTGGACGTTCCTGAATCTTTGACATTTGTCGCATTTCTTGACGAAGTCTACTGCGTCCACCTGCATAGTTGGCCAGAAATAACCTGCTCTAATAATTTTGCTTACCAGGGATCTCGGGCCTGCATGATTTCCGCAAATTCCTTCATGAACTTCCCTCAGGATGTATTTGGCTTCGTCTTCGTCAACACACTTCAAGTAGGGCATGGAAAAGCCCCTTTTGTATAAAATGTCGTTTAAGATCGTGAATCTGGCCGCTCTTTTTCTGACTTTCTTTGCCTCGTCTGCGCTTTGAGGAAGGTGTCCGTCCTGCAAAAAAGACATGATAGGGGTGATCCAGCTGTTTGTACCTCGGATCTGGAATGTGGACACTTCTTCAATACTGGGATGTTTCTGGACTTCAATCGTGAGTTCACTTTCTGTTGGCAGTTCTTCGGACGATGATATTTTCGATATCTCGTCTGCTACGGTATTCTGGTCTCGAGGGATTCTTTCGAACTTGACCACGTCGAATTCTTGGATAAGACGTCTTGCCAGCCTGAGGTATTTTTGCATCCTGTCCTCTTTCGCATCGTATTCTCCTTTTATCTGTTCAATTACCAGTTTTGAATCACTTCGAACTAGTAGGTTTTTGGCTCCAAGGGCTTTCCTGAGCCTTAGCCCCGCCAGTATTCCTTCATATTCGGCCTCGTTGTTGGTGGCCGGGAATTGCAACTGGACCCCGTATTTAAGCACTTCTCCGTCAGGGGTTGTTATGACAACCCCTACTCCACCCCTCTTTTGGGTTGAGGAGCCATCCGTTTGAATCGTCCACTTACCTTCGTCTACGACTTGGCTGTCCTCACCTGCGAAGGTGAATTCGGCCACGAAGTCTGCCAGAGCCTGCGCTTTGATGGCCGTCCGGGGGTGGTACTCGATGTCAAATTGGCTAAGCTCGATGGCCCACTGGATCATCCTCCCGGCTGCCTCTGGTTTGTTCATGGACTTTTTGATAGGTTGATCAGTCATGACCAGGATTGGGCTCGCCTGGAAGTATTGCCTGAGTTTGCGTGAGGCCACTATTAATGCGAACACAATCTTCTCGATCATCGGGTATCTATGTTCGGCTCCTTGGAACGCTTGACTGATGTAGTAAACTGGCAGCTGCTTCTTATTCTCTTCACGAACTAGGGCTGCGCTTACGGCCGTGATTGAGACCGCTAGGTACAACTGTAAAGGCTCTCCCTCTTTTGCCGGACTTAGGAGAGGAGGATTGCTCAGATAGCGTTTAAGCTCTTGAAATGCCTTCTCACATTCGTCCGTCCAGACAAAAGCTTTTTTCAAGGTTTTGAAGAAGGGGTAACATTTGTCGGTTGCTTGGGAGACGAACCTATTGAGTGCCGCGATCCTTCCCGTCAGCTTCTGGACTTCTTTAACCGTCCTTGGTGACTCCATGTTGATAATGGCACGCACCTTCTCCGGATTAGCTTCTATCCCCCTTTGGGAGACCATAAACCCTAAGAACTTTCCCGAGGCTATCCCAAATGCGCATTTTCCTAGGTTTAATTTCATTTTGTACTGCCTGAGGGTGGTGAACGTTTCTTTTAGATCTTCCAGGTGGATAAGCTCTTCTTTAATCTTGACAAGCATATCGTCCACATACACCTCCATGTTTCTGCCGATCTGATCCTTGAACATCTTGTTCACCAACCTCTGATAAGTGGCTCCAGCATTCTTCAGCCCGAAGGGCATCACCTTGTAGCAGTAGAGTCCTTGGCTCGTGATGAAGGCGGTTTTTTCTTGATCTTCCTCAGCCATCTTTATCTGGTTGTACCCGGAGAAGGCGTCCATAAACGTCAGTAACTTATTTCCAGCCGTTGAGTCTACCAGCTGATCTATCCTCGGCAGAGAAAAACTATCTTTTGGGCACGCCTTGTTCAGATCCGTGAAGTCCACACACATTCTCCAAGCTCCGTTGGCTTTCTTTACTAAAACAACGTTGGCAAGCCATTCCGGATAATGTACTTCTCGAATAAAACCTGCTGTCAAAAGCTTGTTGACTTCGTCCGTTACTGCCTGGTCACGTTCTGGGGCAAAGATTCTTCGTCTCTGGTGGACGGGTTTTTTCTCGGGGTTCACCCTTAATTCATGCTGGATAACTTCGGGGGATATCCCAGGCATGTCCTCGTGGCTCCATGCGAAGACATCCGCGTTCTCTCTGAGCAACCCGACGAGCCTGGTCTTCATCTCTGGACTTAGCGTCTTCCCTATCTTCGTGGTCTTGGGTATTTCCCCGTCAGCTAATTCAACTGTTTCCAGCACCTCTTCGGCACATTCTTCCGTCTCCTCCTTTTCTCCTTCTTTTTCCTCTATTATCCAAGTATGGTTTTCCCGTGCAGCTAGTACGGCCTAGTAACATTCCCGAGCTAAGACTTGGTCTCCTTTTACTTCCCCGACCCCCTCATCTGTCGGGAATTTCACTTTCAAACAATACATGGATGTTGCCGCCTTCCATTTATTGAGTGTGGGTCTTCCGACGATTGCATTGTAAGTTGAGGGACAGTCTACCACCAGGAAATCCAACTGACGGGTTAACTGCTTCGGATAAACCCCGATCGTAACCGTCAATGTCACTATACCCTTAGGATATACCCGGTCCCCGCTGAAGCTGACGAGCGGGGAGTCGAAAGGGCGCAGTCTTTTCGGATCTAGCTTCAACTGTTGATACGCGGGGAGGTAAATGATGTCAGCTGAGCTGCCGTTATCTACGAGGACCCTCTTTGTGCTGAATCCCTCCATAGTTAGCATTATCACCAAGGGGTCATTGTGTGGCTGCTTCACACCTCTTGCATTTGCTTCATTGAAGCACATATCTTGGTCAGTTCTTCTCTGCTTGGCTGGAGGAAACATGTGGACGCTGTTAATTTGCCTCTGGCATGCTTTCCTGAGAGACCTGAAAGATCCCCCGGTGAAGGGTCCTCCTGCGATGGTTGCTATCTCTCCTATTACATTCTGGGCTGGTTGGGATTGGCGATCGTCGTTTCTTGACGACGATCCTCGCTGGTTATTGTTCTCGTCCCTTGGTCTGCGGTATTCTCCTTTCTTCACATACTTCTGCAACTTCCCTCTCTGTATCAGCTCTTCAATTTGCTCCTTTAGATCACGGCAATCCTCTGTATAGTGGCCGTGATCCTTATGGAACCGGCAGTATTTGCTTTTGTCGCGAACGTTAGGTGACGAATGCAATGGCCGTGGCCATTTCAATTGATGCTCGTCTTTTATCTGCGTTAGAATCTTGTCAACAGGCATGATTAAGGGAGTAAACTTTACCGTCCGGTGACTTTTATCATCTTTCCTTCTGCTTCCGTCAGTGGCTTGACGGTCTTGTCGTTCTCTCTTCTGTCCTCTTCGTTCACTGTCTCTTGTGCTATTGCCACCTGGCCTTCCTGTTTCCCCTATGGCTGCGAGGGCGTCTTCAGCATTCATGTATTTTTGCGCTTTCAAGAGCATTTCGGCCATTGTCTTCGGGGGGTTCTTGGCTAGTGATGCTACAAGCTCTCGTGACCTCAGCCCTGCTTTGAAGGCCGTCAGTTGCACTTTGTCGTCAGCTTCGTCCACTTCCAAAGTTTCTCGGGTGAAGCGCTTTACGTATGACCTCAACGTTTCCTTCTCTCCTTGTCTGATCGTGAGCAAATAGTCTGCTGGTCTCTTCGGGCGTTGTCCCCCTATAAAGTGTCTCAAGAAGGACCCGCTTAGCTGTTTGAAACTATCTATTGACGATGCTGGTAGCTTGGCAAACCATTCTCTAGCCGCCCCTTTGAGAGTGGTGGGGAAGGAGCGACACAGTATCTCGTCAGGGGGCTGCTGAAGACCTAGTGTCGTTATGAATGTGTTGAGGTGATCCTGAGGGTCTTTCAACCCGTCGAACTGTTCAAGCTGGGGCAGACGAAACTTCGGCGGCATTGGGTGTTCGAGGACCGCTGCAGTGAATGGCGAATCTGTAGCCCTAATCATCCTATCCACGCTCCGCTCCGTTTTTTCCTTGATGGCGTTTCGCAGCTCGTCCATCTCCTTTCTCATTTCTCTTATAACATCCGAATTTTGCTCATCAGGAGTGAGTTGTCGGTGAGTACTGATCCTTCTGTGGCTATCCCCTTCATCTTCCGGGCCGCCCCTGGATTGACTCTTTTCTTGTTGTATCTGCTGAAGTTGCGCCTTCATTTCCTGGTTCTGTCTGGTGAGCTCCTCGACGGTGGCCGCTAAGGCTTGGATCTGCTGAGTCAAGGAAGCTGGATCTTGATTGGATTCCATCTGACTGTACGAATTGGTGGGAATCGCTTTTCCAAATATAACTTTGAAAATGTGATTAAGTCCCCACAGACGGCGCCAAACTGATGAAACTAAATATTGGTCAGTACAGAAAATGTGAGTCTAGACGGAACCAAACCTGAATCTCGTCTGAAAGATAGTCGAACTGCTGGCTTTGTGATCCGAATGGATGGTCACCGGTGTGGTGCCTGCCAAAGCACCTCCGATGCTTAAGTTAGTTTTCTGAGAATTCTGTTTGTGAAAGCAAAATATGCAATAGTAATCATGTACCTCTTGCTGGTGTTTTTGGATGGTTTATATATGTTCCTTTTGCTTCTTAGCCGTTTATGACAGTTGTTGTAGATTTAATGCTGCCTTCAGTTACGCCTTTGCATTATGGCGAGGCCTTTAATTTCCCCAACGGATTGTACAGCTGTTTTCTCTCAGCCTGGGCATTTATTGGCGGTATTGAGTATTCCTGCTGCTTTATCATTATCTTCGTCATTCCTTGGCTTCCCCGTCAGTGACTATTTGTCGTCATCATTGGCATCGTCAGTCTCGTCAAGTATAATTTAGAATGGTCAAATATAATTTCTCCAAAACACTACTAATAAAATTAAAAGACTAAATTTTATATCAATCGTCCCTGGACCCTTATTACAACAGCTCTCCTTTTTCTTGGCTGGCGACCAACAGTATAACTATCCATGTCGCTATTAACATAATAAGTTGTTGGAATTAACATCTTTCTCTATGGAAATTATTTCTCAAGAAATGGTGCAATTAATTACAGCACAATGTAACTATCCTTGTCGCTTTTAACACAATATCAAATTTATCTTTCATTGCACTTAACTCTAAATTGACGATTTAGTTGTCTTTAATTGAATGTTGCATGTAACTATACTAATTAATCAACTTGAGTAATTGATTACCCAACAATGCAAACTACTAGTTAAATTAAAAACAAAGTTTTTTCCCATTAAAAAAAAAAAAAAATAACGTTTTTTATTTTATTTTATTTTATTTTTTTATAAATAATATATATATATATATATATATATATATATATATATATATATATATAAAGAAGTCACAAAGAATTAAGATAGCGAAGGTCCATGGTTTGACGTACCAGCTATGCTCAAGCATTTGCTCCATCACTTCCCTCACCAAGTTGATTATCCGAGTTAAACGTACCAGGTTTCTGCAATGACTATTGTTATCCTTCGCAAAACCATTTTTAATTTCAGTCTCCACTAAAGTCTGTGTTGTGTCGTATTTCTTTGAGGTTTCCACAAGATTATCCACCTTTGATTTTAGGTAGACAATAAGCAAACTTATTACAGTAGTGTGTAAAAGGAAAATAATGAAGGAATACAGACCAAGAAACATTGTTCAAGTAGATATTGTAAGTCATAATAAAATTATTCTGTGGTTCACACCTTGGTTTGGAGCTCCAGGTCCGTAAAGTTAATATGGATGCCAAGGTAGAAGAGGAAAGTATAATTGAGACGGCAAAACTGAACCACATCACTGACCTTGATGTGTGGATTTTCCGAGTTTACTGTATCTGCAAGCGCCTGAATTGAATCTGCCCACTTCCTCAAGGGATTGTCTCACGCTGCCATTGCAAGAGAGCCTATATCACCGTTCACACAGAAGGTTTACCAACAAATGCAGCGTGTAGAGAAGCATGAATAGCACAACGTCTTTTGGGGTCTCATATAACGTTTGACTGCTTAAAAAACATTTTAAGAACACTTACCAAACAAGCTTGGCTTTCTTCACACGCGCGTTTGAATTTTCTTCTATCTTGGGCAAAAATATTAAAATACACCCACCCCTTCGCCCAGCTGGGGGACCATTCGAAGTTCAAACCCAAGTCCCCTTACACCAAGTGGACCCACCTCTTCACTTGGTATTTGTGTTTAAACCAAGTGATGCTACGGTATTAAGTATTAGCGCTTGTTTTGTTAAGATCTTGTTTTGTTTTTATTTTTTTATTTTTAGTTTTTATCAAGATGAAATCCAATGTCTTACCAATTGCATTTTACCACTCTTTTTCCCCTTATAAAAAGTACTCAAAAGTTTATTTTTGGTGTACTTCACAGTTTTGGAAGTCCTCATTGTTTAAATGATCATGATTTTGGTATATGATGCCCATTTAACCAACCCCAAATACAGCATTATATCAAAATCTGACTCCCTGCATTTCCTTTTTTTCCCCTCAAGGGACATCAATTTTCTTGAATATTTCAGTTTTTATTGCCTTTATGAATTTTAAAATCTAATCAAGTAGTTACGTGCTGTGACTAGAGTTACTGTAATTATTTATGACATTCTCAAAAAAAAAAAAAAAAAAAAAAAAAAACAGAAATACCTACATGGCAACGAATTCCATAGCAGATCCTATCCTTCATCAAATACAAAACTAACATATATTAGTGCATGTGACATTTTTCTTCTGATCACAAGCTTTATTATGTGACATTATTATCTCATTACTTTTGGAGTATAATGACTTGGTACTCTTTCAATTCACATAATAATAAGTCACACTAATTGAATTCAAGTGAAATTCACTATTTGTGTAAGCGAAGGGAGTATCATATCACTGTATTCTAAGAGTACCTAATAATTTTGTTTATTTAAGAATAACTTTGCGAGTGAGAGGAGACAGGGGCACAATGAGTGGCATACATTCATAAATCCAAATCTTTAAAAATGAAAAGGAAAAAACAAAAAAAAAAAAACTGCACTAATACACAATGGGTCGAATCACTCAATAAATTACATGCTTTTTCTCATGACAGTTTATGTGGTAGGTTAGGACTGGTTGATAATAATAATGATGTGAACAGGGTTTAGGGTTTAGGGTTTTAGGGTTTTAGGGTTTAGGGTTTAGGGTTTAGGGTTTAGTGTTTAGGGTTTAGGGTTTAGGGTAGCCAATGACGGGAGATAGGGTGGAGTGAAATGTGTGGTGGGAATGGGTGGGGTAGGTGGGGTAGTTGGGAGGCACGTGTGTCTCAAAAAAATCAGATTTTTTTTTTTGGCCACCTAGAATTCAAAACTAATTTTCCCTTCCAAAGTAAAATATATCTTGTGTATTGAAAAGTACACACAATAAATTGCATCTTGTTCCAGCCTAATCAAATTTTTCATGCCCATCTACTGAATTTGTACATATATATGGCCACGAAACAAAGTAGACAGATGACATAATAATGTTAAAAAAGCCAAGCACCCTATGCTGTCAAAGTTGCAAACTACATCAACTACCCTCAAACCAGGGACGGACCCAGGATTTCAAGCCAGGGGGGGCCAGAGATAAGAAAAAAAAAAATTCAAATACGCATTCATATAGTATTAATAAACTATCAATCAAAATAAATACTCAAAAATTATTGTTTTTTAATATGTTAAGATACAATCATCTACCAACAAAAACAAAAAACACGAAATACTATTGTTCCTTAATACAATCATCTATGAAAATGGAACTCGGCACTCTTTGAAATATTCAAAAACATATATGATTGAATCCAAACTAAATGTCGCAGTTATATCTTTTTTAATGTATAACATCAAAGAGTTTGTCAAAAAATCATTTTCCATTTTGTTTTGAAGTTACCTTTTTTATATTTTTATATTTTTTTATAATTTTATATACTTATATTTCCTTATATATTATTGGTCAAAATCCATATAATTTATTGAGTCTTAAAACTATAAGTCCATATTTTAGATAAAAGAAATGATATGTCCACAACATTTTCACAACATTTTTACAACAAATCCTAAGTGGTAGGTTGTTACTAGTTGTTATTGTTGGGGTAAAAAAGTAATCTTTGTGTTACGTTCAAATTTGAACCAATAACAAGTAACCACCTGTGATTTGTTGTGAAAATATTGTAAAAATGTTGTGGACTTATATCAATTTCAAGTCTAAAACTCTACCCAAAATTACAATAATACTATTGATTCTCCAAAAAAGAAAAAAAAAACTATTAAAACAATTTTACTATTAAAATATTCTATAAAAAATTACTGTTAAAAAACTAAAATTTAAAAGCTCAAGTTAAATATTAAAATAGTTTTATTATTTATATATATATTACATGTGGACCCACGTAATCAAAGCCTACAACCTTTTGTCAAGTCTTTGTCATTTCCAACAACTAGTCACGTGCTAGGTTCACAAAACAATAAAGCAAACATAAAACAGGGCAATGAAAAATCAAAATAGAATTGAAGAACAGAAGGAGGACCAGCGGAGGAAAAGAGAGAAGAAGAAGAAGAAGAAAAAGAAGAAAGAAGAAAAAGAAGATGAAGCAGCTGTCTCGTCTCGGCCTCTCTATCTCTCTGTGACTCTGTCTTGCCTTCAGACTCTCACTTTCTCCATTAGGTTTTGCTGAGTTTTTTTTTTTTTTTTTTTTTTTTTTATTTACATGGGTCATGGCCTCAGTTTTTCAACATATCACATATGTGTAAATATATGGGCTATAAATATACTTCATGAGGGGGTCGGCTGGGCTAGGAATTCATCAGGGGCCTGAGCTAAAAACTAAGGGGGGCCAAGCTTATGTATATTTTTTATTTTAAAAAAATTAAGCTATTAAATTTTTTTTTTTTGGGCCCAGGGGGGGCCCGAGCCCCCTTAGGCCCCCACCTGGGTCCGTCCCTGCCTCAAACTAAATATTGGAACTCCGATTAAAGGATTCCAAGAAAAAAATGTTAGACTTCTATTTTTACGCCCATCTATCAGCACATAGTTGGAATCCGAAATTCAGGAAACTCTGTGGGGGCATTATTTAATCGACAATAACTCAAATGATTTGTGACGAAAAAATTCAAACTTCTTGTTGAAATTGAAGCTCAGAATGTCTACTTTCTAAAACATTCAGCACGCGCTAAAGAATTCCTTATTGTTCAAAACCTATTGTCTAGACGGTGACCAAATGTCACTTTTCGACAAATCTTTCAAGCGATTAAGTTTTGTGAATAACTAGCAACTAACATATTTTTGTCGGAAAGATTGATATTGGGTGGATTGTTCACGGGGTATATGTATAATATTTTGAAACCAGTTCTAACAAAAAAATGTTAGACTTCCATTTTTACGCCCATCCATTGGCATATAGTTGGAATCCAAAATTCGGGAAATTTGGTGGGGGCATTATTCAATCGACAATAACTCATATGATCTGTGTCAAAAAAATTTAAACTTCTTTTGAAAATTGAAGCTCGGAATGTCTACTTTCTAAAACATTCAGTACGCGTTAAAGAATTCCCTACCGTTCAAAAGTTATTGTCTAAACGGTGACCAAACGTCAATTTCCAACAAATCTTCCAAGTGATTAAATTTTATTAATAACTAGCAACAAACGTATTTTTTTCCAAAAGTTTGATTTTGGGTGGATTGTTCTTAGGGTCTATTTATAATATTGTGAAACCAAGTCCGATGAAAAAACGTTAGACTTCCGTTTTTATGCCTATCTATCGGCACATAGTTGGAATCTGAATTTCGGGTAAATCGGTGGGGGCATTATTCAAATGACAATAACTCTCACGATTTGTGTCGAATAAAATTCATACAGTGGTTATGTGGAAGTACTGGTGGGAGAGGATGTAAGAGTAGAGAGGAGTGTATGAGAGAAAATGAAAAAATAAAAGAAAAGAAAAGATGGGAAATGAGTGAGCCGGCCAAGGACGGGAGATAAGGTGGAGTGAAATGTGTGGTGGGAATGGGCGGGGTAGGTGGGGTAGTTGGGAGGCACATGTGTCTCAAAAAAATCAGATTTTTTTTTTGGCTGCCTAGAATTCAAAACTAATTTTCTCTTCCACAGTAAAATATATCTTGTGTATTGAAAAGTACAGACTGTAAATTGCTTCTTGTTCTTGTGTCGAAAAAATTCATACTTTGTGTTGAAATTCAAGCTCAGAATGTCTACTTTCTATAACATTCAGCACACATTAAAGAATTCCTTGTTGTTCAAAACCTATTGTATAATATTTTGAAACCAATTCTGAGAAAAAAATGTTAGAATTCCATTTTTACGCCCATCTATCGGCACATAGTTGGAATCCGAAATTCGGGAAACTCCGTGGGGGCATTATTCAATCGACAATAACTCAAATGATTTGTGACGAAAAAATTCAAGCTTCTTGTTGAAATTGAAACTCACAATGTCTACTTTCTAAAACATTCAGCACGCTTGAAAGAATTCCTTACCATTCAAAAGTTATTGTCTAGACAGTGACCAAATGTCACTTTCCAACAAATATTCCAAGCGATAAATTTTTGGGAACATCTAGCAACTAACGTATTTTTTCCCAAAAGTTTGATTTTGGCTGAATTGTTCTTGGGGTATAGGTATAATATTTTGAAACCAAATCCGATAAAAAAACGTTAGACTTCCATTTTTATGCCCATCTATCGGCACATAGTTGGAATCCAAAATTTGGAAAACTTGGTGGGGGCATTATTCAAACGACAATAACTAAAATGATTTGTGTCGAAAAAATTTAAGCTTCTTGTTCAAATTGAAGCTCGGAATGTCTACTTTCCAAAACATTCAGCACGCGTTAAAGAATTCCCTATCATTAAAAAGTTATTGTCTAAACAGTGACCGAACGTCACTTTCCAACAAATTTTCCAAGCGATTAAATTTCGGTAATAACTAGCCGTAAACGTATTTTTTTCCAAAAGTTTGATTTTGGGTGAATTGGTCTCAAGGTGTATTTATAATATTGTGAAACCAAGTCCGCTGAAAAGACGTTAGCCTTCCTTTTTTACGCCTATCTATCGGGACAAAGTTGGAATCTGAATTTCGGGTAAATCAGAGGGGGCAATATTCAAATGACAATAACTATCACGATTTGTGTCTAAAAAATTCATATTTGTGTTGAAATTCTAGCTCTGAATGTGTACTTTCTATAACATTAAGCACGCGCTAAAGAATTCCTTATTGTTCAAAACCTCTTGTCTAGACGGTGACCAAATGTCACTTTTCGACAAATCTTTCAAGCGATTAAGTTTTGTGAATAACAAGCAACTAACATATTTTTGTCGAAAGGATTGATATTGGGTGGATTGTTCACGGGGTATATGTATAATATTTTGAAACCAGTTTTGAGAAAAAAATATTAGACTTCCATTTTTACGCCCATCCATCGGCATATAGTTGGAATCCAAAATTCGGGAAATTTGGTAGGGGCATTATTCAATCCACAATAACTCATATGATCTATGTCAAAAAAATTTAAACTTCTTTTTAAAATTGAAGCTCGGAATGTCTACTTTCTAAAACATTCAGCACGCGTTAAAGAATTCCCTACTGTTCAAAGTTATTGTCTAAACGGTGACCAAACGTCACTTTCCAACAAATCTTCCAAGCAATTAAATTTCAGGAATAACTAGCCACAAACGTATTTTTTTCCAAAAGTTTGATTTTGGGTGGATTGTTCTTAGGGTGTATTTATAATATTGTGAAACCAAGTCCGATAAAAAAACGTTAGACTTCCATTTTTATGCCTATCTATCGGCACATAGTTGGAATCTAAATTTCGGGTAAATCGGTGGTGGCATTATTCAAATGACAATAACTCTCACGATTTGTATCGAAAAAAATTCATATGGTGGTTGTGTGGAAGTACTGGTGGGAGAGGGTGTAAGGGTAGAGAGGAGTGTATGAGAGAAAATGAAAAAAGAAAAGAAAAGATGGGAAGTGAGTGAGCCGGCCAAGGACGGGAGATAAGGTGGAGTGAAATGTGTGGTGGGAATGGGCGGGGTAGGTGGGGTAGTTGGAAGGCACGTGTGTCTCAAAAAAATCAGATGTTTTTTTTTTTTGACTGCCTAGAATTCAAAACTACTTTTCTCTTCCACAGTAAAATATATCTTGTGTATTGAAAAGTACACACAATAAATTGCATCTTGTTCCTGCCTAATCAAATTTTTCATGCCCATCTATTGAATTTGTACATATATATGGCTACGAAACAAAGTAGACAGATGACATAATAATGTTAAAAAAGCCAAGCACCCTATGCTGTCAAACTCGCAAACTACATCAACTACCCTCAAACTAAAAATTGGAAGTCCCTAGTAGAAAAAAGTAAAAGTTAATTCATCACTCATCATAGAAAATCCCACAGCCCACCAAGTTCCACATGATAATTGTTTTTTTTTTTATTAAGTCCAGAGTTTGTTGTAAAGGTGAAGATGGTCTTGTGTGTACCAAGTTCTACATGATAATTGACTCAGTTTTAAATAGTAAGTGGTTAATTTGCAACAAGAGAATACAGTAAGGAGCAACCATACCTAGTGATCAAGCAAACAAGCATGAACTTAAAAAAAAAAAATTAGAAATTAGAGAATAAAAGAAAAAAATAAATGATAACCACTTGCTCACCAACTTTTTTTAAGGAACTTGCTCGCCAACTTGTGTCATTACATTAGTTTTAGAAGAATTTTATTAAAATTTGACATTAACAAAGTCTCCACAGATTCAGCTGATCTGTACAACACAAAAGTCACAGCCTTACAAGTCAATTGAAAGAAAAATGCACAAATCCACACAATTATTCATTATGAAATACAACAAATCCACACAACCTAGATTCTAAGAAAAGGGAAATCTGCTCATGGGCACTGCTACTCTAATTCAAACGTCATGTTAAAATTGATTGTCGGAATGCCTACATTCTAAAACATATAGCACGCGTTAAAGAATTCCTTACCGTTGAGAAGTTATTGTCTAAACGGTAACCAAATGTCACTTTCCAACAAATATTCCAAGCAATTAAGTTTCAAGAATAACTGGCCACTAACGTATTTTTTTCCAAAAGTTTGATTTTGGGTGAATTGTTCTCGGGGTATAGGTATAACATTTTGTAGCCAAATTCGATAGAAAAAAACGTTAGACTTCCATTTTTATGCCTATCTATCAGCACGTAGTTGGAATTCGATTTTCGGGTAAATCTGTGGGGGCATAATTCAAATGACAATAACTCTAATGATTTGGGTCGAAAAAATTAAACTTTGTGTTGAAATTCAAGCTCCGAATGTCTACCACCTAAAACATTCAGTAAACGTTAAAGAATTCCTCACTGTTCAAAAGTTATTGTCTGAATGGTGACCAAACGTCACTTTTCAACAAATCTTTCAAGCGATTATGTTTTGTGATACATAGCCACTAACGTATTTTTATCCAAAACATTGATTTTGGCTGGATTTTTCTCAGGGTATATGTATAATTTTTTGAAACCAAATTTGGGAAAAAAAAAACGTTAGACATCCATTTTTTTGCGCATCTATTGGCACATAGTTGGAATCCGAAATTCGGGAAACTCCGTGGGGGCATTATTCAGTCGACAATAACTCAAATGATTTGTGATGAAAAAATTCAAACTTCTTGTTCAAATTGAAGCTTTGAATGTCTACTTTCTAAAACATTCAGCACGCTTTAAAAAATTCCTTACCGTTCAAAAGTTATTGTCTAGACGGTGACCAAATGTCACTTTCCAACAAATATTCCAAGCGATTAATTTTTTTCCAAAAGTTTGATTTTGGGTGAATTGTTCTTGGGGTATAGGTATAATATTTTGAAACCAAATCCGATAAAAAACTGTTAGACTTGGTGAGGGCATTATTCAAACTTCGGGAATCCAAAATTCGGGAAACTTGGTGAGGGCATTATTCAAACGACAATAACTAAAATGATTTGTGTTGAAAAAATTTAAGCTTCTTGTTGAAATTGTAAATTGGAATGTCTACTTTCCAAAACATTCAGCACGTGTTAAAGAATTCCCTATCATTAAAAAGTTATTGTCTATACAGTGACCGAACGTCACTTTCCAACAAATTTTCCACGCAATTAAATTTTGGGAATAACAAGCCGTAAACGTATTTTTTTCCAAAAGTTTGATTTTGGGTGGATTAGTCTCAAGGTGTATTTATAATATTGTGATTAGTCTCACGATTTTTGTCGAAAAAATTCATACTTTGTGTTGAAATTCTAGCTCGAAATGTGTACTTTCTATAACATTAAGCACACGCTAAAGAATTCCTTATTGTTTAAAACCTATTGTCTAGACGGTGATCAAATGTCACTTTTGGACAAATCTTTCCAGCAATTAAGTTTTGTGAATAACTAGCAACTAACATATTTTTGTCGGAAAGATTGATATTGGGTGGATTGTTCACGGGGTATATGTATAATATTTTGAAACCAATTCAGAGAAAAAAATGTTAGACTTCTGTTATTACGCCCATCTATCGACACATAGTTGGAATCCAAAATTCGGGAAACTTGGTGGGCGCATTATTCAGTTGACAATAACTCAAATGATTTGTGTCGAAAAATTTAAACTTCTTTTTGTAATTGAAGCTCGGAATGTCTACTTTATGAAACATTCAGCACGTGTTAAAGAATTCCCTACCGTTCAAAATTTATTGTCTAAACGGTGACCAAATGTCACTTTCCAACAATTCTTCCAAGCGATTAAATTTCGGGAATAACTAGCCGCAAACGTATTTTTTTCCAAAGTTTTGATTTTGGGTGGATTGGTCTCAGGGTGTATTTATAATATTGTGAAACCAAGTCCGATAAAAAGACGTTAGACTTCCTTTTTTATGCCTATCTATCGGCACAAAGTTGGAATCTGAATTTCGGGTAAATCGGAGGGGGCAATATTCAAATGACAATAACTATCATGATTTGTGTCAAAAAAATTCATACTTTGTGTTTAAATTCAAGCTCGGAATGTGTACTTTCGATAACATTCAGCACGCGCTAAAGAATTCCTTATTGTTCAAAACCTATTGTCTAAACGGTGACCAAATGTCACTTTTCAACAAATCTTTCAAGCGATTAAGTTTCGTGAGTAACTAGCGACTAACATATTTTTGTCAGAAAGATTGATATTGGGTGGATTGTTCACGGGGTATATGGATAATATTTTGAAACCAATTCTGAGAAAAAAATGTTCGACTTCCGTTTTTACGCCCATCTACCGACACATAGTTTGAATCCAAAATTCGGGAAACTTGGTGGGGGCATTATTCAATCGACAATAACTCAAATGATTTGTGTCGAAAAATTTAAACTTCTTTTTGAAATTGAAGCTCGGAATATCTACTTTATAAAACATTCAGCACGCGTTAAAGAATTCACTACCGTTCAAAGGTTATTGTCTAACCGGTGACCAAATGTCACTTTCCAACAATTCTTCCAAGTGATTAAATTTCGGGAATAACTAGCCGCAAACATATTTTTTTTCAAAACCAACTCCGATAAAAAGACGTTAGACTTCCTTTTTTATGCCTATCTATCAACACAAAGTTGGAATCTGAATTTCGGGTAAATTGGAGGGGGCAATATTCAAATGACAATAACTATCACAATTTGTGTTGAAAAACTTTATACTTTGTGTTGAAATTCAAGCTCGGAATGTGTACTTTCTATAAAATTCAGCACGCGCTAAAGAATTCCTTATTGTTCAAAACCTATTGTCTAAACGGTGACCAAATGTCACTTTTCAACAAATCTTTCAAGCGATTCAGTGTCGTGAATAACTAGCGAATAACATATTTTTGTCCGAAGGATTGATTTTGTGTTGATTGTTCACGGGGTATATGGATAATATTTTGATACCAATTCTGAGAAAAAAATGTTAGACTTCCATTTTTACGCCCATTTATCGGCACATAGTTGGAATCCAAAATTCGGGAAACTCCGTGGTGGCATTATTCAATCGAAAATAAGTCAAATGATTTGGGACGAAAAAATTCAAACTTCTTGTTGAAATTGAAGCTCGGAATGTCTACTTTCTAAAACGTTCAGCACGCTTTAACGAATTCCTTACCGTTCAAAAGTTATTGTCTAAAA
The DNA here is from genome assembly GCA_032878915.1 of Castanopsis chinensis. Lineage (NCBI taxonomy): Eukaryota > Viridiplantae > Streptophyta > Magnoliopsida > Fagales > Fagaceae > Castanopsis > Castanopsis chinensis. The sequence goes on from JAVQMG010000008.1 coordinate 394,942, forward strand.
GGTGACCAAATGTCACTTGCCAATGAATATTCCAATCGATAAAGTTTTGGGAATAACTAGCAACTAACGTATTTTCTTCCAAAAGTTTGATTTTGGGTGAATTGTTCTCAGGGTGTAGTTTTAATATTTTGAAACCAAGTCTGATAAAAATATGTTAGACTTCCATTTTTGTGCCTATCTATCGGCACAAAGTTGTAATCCGATTTTCGGGTAAATCGGTGGGGGCATTATTCAAATGATAATAACTCTCACGATTTTTGTCGAAAAAAATCATGCTCTGTGTTGAAATTCAAGCTCGGAATGTATACTTTCTATAACATTTAATACGCGTTAACTAATTCCTCACTGTTCAAAACTTATTGTCTAAACGGTACCAAATGTCACTTTTCAACAAATCTTTCAAGCGATTAAGTTTCATGAATAACTAGTGACTAACATATTTTTGTTCGAAAGATTGATTTAGGGTGGATTGTTCTCGGGGTATTTGTATAATATTTGGAAACCTATTCTGAGAAAAAAATGTTAGACTTCCATTTTTACGCCCATCTATCAGCACATAGTTGGAATCCAAAATTCGGGAAGCTCGGTGTGGGCATTATTCAATCGACAATAACTAAAATAATTTTTGTCGAAAAAATTCAATCTTGTTGAAATTGGAGCTCCGAATGTCTACTTTCTAAAACATTCAGCACGCGTTAAAGAATTCCTTACCGTTCAAATGTTATTGTCTAAATGGTGACCAAACGTCACTTTCCAACAAATCTTCGAAGTGATTAAATTTCGGGAATAACTAGCCCCAAACGTATTTTTTTCCAAAAGTTTGATGTTGGGTGGATTGTTCTCGGTGTATAGTTATAATATTTTTTAGTCAGGCCAAAAATTATTGCAGACGTAACTAACTTAATAGCCATAAAACTCACTCATCAAAGGAGAAAAAAAAACGTTCTTTAAGAAATATATTGTGCAAAGTAAAAGGAAAGGGAAAAATATTTTGGCTACAATTTCGGATAGTACAATTGTTAAAATTTTCATATATGCATCCTTACATATAAATAATTAATATAATATCAATCTTTGTTTAGTGGAATGGACTGAAAAAGTAATGACAATACTCGGTCCTTAGTTTCATGGTTCCCTGCACCATGTCCATCTCCGTGCTGGTACATGCATTGGGCCATCCTTGCAGTGTTCAATGCAATTTCAATAAATATTTGAGAGAAGGGAGAACTCGCAACTCGGTCTTCATTCATCTTCTTCCATGTTTCACTAATCAAATGCTTTATATACTCACGGGCATCTTCTTCACTTGCACCAGTTTCATTCATATAACACTGGATTGCTTTTGGGACATCACCTCTTTTTAACTCATCCTGAGTTTTTACATATATAAAAATGGATGTTAGCCTATGTTAGTGCAAAGTATTGAAAAGATTCATGATGAAACTCTTAAGATTGTGTAGTTTATGAGCAAGGAACCTTGTGAAATTAATGGATAATCCATTGTTTTTATTTTTTATTTTTTAAAAAATCAAATCATTCTTTCTCTAAAGTTTAAATTAGTAAAGGTAATTCTAACTTAAAGGCACTCCATATACACCGCTCAAAATTCATTCTCTTTCCCTTGTGTGTGTGTGTTTCTAAAAAACTTAAAAAAATTAATAAGAGTATTTTTGAGAACGTGTATATTTTTAAATAGAAGTTAGTGCATTAAATGATGCTCCCTTAAAATGTTAGATTGTCTAAAAATGACTAACAATATAGGATGGGGGAAGCATCTGTTTGTTTCTATACTACCCTGTAATTTCAAATTTAAACGACATTGCTTATATGTGTGGATGGTGGCAGTCCCTTCCTTTGTTTAACACCAATTGTTGTTATGCTTGATTTATTGACTATCAATTACTTTTCTTTCAACAACAAAATAAGATACATCTATAGACTTATAATATTTAATACAAAACATGAATTTTTTTTTTTTTTTTAAAGTTAACATACCGTAGATGTTCCAAGATCATCTGCAAGTCGTAAAATTATTGATGACCAACGGATTATGTTGGGGTACTCTTCTAGGCAATCCAAGGCTTCCTTTGTAATTGGATTTGTGACAAAAAAATAAGCATGCACTAGTACAGTTGGTGCTGATATTGAAATCGATGCATTCTCAATGTATTCTTGTAGACTCGGTGTATATTTGTTGTAGTACCACTTTGCCTCCAACAAATAAGATCTACATAAACCTACCCACTGCAAATTATTGTGGAAAGATGAATTAGGGGTAGTATAACACAAGGTATTCAAGAAAAAAAAATGTTGAGAACTAATATTGACGAATTTAGAAGTCAATTCCATACCGGTTTTTTGAGGTATTCAATGATGTGGAATCTTTTTTCCTTCACAGTATCTGAAGCCATTTCGTTAACTGAATTGTGTAAAGCAAGGAAACATATCTTCATATAATCAGGGAGTTGATCCATTTCATTGATATCCCATCTGGTATCACACAATGTAGCCACAAGTGATCTATATGTTAAGATAGCATTCAAGCAAATGAGGCATAGTGTCATTAATACTAATAATTATTTTATGTATCTGGCATAAGCACCATTCCTATCATAGCATGTGAACCTCATAATTGTGAGACCCACATATTGTGAGAGCAGTGATATATATGTTAGACGCATGAGATGCCTTCTCCATTAATACAAACCTTTCAACAAAATTTGTGAAGAGCTCAAGTTCATCCAAAGTTCCATATACATCATAAACGTCATCAATTGTTGTTATCAGTGCTAAGAACTTGGTTAACATTCTCCTACAATATCCAAATTGAGGCTGAAATATTACTCCCACTGTCCAAAAGAAATTCTCCACCAGTCTGTCCCTCGCAAAACTCAAATTCTCTGCAAGGCCTGTGCTCTTCCACCACCTTTGTATGAATCGAAAAAGAACAAATGAGTGTTAGAATTATAGCAATTAATGCACTTTGGCACATTTCAATTAGGTAAAGAAAGCAATAGCATAAAATTTTAGGCTATAAATTATTTGATATTTATTTCTCTTGATGCCGTGAGATAGAATGTTACGTTGACGCTTGTTTTAGATCTGCTTGGTGGACTGCTTGTACAATGTTGAAATCCAATTCTGCAAACTCAAGCAAGATAGGGTTCACGTCCTGATTGTGTCTATATATGTCAATGAACCACCTTGCTTCCAACCTAAGCATCCTCCAATGCAGTGGGAGCTCCAAGGAACGGTTTACTATAGCAGCAAGATTTTTTTCTTTATTCTGCTTAACGTATTCTTCTAGATTTTTGGTTGAAAAATCTCTTGCTTCTTCCAAGATATTTTCACCTTCTATCAAAAAGAATGAGGCTTCATATAAGGATAGCATGCCCTTGGTATCCTCACAAAGGCATGCCTTGAAACTCCCTCTCTCATCCTTGAAACTATTGAAAACTTCTGCAATGAGCAACATCAGAATGTTAACATAAATGATAGGTTAGGAAAAAGGGTAAAAAATTAAGTCTATACATTAGGTTTCCAATTAAATTCAATAAGTTGCATTGACCAATTCAACGCAACTACTATTATATTTTTCAAGTAGAGTTAAATTCAACCACATGATTTTTTTTGTTAATGCAATCATATGGTTGAATTTAATGAAGACCTTCAGTTGTAGTGCTAATAGAATTGAATCCAACTTTCAATATCCACATGTGATTTTTTTTTTTTTTTTTTGGTTAGATCCTCAAATACCTTGAGAGACACTATATCGATGTTGTCTTAGGAGTCTAAATTTAAGAGCTGTGGCATACAAGTTCTCTGCCTTCCACGTATCACCACCATGATCATTATTGTACACACCATCTAATATTCTTTTAATTTCTTCTTCAAAGTGATAAGATAATCCTAGTCTTTGCAAGATTTCTATCAGCTCAAGTTGCTCTAGAGGGTCCACCACTTTGTGAAGCATCATCCTCACTTGTTCCTTCAACACATTAATTTGTCTAGTGCACGTTTCTCCCTACATCACAATTTTTCATCAACAAAGTCTATTCAGCTCCAGTAAAAACTACTGCTAGTACTATTAAAAAAATTACAAAGAAATGCTACTAAAACCCTAGCATATATTTAGAAACCCCATAATCAAATTTTATGGCTTAATCACTTTTAATCCTAAACAACCAATTAGTTTAATGTAAGTGATTAACCAAATTTTATATTTCAAACATAATCATACATGAACTAAACCATATAAAGAATACAATTTGAAAATGCAGAAAAATAAACCAAACCATGCTAAACACCAAGAAGTGTTTAGGAAGAGGAAAACCCAAGCACTCGGGTAGAAAAACCCCCCCCCCCCCCCCCCTCTAACACAATCTGAAAATCTCCATTAGCATGAATAGATTTAATAAATGAAAGACTATGAACCCCCAAGCTCATATCCCCCTATAAAATTGTGCCCTTCAAGCTCTAGTTAGCAACTGACTTCACAAAGCCCTGTTTTTATCTAGTTGACCAGAGACACCATGTTGGGCCGCCAATGGAAAGACACCAAAAGATTTGAATTTGAAATGACCCCAAAGATTTCCAAACTTTCAACACAACTCACAACAGTTTGTATTTGGTGAATGAGAGGAAGGTTACAAATTTCTCTCATTGATGTAATAATGGTAAAAGAAATGGACAAGACAGGTTCGTAGAGGATTTAGCTCTAGGCAAAGGCTATCCCTTTTTCTACAATGTTGGATGGGATGAAATGAGCTCTCGTGAGATCTTTATAATCATATCACACTCTCTAGCTAGTCTAGCATGTACAAGATATGAGTTTTGGCTTATATGAAAAAACTAGAAAAGCATATCAAGAAAAAATAGAACATTCTATCTGCATGCTATTTGCGACTTGATCGTTCTTAGACATCCCTCATTATTATCTACCAAAAATCTATCTACCAAAATTCATAAAAGTGCGCTTTCCAGGTTTAGAACCTAGGCACAGCCGGTCAGAGTTAAAGCTAAAATTTGTATTTGTAACCTTCCCCTCACAATAGTTTGTATTTGGTGAATGAGGGGAGGGTTACAAAACTCCCTCAATGATGTAATAATGGTGAAAGAAATGGGGAAAAGAGGTTCGTAGAAGATTTAGCTCTAGGCCAAGGCTATCCCTTTTTCTACGTTGTTGGATGGGATGAAATGAGCACTCTTAATGTCTATATAATCATATCACTCTCTCTATCTAGTCTAGCATGCACAAGATATGAGTTTTGGATTATACGAAAAATCTAGAAAAGCATATCAAGAAAAAACAGAACATTCTATCTGCATGCTATTTGCGACTTGATCATTCTTAGACATCCCTCATTATTATCTACCAAACCTGAGCACAACCGGTCAGAGTTAGAGCTAAAGTCTAACCACTGAGCTAGGAATGCATGTTGATGCTTGACAAAAAAAAAAGAAAATAATTGAAGTAAACTTAACACAATTCTTTTTCTTTTTTCTTTTTTTTGGAAACTACTGAACACAATTCTATTCTACTGAATTAAACTATCCATCTCTAAAAGGAAACGTATAAAAAAAATTATAATTATAATTAAAATCCTTCAAAGTGTTAGTATGTGTGCCCTTAAATCCTATTGTATAATGCTATGTGTGACATTATGTATGACTTAATGTTTATGATTAATAAAGTTGTTTTGTTATTATCTAAAATAATGGTAACATGAATATTTGGACATTATCATATAGTCCATGAGATGTATAATATGTGATTTATGTGAAAAGTCACAAAAGATATAAATCACAATTCCTTTGTAAACTCAGAATTATAGTTCGTAGTCAGTGATGAAATTGGGTCTTTCATCTGCGAAGAATATAACATATCAACTAAGATGATTTATTTTGATCATGGGAGTGGAGACTTCTAGTTAATATGTTGATATGTTTTAAGAGTTAAGACATATTGAACTGGACTGCTGTGAGATTCATTATTCTTCTAATGACTGTCAAATGAATAATAAATCTTACAACTTCTATTTGCATCTGAGAGAATAATGGACCTATCATGAGGTGTAGGTTTCTTTGATATATCAGGAGTGAGATCTAAAGTCATGATCAAAACCTCAGTATGTTGGGCAATCACATTTAGTGTTGATAGAATATATATTCTCAAGATGGAATTCATAATCTTTTAACGAAGATATAAAATATTCCCCTAAGATAAGGTTAATTGGTTTGATTATTCAGAGTGTTAGGCCTAACCACTTTAGTCAGGAGATACTTAAGTATATATATATTTATGAAATTGGATTTCATAAGTATATGATGAATAACTTAAATGATTAAACTGGGTACTCAAGGATTAAGATGTAGTAATTTTCAAAGTGGCAGTTTATATTCATGACTTTGTATTGCTACGAATATTTTATGAAGGGGTTGCATGTATAATAAAGTCTTGAGATATAATTTATTAATAAGGCCTCGATTGCAATTATATTTATATAGTGGAATTAAATATAATTAATGGTAACTTTGGACTTGTCAAGAGTTGCCAGAAAAGCCCAAGGCACATTAGAGCTAATGTCTTATTGGTCCTTTTTGGTTCTACTCCAAGCTACACACTAAAGCCCAATTGGAAATGCCCAAGAAGCCAGCCCAGTTAGATAATCAGTTAGTTATAAAGGGAGAAACACACATAATTTTTTATTAAAAGGAAAAGAAAAGAAAAGAAAAGAGAGACATCATTGTGAAATAATGTGTATGTGTGAGTGAAGCTACTCGATTATTCTCCCTTGGAAACTAATTGAGAGAACATACTTCTTGGGCGTAAAGTGGAATTAGAGTGAAGATTAATTTACCACACCAAGGTACGCTATCTTGTTCCTAAATTCTAAAATTTACATAGTACATATTATCAATTATGAGAAATAGATCTCTTTTTTCCAACACAAAGGTATTCAACTTTACTTCAAAAATTAATCATAACTTTAAATGTTTACATGTGTTATTATTTTATTTTAGTAACTTTCTTAATGTAAAAATATGCTTGAAAATCATTAAATTTCCCTTATTCATATAGATATATTAGTCAATTTTTCTAATTTTATAAATTTAATATTTGTATTTGAGTTTTAGTTAAGGGTAAATTATATAGTTAGTCCCTATCCTTTCCACCAAATGTCAATTCAATCCCTAACATTTCAATTGTGTCAATTTAATTCCTAACTTTTACAATGTCGTGTCAATTTAGTCGATGTCGTTATTCTTGGTTGGAAAATGCTGATGTATCAAATGGAATAGTAAAAAATTATTTTTACTGTTGGCAAGTCTATGTGATGATTTTATAATATCTGGAAAGTAAAAAAGAGTAGTAGCAAATCACTCGTTTGCAAAGGGATCTGCGGCACAAGGTAATGCAGGTTTGATCCTAGTGGACTAAATCAGATTTTTTGAGCTGGTTTCTAGACCAACTTTTGTAAATGGGATTGTTTCTTTTAAACAATAATTTGTCATTTGGTTGCTATAGAGAGAGAGAGAGAGAGAGAGAGAGAGAGAGAGAGAGAGAGAGAGAGAGAGAGAGAGAAACTTTTAGGGATTTTAGAACTATTTAGTGAGAAGAATTAGATCTGTGTGCAGATTTTAATTTGGGTTTTTTTTTAAGGAGAAACTATAATGTTGGTCTCTCAAGTTTAAAAAATGAGTTGTATTAGTATTAGTCCTTTTACTAATTGCCACTAGTGGTGTTACTTGCGTGGCTAATGGAACAATGATTTAGCATTTTTTTTAATGACATGGCATTTTTTAATTAAAAAAATTAAAATAACTAGTTTCCACCTAAGATTTTAGCAAACTAACCCGGCTGCAATCTGAAGCCATCAACGTCTTCGTCAACTACAGCTTCCAAACCCGAATAGAAGGAACTGTTGGAAACTATAGTCACCAATCTTTCATTGGAGAAAAGCTTAAGGTTTTCAATAGCAACAAGATTCCTATTCGGGTTGTTGAGGACAGTGCCCGCGTTATACCACTTGTCCTCGTAGGCTTCAAAGGCTTCTTTCAAGTCAATAATCTGGTCAGCTTGGGCCAAGTTTAGGTTGTCTGCCATCAGCAGTTTAAGCTCGGTCTCACCTAGCTTGGTCACCATGTCAGTCAGCTTGCCTTCCACCGCCAACCGGGCTTTCTCGGCATCCCGTGCCTTTCTCTCAAAGGCCATAGCAACTTCGCCCTTCTCCTTGGCCATGGCCACGGCCCCGACAAGAGGAGTTTGACCCTTACCCTGGGGGAGCTGAGGTTGAGCTGTGGGGTTGGCGTCGGACAAAAACTGAGCGAGGGTCATCATTCTCTACTTCACCATTCTCTCGGCTTGATCGGCCTTAGAGCCTGAAGTACCGATCGGCTTAGCTGTTTCTCTCTCAACTACTAGGGCGGGGGCTTCAAGCTGTTCAACAGCAATGTGTCTCCTACGATTTTGAGACACGCACTCAGCAGACTCGTCCCTCACCAGAGCAAGAGAAGGTCGAAGGAGAAAGGACGTAGAAAGTGAAATTGAAACCCAGGAAAGACTATATATAGAGGTTAGGGCACTTAATAAAGCTAGAAGTGGGAAAAACCCACTCTCAACTTTTCGGTAACCTCCCCATATGTGTGGGAGCAGTTCACGAGCCGTCAAACGGTTCGCCAACCGATAGGTTATAATTGCTGACATGACAGCCTGGCACAGTGTTGCTTTCAAGAAGACCCCGATAATTATCTTCTCCGCGCATAGAAGGGCGTTTGGTATTCTCTAGGAATCATCACTCCAACTCGGGCTTCCTTTAATCCACCCTCAGTATCCCACCCCATTAGACTCCTACGGTAATGCTTGGTTCACAGAATCCTTGATTCATATCCGACAGCCGAGCATGAATCAAGGGGGGGCTATTGTACGGAGTATTACTCCCCCTTGAGCCCATTATTTGTTAAAACCCATCATAGTGGCGTCACATGTAAGACCCTGCTCCAATTGGGCCCTGATTCCTAGAACACCTTGCATAGTCGCGTGTATTACCGGACTCTCAAACTCGGCCCAGGCGAGCTTTAACGCCCATCAAAGGCCCGAAACCACGAAACAATGAAATTTACGACATTAACGGTAAGAGTGATATCCTACTTGGTCGGGGGATACGATTTCCGGGGAAAATAAGTCCAAGTATGCTCGACATCACCTAGGAGTATCGCCATTGGGTCAACATGAGAGTCGATCACCCGCTCTAACTCCCTCATGCTAGGGGTATCTTCCTCGTCCTCGGCACCAGCTTGACTCTGAATGGGGTTGGGAAGGGTTGGATATGGGATCTGCTCGGGATTCCACAGCAGAAAATCCTCAGCCACTCCCATTGCTTTAAGGGCAACCAACCACCCCTCCCCGAACCCATGATGCCGAGCTTGGTGGACAATAGGCTCCACAGAATTTTTAGCCTCTGTGAAGCTCGTGTTATACCACTTGTCCTCGCAGCCTTCAAGGGCTTTTTTCAAGTCAGCAATCTGGTTAGCTTGGGCCAAGTTTAGGCTATCCACCGTTGCCAGTTTAAGCTCAGTCACACCTAGCTTGGTCACCATGTCAGTCAGCTTGCTCTCCACCGCCAACTGAGCTTTCTCGGCATCCTTCTCCTTTCTCTCAAAGGTCGTAGCAACTTCACCCTTTTCCTTAGCCATGGCCATGGCCTCAGCAAGAGGAGTTTGACACTTACCCTGGGCAGCTGAGGTTGAGCTGTGGGGTCGGCGCTAGGCAAAAACTGAGCGAGGGTCATCGTTCTCTACTTCACCATTCTCTTGGCTTGATCGGCCTTAAAGCCCGAAGTACCGACCGGCTCAGCTGTTTCTCTCTCAACTACTAGGGCGGGGGCTTCAGGCTATTCAACGGCAACGTGTCTCCTACGATTTTGAGACACGCGCTCAGCAGACTCGTCCCTCACCAGAGCAAGAGAAGGTTGATAGAGAAAGGACGTAGAAAGTGAAATTGAAACCCAGGGAAGACTATATATAGAGGTTAGGGCACTTAATGAAGCTAGAAGCGGGAAAAATCCCCTCTCAACTTTTTGGTAACCTCCCCACATATGTGGGAGCAGTTCACGAATCGTCAGACGGTTCGCCAACTGACAGGTTATAATTGCTGACATGATAGCCTGGCATAGCGCTACTTTCAAGAAGACCCCGATAATTATCTTCTCCGCACATAGAAGGGCGCTTGGTATTTTTTGGGAATCATCACTGCAACGCGAGCTTCCTTTAATTTGCCCTCAGTATCCCACCCCATTAGACTCCTAGGGTAATGATTGGTTCACAGAATCCTTGATTCATATCCGACAGCCAAGCATGAATCAAGGGGGGAGGGGGCTATTGTATGGAGTATTACTCCCCCTTGAGCCCATTATTTGTCAAAACCCATCATAGTGGTGTCACATGTAAGACCCTGCTCCAATTAGGCCCTGACTCCTGGAACACCTTGCATAGTCGCGTGTATTACTGGACTCGTAAACTCGGCCCAGGCAAGGTTTGACGTCCATCAAAAGCCCGAAACCATGAAACAAAGAAATTTATGACATGAACGGTAAGAGTGATATCCTACTTGGTCGGGGGATACGATTTCCGGGGAAGATAAATCCTAATATGCTCGGCATCACCTAGGGAGTATCCCTACCGGGAAAACCCTCTAACGGTGGAACCAGTTCCAATGCTACTCTCACCACCTCCCACTCCCAACTAAACGCCCACTTAAGGGTAATAGCATTGGACCTCCCTTCCCACTGGCCACAAAAATAATCATGATTCTTCCACTAGCCTTGGGCTATAAATAGGAGCTTGGAATTTGAGAGTAGGGGTTGGTAATTTGAGAGTAAATACTAAGAAAAGAGGGTGACCACTTTGGGAAAGATAGAGAGAACATTTCTGAGAGTACAAGAAACAAGGGCATTTGGGTTGCCGAACATAGTACCACCCATTGTAGGAAATCCAAAAGCCCACAGAAAAAGTAGATTGTGATTCCAAATAGAAGTTGGGCTCAACAGCTTCTTTTGAGTGTGCACATATATATATATATATATATATATATATATATATATATAACAATTAGAGTTAACTAGCACAATTGCTATTTTTTTTAGGGAGAACAATGGCTGAACTTATGCTTTAGATTTTACTCACACTTCATATATTAAGATTTGAGAGACTTCCGGAAATACCCAAAAAAATATAATAATAATAATAATAATAATAATAATAATAATAATAATGATGATGATGATGATGATGATGATGATGATAATAATAGTTCTTCATATATTAATTCTTTCTTATAATACCTTTATAATCCCAGCACTATCAGTGCTCTTCATAATGATGAGCTCTCAAAAAAAAAAAAAAAAAAAAAAAAAAGAAGAGAAAAAGAAAGTTTACCTCAAAGAACACTACCAAAATCATTACATTGGAAAGCAAAGGTCGGCAATGGTGGAGGCTATGGCTAGTCAGGGTTTCTTGGTCGTTGAGATAGATACTAGAGTAGAGAAAATCACACATTGAAAACCAAAGATTTATACGTGTGGGTATTCAGGGTTTTGAGGTTTTTTTTTCTTTTTTTTTTTAATTTTTTAGAATCAAGACTGTGATATTATTGAATCAAAACTTTGTTACGTATTACAAAAAGAGATATGTCCTTAGGATTAATACCATTGCGCCTAACATTGGAAAAAAAGATAAAATTTATATCTTTAATTTACTTCTACCTGAGAGTCTTTAATCACATGAACACAACCCATAAGGCAAAAACTATCAGAGTTAAGGAAATTGATAACAACCGCAGAATCTCCCTCAACCTCAGTCACATTGATGTCAATCTTCAAAGCAAAGAGAATGGCTCCCTTCAAGGTTTTGAGTTTGGAGTCATAAAATAGAGTTGGGGGTTTCACCATTTTAGTATGGATTACATTTGTTATTTAAATAAACCTTTAAAAGATGCTGGTGTGTAAAATTTGGATTATTTAAAAAGAAAAAGAAAATAGTGGTGAGTGGAAAATTGTGGAAGCTCCAGAGGCTTCGGTTATATATATATATATATATATATATATATATATATATATATATATATATATATATTTATAGATGAGAGAAGGAATACCTAAAACTTTGTCACTTAACTAAGCCAATAAATGTTAACACTGACTAAAGAAACAATAACAAAATGTTCGTACCACATATTCAATCCTTAGTGACTCAATGTAATCATGGTTCCAAATGGAAGGTTGGTAATTTGCTGATCTTCGCAAAATATCTGGACTATTTGAAACTTTGTTGGCGGCCATGCATTGGACAGGACGAGCAAGGTAGGCTTTTCTGGTCCTGGATGTTACAAGTAAGATGGGATCTTTAGATGAGACAGGGAGTTAGGTAAGTAGTTTACACTACAAGAAACTTGGCTATTTTCAATGGTTGAAACTATCGAAAAAAGTATTAAAAACTGTAAAAAAAAATATTTTCAACGGTTGGAATGATCGTAGAGAACCGTTATTAAAAACCGTGTCGAGAACATTTTTCTACGGCCTATGCAACAGTTGAAAAATGTATTACACATTTATCAACGGTTAATGACCGTCAAAATATATACACATAAATGTAGATTAAAGTATGCTTATTAATTTTATCCACAGGCACCCAACCGTTGAAACAAGTATTTTCTTTTTTAAAAAAATAAATAAATTTGGATGCACTCTTTAATAACCTGAAACAAACTGTAAAAATCCATACAACTCAACTACTCTGCCTACTGTCCTTTACACTCTTAAATTTACATTGTTCATCTACCTTTCAAAATAGAAGATTCTTATAACCTTTAACCTTCAAGACCAATTCATTGGAAATTTTAAAAACATAGTGACTCACGTCTGCCATCCAGACATCTTTAGCCTGGTCCTCTTCAATGCATGCGAGATCCCATTAATCACTAAGTTCTTTTGATGCCTGCAAAAAGTGTCGTCCATTAGTAATTGTTATAAATGCCAAACCTAAATAAAAAGCCAAATAAGGGTAGTTCATTTTAGGAAGAAAATGCACCTACCTAAAAAAATAAATAAATACAACTAGCACAAAAAAAAGTCACGTATTAGCAATTTACAAATGTATAGATGCAAACTTGGTAAGTGAAAGTGAATGATTGGACTGAACTATCAACATTTTAAAGGAGGCAATTTATTCTATTAACATTTCCAAACTTCAAATTCAAATTCAAATAAGAAAACACTTATAATTGAATAAACTCATTTCTTAAAATTAAAACTGACCATATCAGAATTAGCTAAAACTAAAAGAAATGCAATAAACAAAAACAAATAACTGTGCACATGCTTAAACTCATCTCCATTAACAGTAACTACAACTATTTGTTTTAAGGTCAAAGTTTCCCTACAATGAATATTGCCTTATCCTTAGGCTTCCAAAGTGGATATTGTTTCCTTAACCACGCTATGGTCGCTGTCACGCCCTAAACCCAAAAGGATCCAAAGCATAAGAAAAACATCTCAAAGGTACCTGTAGATTTTGTTCCTTTTGGCAATTCAATCCAAATAAAATCATATCAAGTACCAACATCAAGAATTATCATAATAATCCCATTAAATATACTTCCAAAGTAAGTCAGAGCTCTATGCAATAAATACAATGACCATTGGCCACAAAAGAATGGAGGTCTGAGTAAATAATTACATATCATCAACTTGTCCCATTAGTGAAAATAAAGGCATAACCACTATAAGATACAAGAGAATTGGGTCAAGCCTACTCTAAGTTATACATCATCAATTATCTCCATCACCAAAGTCAGCCTCCATCAGCAGTTAGTCTAACTACTGCTAGCCACCAAAAAGCTATCTCAAAACGATAGTTGCCTACTCTGAAAAATTTTGTAAAATAATGGAATGAGACAGAGCCCAATAAGTAGCATAATTAATGGGGATAGGAGAAATGCAAGTTTCATGATAATGAACATTTTATAGACATGCTAAAATTTGGGAATCTCCATTTGAATTCTGCAAAATAAATTTCCTTAACATCATGACAAGAATGATAGGCATATTGTAGCACCAAGCTTCCCAAAGTAACTATGAAACTACATATTATTCATTGTGAGCCATAGAAAATCCAATACCATTTCAAATCGAGAAACCTCACCCAAGGCCACATGACAAGGTCGTTACACAGACAGGGTAATCACCAATATCATGGCACAATGACAAAACTACCTCAAAATCTCACAAGTTAATGTATTTAAAATACACAGTTCACTTCCAAGTAGTTTCATAAAATATTTCAATAATCAAATAGTCAGAATATTCTCAAAGTCCTCTAAACTATTTCTTGTCATAAATATTTTGCGAGAATTTCCCAAATAATACAAGCTAAGATAAAGCATCTTTAGAATTTGCAAATAATGCAATAAATTCATAAAATCCATTCCCTCGAATTCTATCAAAGATGCTTATCTCTTCCATACTAACAAATCATGCATTTCCCCATATGCAATATTAAACATATGCACTTTTCATATATAATCATATATAATAGGGTCATAACACAATACTTTTTAAGAAAACGTAGTTCCACAAATAATTTTCCAAAATGTGTTTGACCCAAAAACAAAGTTTATACAACGTGATTATTTTCCAAAAATCCCATTAAAAGCTTAGTTCCAAAACTCCTAAGGAGATTAGCTAGAACCTAAACAATACCAAACAAACCTATCATGATAAGCATAGGGCTTGACATTTTATCTAGCTACGAATTATAAATAGCTAGCTAAGAAATTAATTAGGCAAGCCTAAGTACTTAACCTCACAAATAATGTATTTCACTCCCAAAGTTTATCAACAATTTCATTTACAAGGCTTAGACTCCAATTTATAATCATGTCATTCAAAGCCTCTTCTTTACCATAAGAGATCCCAACACTTTATGAATTTCTTCCCCGATGTACATGTCATTTTCAAGAGACCCACAAAACAACAACTTATATAACAATACCCACCATTACAAACGCCAAATGTAAATCCTCCACTAGCTCCAAATACACAATAAAAATTAGATTTATCAACCATCCAATACATCCACCAAGGCCGTAACCCATACACAAAGACACATAAATATCAGTTCTAATGATCATAAAGCACATGGGTATTATTATAAAAGCTTAGATAAACATAGCCTCAAGAAAAATCATATAAACCCACAGAAAGACTAGAAATTTTTACTTCAGGTGAGTGAGCCTTACCGTTCTCCTATGGAGTTTTCCGGTGATCTTGCCTGAAAATGATGGTGGAAACAGTGGTTGTGTGGAAGTAGTGGTGAGAGAGGATGTAAGAGTAGAGAGGAGTGTATGAGAGAAAATGAAAAAAGAAAAGAAAAGATGGGAAGTGAGTGAGCCGGCCAAAGACGGGAGATAAGGTGGAGTGAAATGTGTGGTGGGAATGGGCGGGGCAGGTGGGGTAGTTGGGAGGCACGTGTGTCTCAAAAAAATCAAAAATTTTTTTTTTGGCTGCCTAGAATTCAAAACTAATTTTCCCTTCCACAGTAAAATATATCTTGTGTATTGAAAAGTACACACAGTAAATTGCATCTTGTTCCTGCCTAATCAAATTTTTCATGCCCATCGATTGAATTTGTACATATATATGGCCATTAAACAAAGTAGACAAATGACATTATAATGTTAAAAAAGCCAAGCACCCTATGCTGTCAAACTCGCAAACTACATCAACTACCCTCAAACTAAAAATTGGAAGTCCTTGGTAGAAAAAAGTAAAAGTTAATTCATCACTCATCATAGAAAATCCCACAGCCCACCAAATTCCACATGATAATTGTTTTTTTTTATTAAGTCCAGAGTTTGTTATAAAGGTGAAGATGGTCTTGTGTGTACCAAGTTCTACATGATAATTGACTCAGTTTTAAATAGTAAGTGGCTTGCAGCAAGAGAATACAGTAAGGAGCAACCATACCTAGCGATCAAGCAAACAAGCATGAACTTAAAAACAAAAATTAGAAATTAGAGAATAAAAGAAAAAAATAAATGATAACCACTTGCTCACCAACTTTTTTTATGGAACTTGCTCGCCAACTTGTGTCATTACATTACTTTTAGAACAACTTTATTAAAATTTGACATTAACAAAGTCTCCATAGATTTAGCTGATCAGTACAACACAAAAGTCACAGCCTTACAAGTCAACTGAAAGAAAAATACACAAATCCACACTATTACTCATTATGAAATACAACAGATCCACACAACCTAGATTCTAAGAAATGGGAAATCAGCTCATGGGTACTGCTACTCTAATTAAAACTTCATGTTGACTTTGGGCGGACTGTTCTTGGGGTATAGGTATAACATTTTGAAACGAAATTCGAGAAAAAAACGTTAGACTTCCATTTTTACGCCCATCCATCGGCACATAGTTGGAATCTGAATTTTGGGAAACAAGGCGAGGGCATTGTTCAATCGACAATAACTCAAATGATTTGTGCCGAAAAAATTCAAAATTCATGTTGAAATTGAACCTCGAAATGCCTACATTCTAAAACATTTAGCACACTCTAAAGAATTCCTTACCGTTCAAAAGTTATTGTCTAGACAGTGACCAAATGTCACTTTCCAACAAATATTCCAAGTGATTAATTTTTGGGAAAATCTGGCAACTAACGTATTTTTTTCCAAAAGTTTAATTTTGGGTGAATTGATCTTGGGGTATAGGTATAGTATTTTGAAACCAAATTCGATAAAAAAACGTTAGACTTCCATTTTTGCACCAATCTATCGGCAAATAGTTGGAATCCGAATTTCAGGAAAATCGGTGGGGGCATTATTCAACTGACAATAACTCTCATGATTTGGGTCGAAAAAATTCATACTTTTTGTTGAAATTTAAGCTTGGAATGTCTACTTTCTATAACATTCAACACACGTTAAAGAATTCCTTACTGGTCAAAACCTATTGTCTAAACGGTGACCAAATGTCACTTTACAACAAATCTTTCAAGTGATTAAGTTTCATGAATAACTAGTGACTAACATATTTTTGTCCGTAAGATTGATTTTGGGTGGATTATACAAGAGGTATATTTGTAATATTTTGAAACCAATTCTTAGAAAAAAAATGTAAGACTTCCATTCTTACGCCCATCTATCGGCACATAGTTGGAATCCAAAATTCGGGAAACTTGGTAGGGGCATTATTCAAACGACAACAACTCAATTGATTTGTGTCGAAAAAATTTAAACTTCTTGTTCAAATTGAAGCTCGGAATGTTTACTTTCCAAAACATTCAGCACGCGTTAAAGAATTCCCTATCATTAAAAAGTTATTGTCTAAACAATGACCAAACGTCACTTTCCAACAAATCTTCCAAGCGATTAAATTTCGGGAATAAGTAGCTGTAAACGTATTTTTTTCCAAAAGTTTGATTTTGTGTAGATTGGACCTAGGGTGTAGTTATAGTATTGTGAAACCAAGTCCGATGAAAACTCGTTACATTTCCTTTTTAATGCCTATCTATCGGGAGAAAGTTGGAATCTGAATTTCGGGTAAATCGGAGGGGGCAATATTCAATTGACAATAACTATCACGATTTTTGTCAAAAAAATTCATACTTTCTATTGAAATTCAAGCTCGAAATGTCTACTTTCTATAACATTCAGCATGGGCTAAAGAATTCCCTATTGTTCAAAACCTATTGTCTAAACGGTGACCAAATGTCACTTTTCGACAAATCTTTCAAGTGATTAAGTTTCGTGAACAACTAGCGACTAACATATTTTGATTGGAAAGATTGATTTTGGGTGGGCGGTTCACGGGGTATATGTATAATATTTTGAAACCAATTTTGAGAAAAAAATGTTAGACTTCCTTTTTTACGCCCATCTAACGGCACATAGTTGGAATCCAAAATTCGGGAAACTTGGTAGGGCCATTATTCAATCGACAATAACTCATATGGTCTGTGCAAAAAAATTTAAACTTCTTTTTAAAATTGAATCATGGAATGTCTACTTTCTAAAACATTCAGAACGCGTTAAAGAATTCCCTACCGTTGAAAAGTCATTGTCTAAATGGTGACCAAATGTCACTTTCCAATAAATCTTCCAAGCGATTAAATTTCAGGAATGACTAGCCACAAACGTATTTCTTTCCGAAAGTTTGATTTTGAGTCGATTGTTCTTAGCGTGTATTTATAATATTTTGAAACCAAGTCCGATAAAAAAACGTTAGACTTCCATTTTTACACCTATGTATCGGCACATAGTTGGAATCTGAATTCCGGGTAAATCGGTGGGGGCATTATTCAAATGACAATAACTCTCACGATTTGTGTCGAAAAAATTCATACGGTGGTTGTGTGGAAGTACTGGTGGGAGAGTATGTAAGAGTAGAGAGGAGTGTATGAGAGAAAATGAAAAAAGAAAAGAAAAGTTGGGAAGTGAGTGAGCCAGTCAAAGACGGGAGATAAGGTGGAGTGAAATGTGTGGTGGGAATGGGCGGGGTAGGTGGGGTAGTTGGGAGGCACGTGTGTCTCAAAAAATTCAGATTTTTTTTTTGGCCACCTAGAATTCAAAACTAATTTTCCCTTCCAAAGTAAAATATATCTTGTGTATTGAAAAGTACACACAATAAATTGCATCTTGTTCCAGCCTAATCAAATTTTTCATGCCCATCTACTGAATTTGTACATATATATGGCCACGAAACAAAGTAGACAGATGACATAATAATGTTAAAAAAGCCAAGCATTCTATGCTGTCAAACTCGCAAACTACATCAACTACCCTCAAACTAAATATTGGAACTCCGATTAAAGGATTCCAAGTAAAAAATGTTAGACTTCCATTTTTACGCCCATCTATCGGCACATAGTTGGAATCCGAAATTCAGGAAACTCTATTGGGGCATTATTTAATCGACAATAACTCAAATGATTTGTGACGAAAAAATTCAAACTTCTTGTTGAAATTGAAGCTCAGAATGTCTACTTTCTAAAACATTTAGCACGCACTAAAGAATTCCTTATTGTTCAAAACCTATTGTCTAGACGGTGATCAAATGTCACTTTTCGACAAATCTTTCAAGCGATTAAGTTTTGTGAATAACTAGCAACTAACATATTTTTTTCGGAAAGATTGATATTGGGTGGATTGTTCACGGGGTATATGTATAATATTTTGAAACCAGTTCGGACAAAAAAATGTTAGACTTCCATTTTTACACCCATCCATTTGCATATAGTTGGAATCCAAAATTCGGGAAATTTGGTGGGGGCATTATTCAATTGACAATAACTCATATGATTTGTGTTGAAAAAATTTAAACTTCTTTTGAAAATTGAAGCTCGGAATGTCTACTTTCTAAAACATTCAGTACGCGTTAAAGACTTCCCTACCGTTCAAAACTTATTGTCTAAACGGTGACCAAACGTCAATTTCCAACAAATCTTCCAAGCGATTAAATTTTAGGAATAACTAGCAACAAACGTATTTTTTTCCAAAAGTTTGATTTTGGGTGGATTGTTCTTAGGGTGTATTTATAATATTGTGAAACCAAGTCCGATAAAAAAACGTTAGACTCCCATTTTTATGCCTATCTATCGGCACATAGTTGGAATCTGAATTTCGGGTAAATCGGTGGGGGAATTATTCAAATGACAATAATTGTTCCACATGATAATTGTTTTTTTTTAATTCATCACTCATCATAGAAAATCCCACAGCCCACCAAGTTCCACATGATAATTGTTTTTTTTTTTATTAAGTCCAGAGTTTGTTGCAAAGGTGAAGATGGTCTTGTGTGTACCAAGTTCTACATGATAATTGACTCAGTTTTAAATAGTAAGTGGCTTGCAGCAAGAGAATACAGTAAGGAGCAACCATACCTAGCGATCAAGCAAACAAGCATGAACTTAAAAACAAAAATTAGAAATTAGAGAATAAAAGAAAAAAATAAATGATAACCACTTGCTCACCAACTTTTTTTAAGGAACTTGCTCGCCAACTTGTGTCATTACATTACTTTTAGAACAACTTTATTAAAATTTGACATTAACAAAGTCTCCACAGATTCAGCTGATCTGTACAACACAAAAGTCACAGCCTTACAAGTCAACTGAAAGAAAAATACACAAATCCACACTATTATTCATTATGAAATACAACAGATCCACATAACCTAGATTCTAAGAAAAGGGAGATCAGCTCATGGGTACTGCTACTCTAATTCAAACTTCATGTTGACTTTGGGCGGACTGTTCTTGGGGTATAGGTATAACATTTTGAAACCAAATTCGAGAAAAAAAGTTAGACTTCCATTTTTATGCCCATCCATCGGCACATAGTTGGAATCTGAATTTTGGGAAAGAAGGTGGGGGCATTGTTCAATCGACAATAAGTCAAATGATTTGTGCCTAAAAAGTTCAAAATTCATGTTGAAATTGAACCTCGGAATGCCTACATTCTAAAACATTTAGCACGCTCTAAAGAATTCCTTACCGTTCAAAAGTTATTGTCTAGATGGTGACCAAATGTCACTTCCCAACAAATGTTCCAAGCGATTAATTTTTGGGAAAATCTAGCAACTAACGTATTTTTTTCCAAAAGTTTTATTTTGGGTGAATTGATCTCGGGGTATAGGTATAGTATTTTGAAACCAAATCCGATAAAAAAACGATAGACTTCCATTTTCACGCCTATCTATCGGCAAATAGTTGGAATCCAAATTTCATGAAAATCGGTGGGTGCATTATTCAACTGACAATAACTCTCACGATTTGTGTCGTAAAAATTTATACTTTGTGTTGAAATTTAAGCTCAGAATGTCTACTTTCTATAACATTCAACACACGTTAAAGAATTCCTTACTGTTCAAAACCTTTGTCTAAACGGTGACGAAATGTCACTTTACAACAAATCTTTCCAGCGATTAAGTTTCGTGAATAACTAGTGACTAACATATTTTAGTCCGAAAGATTGATTTTGGGTGGATTGTTCACGGGGTATATTTGTACTATTTTGAAACCAATTCTGAGAAAAATATGTAAGACTTCCACTCTTACACCCATCTATCGGCACATAGATGGAATCCAAAATTCGGGAAACTTGGTAGGGCATTATTCAAACGACAATAACTCAATTGATTTGTGTCGAAAAAATTTAAACTTCTTGTTCAAATTGAAGCTCGGAATGTCTACTTTCCAAAACATTCAGCACGCATTAAAGAATTCCCTATCATTAAAAAGTTATTGTCTAAACAATGACCAAACGTCACTTTCCAACAAATCTTCCAAGCGATTAAATTTTGGGAATAACTAGCTGTAAACGTATTTTTTTCCAAAAGTTTGTTTTGGGTGGATTGGTCTCAGGGTGTATTTGTACTATTGTGAAACCAAGTCCGATAAAAAGTAGTTACATTTCCTTTTTTATGCCTATCTATCGGGAGAAAGTTGGAATCTGAATTTCGGGTAAATCGGAGGGGGCAATATTCAAATGACAATAACTATCACAATTTTTGTCAAAAAAATTCATACTTTATGTTGAAATTCAAGCTCAGAATTTCTACTTTCTATACCATTCAGCACGCGCTAAAGAATTCCTTATTGTTCAAAACCTATTGTCTAAACGGTGACCAAATGTCACTTTTCGACAAATCTTTCAAGCGATTAAGTTTCGTGAATAACTAGCGACTAACATATTTTGGTTGGAAAGATTGATTTTGGGTGGACTATTCACGGGGTATATGTATAATATTTTGAAACCAATTCTGAGAAAAAAATGTTAGACTTCCATTTTTACGCCCATCCATCGGCATATAGTTGGAATCCAAAATTCGGGAAATTTGGTAGGGGCATTAGTCAATCGACAATAACTCATATGGTCTGTGTCGAAAAAATTTAAACTTCTTTTTAAAATTGAAGCTCGGAATGTCTACTTTCTAAAACATTCAGCACGCGTTAATGAATTCCCTACCGTTCAAAGTTATTGTCTAAACGGTGACCAAACGTCACTTTCCAACAAATCTTCCAATCGATTAAATTTCAGGAATAACTAGCCACAAACGTATTTTTTTCCAAAAGTTTGATTTTGGGTGGATTGTTCTTAGGGTGTATTTGTAATATTGTGAAACCAAGTCCGATAAAAAAACGTTAGACTTCCATTTTTATGCCTATCTATCGGCACATAGTTGGAATCTGAATTTCGGGTAAATCGGTTGGGGCATTATTCAAATGACAATAACTCTCACAATTTGTGTCGAAAAAAATTCATACGGTGGTTGTGTGGAAGTACTGGTGGGAGAGGATGTAAGAGTAGAGAGGAGTGTATGAGAGAAAATGAAAAAAGAAAAGAAAAGATGGGAAGTGAGTGAGCCAGCCAAGGACGGGAGATAAGGTGGAGTGAAATGTGTGGTGGGAATGGGCGGGGTAGGTGGGATAGTTGGGAGGCACGTGTGTCTCAAAAAAATCAGATTTTATTTTTTGGCTGCCTAGAATTCAAAACTAATTTTCTCTTCCACAGTAAAATATATCTTGTGTATTGAAAAGTACACACAGTAAATTGCATCTTGTTCCTGCCTAATCAAATTTTTCATGCCCATCTATTGAATTTGTACATATATATGGCCATTAAACAAAGTAGACAAATGACATTATAATGTTAAAAAAGCCAAGCACCCTATGCTGTCAAACTCGCAAACTACATCAACTACCCTCAAACTAAATATTGGAAGTCCTTGGTAGAAAAAAGTAAAAGTTAATTCATCACTCATCGTAGAAAATCCCACAGCCCACCAAGTTCCACATGATAATTGTTTTTTTTTACTAAGTCTAGAGCTTGTTATAAAGGTGAAGATGGTCTTGTGTGTACCATGTTCTACATGATAATTGACTCAGTTTTAAATAGTAAGTCGCTTGCAGCAAGAGAATACAGTAAGGAGCAACCATACCTAGCAATTAAGCAAACAAGCAGGAACTTAAAAACAAAAATTAGAAATTAGAGAATAAAAGAAAAAATTAAACGATAACCAGTTGCTCACCAACTTTTTTTAAGGAACTTGCTCGCCAACTTGTGTCATTACATTACTTTTAGAACAACTTTATTAAAATTTGACATTAACAAAGTCTCCACGGATTCAGCTGATCTGTACAACACAAAAGTCACAGCCTTACAAGTCAATTGAAAGAAAAATGCACAAATCCACACTATTATTCATTATGAAATACAACAAATCCACACAACCTAGGTTCTAAGAAAAGGGAAATTTGCTCATGGGCACTGCTACTCTAATTCAAACTTCATGTTGAAATTGATGGTCGGAATGCCTACATTCTAAAATATATAGCACGCGTTAAAGAATTCCTTACCGTTGAGAAGTTATTGTCTAAACGGTGACCAAACGTCACTTTCCAACAAATATTCCAAGCAATTAAGTTTCGAGAATAACTAGCCACTAACGTATTTTTTTCCAAAGGTTTGATTTTGGGTGAATTGTTCTCGGGGTATAGGTATAACATTTTGTAGCCAAATCCGATAAAAAAAAACGTTAGACTTCCATTTTTATGCCTATCTATCTGCACGTAGTTGGAATTCGATTTTCGGGTAAATCTGTGGGGGCATAATTCAAATGACAATAACTCTAACGATTTGGGTCGAAAAAATTAAACTTGGTGTTGAAATTCAAGCTCGGAATGTCTACCACCTAAAACATTCAGCAAACGTTAAAGAATTCCTCACTGTTCAAAAGTTATTGTCTGAATGGTGACCAAACGTCACTTTTCAACAAATCTTTCAAGCGATTATGTTTTGTGATACATAGCCACTAACGTATTTTTATCCAAAAGATTGATTTGGGCTGGATTTTTCTCAGGGTATATGTACAATTTTTTTAAACCAAATTTGGGAAAAAAAAACGTTAGACATCCATTTTTCGCGCATCTATTGGCACATAGTTGGAATTCGAAATTCGGGAAACTCCGTGGGGGCATTATTCAGTCGACAATAACTCAAATGATTTGTGATGAAAAAATTCAAACTTCTTGTTCAAATTGAAGCTTAGAATCTCTACTTTCTAAAACATTCAGCACGCTTTAAAAAATTCCTTACCGTTCAAAAGTTATTGTCTAGACGGTGACCAAATATCACTTTCCAACAAATATTCCAAGCGATTAATTTTTGGGAATATCTAGCAACTATGGTATTTTTTTCCAAAAGTTTGATTTTGGGTGAATTGTTCTTGGGGTATAGGTATAATATTTTGAAACCAAATCCGATAAAAAACTGTTAGACTTCCATTTTTATGACCATCTATCGGCACATAGTTGGAATCCAAAATTCGGGAAACTTGGTGGGGCAATTATTCAAACGACAATAACTAAAATGATTTGTGTTGAAAAAATTTAAGCTTCTTGTTCAAATTGAAAATTGGAATGTCTACTTTCCAAAACATTCAGCACGTGTTAAAGAATTCCCTATCATTAAAAAGTTATTGTCTAAACGGTGACCGAACGTCACTTTCCAACAAATCTTCCAATCGATTAAATTTCAGGAATAACTAGCCACAAACGTATTGTTTTTCAAAAGTTTGATTTTAGGTGGATTGGTCTCAGGGTGTATTTGTAATATTGTGAAACCAAGTCCGATAAAAAGACGTTAGACTTCCTTTTTTATGCCTATCTATCGACACAAAGTTGGAATCTGAATTTCGGGTAAATTGGAGGGGGCAATATTCAAATGACAATAACTATCACAATTTGTGTCGAAAAACTTCATACTTTGTGTTGAAATTCAAGCTCGGAATGTGTACTTTCTATAAAATTCAGCACGCGCTAAAGAATTCCTTATTGTTCGAAACCTATTGTCTAAACGGAGACCAAATGTCACTTTTCAACAAATCTTTCAAGCGATTAAGTTTCGTGAATAACTAGCGACTAACATATTTTTGTCGGAAAGATTGATTTTGGGTGGATTGTTCACGGGTATATGTATAATATTTTGTAACCAGTTCTAAGAAAAAAATGTTAGACGTCCATTTTTACGCCCATCCATCGGCATATAGTTGGAATCCAAAATTCGGGACATTTGGTAGGGGCATTATTCAATCGACAGTAACTCATATGATTTGTATCAAAAAAATTTAAACTTCTTTTTAATATTGAAGCTCGGAATGTCTACTTTCTAAAACATTCAGCGCCCATTGAAGAATTCCCTACCGTTCAAAAGTTTTTGTCTAAACGGTGACCAAATGTCACTTTCAAACAATTCTTCCAAGCGATTAAATTTTTGGGAATAACTAGCCACAAACGTATTTTTCTCCAAAAGCTTGATTTTGGGTGGATTGGTCTCAGGGTGTATTTATAATATTATGAAACCAAGTCCGATAAAAAGATGTTAGACTTCCTTTTTTATGCCTATCTATCGGCACAAAGTGGGAATCTGAATTTCGGGTAAATCGGGGGGGGCAATATTCAAATGACAATAACTATCAAGATTTGTGTAGAAAAAATTCATACTTTGTGTTGAAATTCAAGCTCAGAATGCCTACTTTCTATAACATTCAGCACGCGCTAAAGAATTCCTTATTGTTCAAAACCAATTGTCTAAACGGTGACCAAATGTCACTTTTCGACAAATCTTTCAACCGATTAAGTTTTGTGAATAACTAGCGACTAACATATTTTTGTAGGAAAGATTGATATTGGGCGGATTGTTCACGGGGTATATGGATAATATTTTGAAACCAATTCTGAGAAAAAAATGTTAGACTTCCTTTTTTACGCCCATCTATCGACACATAGTTGGAATCCAAAATTCGGAAAACTTGGTGGGGGCATTATTCAATTGACAATAACTCAAATGATTTGTGTCGAAAAATTTAAACTTCTTTTTGAAATTGAAGCTCAGAATGTCTACCTTATAAAACATTCAGTACGCGTTAAAGAATTCCCTACCGTTCAAAAGTTATTGCCTAAACGGTGACCAAATGTCGCTTTCCAACAATTCTTCCAAGCGATTAAATTTCGGGAATAACTAGCCACAACAGTATTTTTTTCCAAAGGTTTTATTTTGGGTGGATTGGTCTCAGGGTGTATTTATAATATTGTGAAACCAAGTCCGATAAAAAGACGTTACACTTCCTTTTTTATGCCTATCTATCAGCACAAAGTTGGAATCTGAATTTCGGGTAAATCGGAGGGGGCAATATTCAAATGACAATAACTATTACGATTTGCGTCAAAAAAATTCATACTATGTGTTGAAATTCAAGCTTGGAATGTGTACTTTCTATAACATTCAGCGCGCGCTAAAGAATTCCTTATTGTTCAAAACCTATTGTTTTAACGGTGACCAAATGTCACTTTTCAACAAATCTTTCAAGCGATTCAGTGTCGTGAATAACTAGCGACTAACATATTTTTGTTCGAAGGATTGATTTTGTGTTGATTGTTCATGGGGTATATGGATAATATTTTGAAACCAATTTTAAGAAAAAAATGTTAGACTTCCATTTTACGCCCATTTATCGGCACATAGTTGGAATCCAAAATTCAGGAAACTCCGTGGTGGCATTATTCAATCGAAAATAAGTCAAATGATTTGGGACGAAAAAATTCAAACTTCTTGTTGAAATTGAAGCTCAGAATGTCTACTTTCTAAAATGTTCAGCACGCTTTAATGAATTCCTTACCGTTCAAAAGTTATTGTCTAAAAGGTGACCAAATGTCACTTGCCAATGAATATTCCAATCGATTAAGTTTTGGGAATAACTTGCAACTAACATATTTTTTTCCAAAAGTTTGATTTTGAGTGAATTGTTCTCAGGGTATAGTTTTAATATTTTGAAACCAAGTCTGATAAAAAAATGTTAGACTTCCATTTTTGCACCTATCTATCGGCACAAAGTTGTAATCCGATTTTCGGGTAAATCGGTGGGGGCATTATTCAAATGACAATAACTCTCACGATTTTTGTCGAAAAAAATCATACTTTGTGTTGAAATTCAAGCTCAGAATGTATACTTTCTATAACATTGAATACGCGTTAAATAATTCTTCACTGTTCAAAACTTATTGTCTAAAAGGTACCAAATGTCACTTTTCAACAAATCTTTCAAGCGATTGAGTTTCATGAATAACTAGTGACTAACATATTTTTGTTTGAAAGATTGATTTTGGGTGGATTGTTCTCGAGGTATTTGTATAATATTTAGAAACCTATTCTGAGAAAAAAATGTTAGACTTCCATTTTTACGCCCATCTACTGGCACATAGTTGGAATCCAAAATTCGGGAAACTCGGTGTGCGCATTATTCAATCGACAATAACTAAAATAATTTTTGTCGAAAAAATTCAATCTTCTTGTTGAAATTGGAGTTCGGAATGTCTACTTTCTAAAACATTCAGCATGCGTTAAAGAATTTGACAGGCCACAAACGCGTTGACCCCTTGTGATAATTTAGATTAATTAAATTAGCCCAGTTATTAATTAATCAAATTAACATGCAAATTTACGTGGCAGCACAAACAAATCACCAAACTAAGATATGCAGCGGAAAATAAATAACACGGTGATTTGTTCACGAATGGGGAAAACCCTAAGGCAAAAACCCCATCGGGTGATTTAAGGTCACCACTCCCGAAACTCCACTATTATCACAACAAGCAGTTACAAGTAAGGAATCCCAGTACCTCACCAACCTACAGTTGAACTCTTACCCCAATACCCAATTGGACTTGTTCTGTAGTGACAATTTCTCCTTTTCAATGCACGGCTCCCAGTACGTGACTAACCAATGTGATGCGCGGATCCCAGTACGCGGCTTACTCCTTTTGCACGAATCCAAGTACGTGACTCACTCACCAACTTGAGGAAGAAAGAATGTTGGCTGCAAAGTTCTTCAAATCATCAGAGATGAACTAGGGCACGAACTTTGTCTCACAAATCACAATGCATGAATAGAGAAGAAGCAACTTGTGTCTTGTGATTTCTGCTTGTTGCTCACTTTGACGGCCCTTAAAATAATCCTTTTATATGTCTAGGGTTAGGAGAAAAGAAGTCCCAAAGACACACACACGGATTGGACTTGAAACAGACTTGGAATTCTGTTTTCTTTAAATCTCGACAGATAGAGGTGTCGAGAGGTGTCGAGCCAGCTGTCGAGGCTCGGGCAAAACAGCTTCTTTAAATCTCGATAGATGTATCTGTCGAGGTAGGTGTCGAGATTTAAAAACCAGCACTTCCTTGCTTGTATCTTGGACAGACTTTGACGGCTTCAACACTTAATCTTGAACCACTGTTTCTTGAAGTGTTTAACCCATCCTAGATCTACCCAATTACAAGTAAAGTGCGTTTTGTCTAAGGATAAGCCAACTACATAAAATAGTGACATATGTTCACAAGCTTGAACAACTACATATGTCCTAACAATCTCCCCCTTTGGCAATCCGTGACAAAACCACAACATACAAATGACGATATGAGAGAAGTCATAAATCACTCAACTCATACTCACTTGTTACATACAGTAAAATCTATCCTAACACAAACTCTTGAAAAACTTTGCAAGAAGAGAGTTTATGGCAAGAAGACTTTGACAACCTGTATTTCTAAAACACTTATAAACAAAACACATCAAGGCATCTTTGTGTGAAACAGAAATAATAGATTGCATACAAGTAAAGAAACATGTGTATAAAGACAGAAAAGAAACAACACATGAAAGGTAGGTGAAAGAAACAACATACATCATCATATAGAGAAAGAGAATAAGTACAATGTATGTAAGTACATGATCAATGTATCTCTAAAAGATAAGAAAAGAAAAAAAATACATAGATCACCTCACTACATCCCTCAATTCACACTCCCCCTAACAAAAATGTCCTATGTCCTATGCTAACACTCCCCCTAAGTATGACTACTCTCATACTAAACTACTCCCCCTTTTGTCACGAGTGACAAAGGGTAGAGTGTCAAGTAGACATCTCATCCGATGAGCTAGCATCTCCATCATCATCATCGTCTGAAGCATCATCATCATCGCCATCATCATCGGCCTCGGTCTCAGTCGACACATGAGGTGGCGGAGGAGAGACCTCTGATGCAAAGCCGCCCATGGTCGCCTGTCGCCTGGCGATGCGACCAACACGGACATTCACCTGATACAACTCGGTGGTGAGTGTATCGAGGCGAGCGTCCATGCGCTGTAACTGCGCCATGACGTCACTCAAGGTGACGTCGCTAGAGGAGGAAGAAGCAGACGCACGAGCTGATCTGGAGGTGGTCGGACGAGTGGAAGGAGTGGCATCATCCGGCTGTCGCGATCGGAACTGTGCCTCGCTACGTTTTACGGTAGCGGCGTCTATGGCAGACATGACGCGGTAAGGATCGGACGAAGGGAAGGGAACGGAAAAACGACCCAGAATCCTCGTGATAGCGGAAGGAAAAATGAGCTTATCACGGGTGGCCGTATCTCTATAGACATCTATGATGGAACAGATAAAGTGAGAAGGAAAGTCTATAGAGAGATCCTCAAGGAGGGACAACAAGAACCGAGCACGAGGCTCTGTGATCGAGTTGTAGTGAGACAGTGGGTGCAAAACAAAGGTCATCACCATGTTAAGAAATCTAGGACCTTTAGCAAAAGGTCGACATGGTGTGTACATGTGATCTCCCCAAAGGGTAGGACGTTCACAGAACGCCGAGATCATCTCGTCTTTGGACACAGTCCAGAGACGCTCACAGCTAGGGTAATCGGGATGATCCACCCTAGGGACATGGAGAACCTCAGAGACAAGCTCTGGGGTGACACAAAAGCGCGTACCTCTAACGCAAGAATAGAAGGAAGGTACTGAAGAATCTATCCCGTGGATGTTGGAGTAAAACTCCTGAATCAACACGAGAGGAGATGTGACCTGGACGTCACACAGTGACTCCCAACCCCGAGTGTGAATGACATCGGGAAGGTCAGTGTCGGCAAAGTCTGCCAGGACGACGTGGCGTTCCGAATGAACACCGCGTTTAGAAAAGTTCTCCGAGAAGTCCTTATGGGCTTTCTCATCACGGAACCGAACAGACACAGGGGTAGAATCAGAAGAAGACTGCCCCTTAGAACGCACGGGGTTCCTAGGAGGAATAGACTTACGTTTAGGAGCCATAGACGCTACTAACGTAAACATAGAAGAGGGGGAAAGAAGAGACAAACAAAAAAGTCCCAAACAATTCAATATTGGCAGAAAGAAATATTGAAATGAAAAGAACGTATGCATGAAAATGCATGAGCATGTGACATGCAACAATAAACACATCATGGGCTCAGCCCAATCCAAACCTAACAGCACACAATAGGTAGGCACACATCTAAATGCATGAAAATACAATTAGAATGCTAATGTGATGCAATGCAAGTGGTTTTGAAGATCAAAACTCAATAACCAACCCAAAAATTTCATGAAAACCCAACAATTTTGAAAACTCCCAAAAATTTTTCAAAAACACAAACCTAGGGTTTTGAAAACAATGCAATGCATGAAATGAGGGATAAAAGGCTTACCAAAAGATGAAGAATACGAAGAACCACTTGAGAAAGCCTTGAGAGAGGTTTGGAGGGAGAGGGAAGTGTTTTTGAGAGAGATCCGAGAGATTTCGAGCGAGAGAGATCGAGAGAATGAGCAGAAAAATCGCGAAGGTCCAATATATAGCGCTTCAGTAATTCTCGACAGCTGTAGGTATCGAGAGCTGTCGAGGTAGCTGTCGAGGGAAGCTATCGAGAAATGCACGTGGACAGATGCAGCTATCGAGGTCAGCTATCGAGGTAGAAGAAACAAGCAAGAGGGAACCTCGATCGATCCAGAAGCTATCGAGGAGCTATCGAGCAAATAGAAAGTTTCTCGATCGATCCAGCTGCTATCGAGGTATCTGTCGAGACTGCGATAAGAAAGAGTCTGAGGATCTCGACAAATAGCTATGTATCGAGAGGTATCGAGGAGGTGTCGAGATGCCTTTCAAAGCAGTTTTTCAAAAAAAAAGGAAAAACACAGACATGAATGCAATCATGCATGCAACTCAACCAAAGATACAACCAACACATTAAGCTCTCAAAAACATCTCTCAACAAGAAATATGATGCACATGTATCTGAAAACACGCACACACACACTAAACAAGTCTAACCAATTTTATTTTTCAAAAACAAGTCAAGACAGTTTAGTGAACATACATTAAAGCATGTAATCCTTGTGATGGCCAAATCACATTGTACCTGCACATGTATCAAGAATAGCAAAGAGTATTGCGTGTTGTGTGTGAAAACATCGCAAGATTGCATAAGTGACTCAATGTTATGACGATTTGAGATATGAGAGAATCTCTTTAACTCACACACAATCATAACTGCTCGATGGGGACTATCACCTTTGAGGTACATCCTATAACTCCCACATCTCCTAGAAAACAAGCTTGCAACCATATTTTAAAGCATTTTGATCTTTTTGCTTTTAATTTCTTTGCCTATTTTCTTTTAACAAGCATATCATACATGGGCATACAAGAGAAAGAAAAGAAATACCCAATGATGTTAAGCTTTTGACACTGCACTTTTGCTATGCCGAAGCATACAGGTGTCCTTGACATTGCACTTTTGCTATGCCGAAGCATACAGATGTCATATTATGATTGGCGAGTAACAGTGGTGAGATGGTTATTTATGCCTTTCTCTTAGGATTTTCTAGTTCAACCCGTCAAAAAGAGTGATACGAGTGTTAAGAAGAAGAGATCACTTAACCTTACTCATCACAAACAAAGAGCTACAGAGCTCACTCGCTTAGTTGTGCAGAAGAGTGCTCATCTAAGCTATAGATGATACAAAGTTTAGAAAACTCTGTTTCAATGGCCATTACAAAAGTTCATATGAACTAATGCACACAAACACACACTGTTTTTGTATTTTTCAATTTTTCAATTTTTTTTTTATTTTTATTAGAGAAGCAAAAATAAAACACAAAACTGAAAACACACAAACAAAAACATGTAAAGCAAAACAATGCATAAATCTAGACTGACTCAAAACAGTAAAGAAACACACAAGTAATGCAACACACAAAATAAGAGAGAGAAGAAGAAGTGACTAAAATCACTTGGAACCCTTTGGCTTCCACACCTTGGAAGATCCTTTCCTTTTGGTTGACTCTTGAACCGGTGTAGGGGGAGAAGAATATGAACCGTTCAAGTTCGAAAGGAACATGAGGGCTTTTAGAATATCTCCAAGAGGAGCGAGAGATGACTGAAGCTGATTCTGGCTCCCAGATGCTATTTCGCCATTGCTCTTTTGAGTGGCAAGCCACTTGTAGCAATTTGGTCGAGTGTGACCGGCGAGACCACAATGATAACAGAGATGCGACTTCTTCTGTTTGGCCTTTTGAGAGTTATCCTTCTTATTCCTAGGGTTTCTAGATTCCCTTTTCTCAATTTTAGGGGGTGCTCCTAGGATGGATTTGCCCTTGTCTATGTTCTCACTAGCTAAATCAGTTTTAACATTATTTTCCTCAGTTCTAATGTTATTAGCCGGTGGAACAAAAACAGTAGTACTAGCAGAAGGAGTATTAGAGATAGAGAATTCATACCCCAATCCAGTACGATCTGAAGAGTATCTCTGAGCACTCAGCATCTCGTCCAGTTTAGCACTTGACGTCCTCTCCAGTTGTGCTCTGACTTGAAACAGCTCTGCTTCAAGCTTCTTGGTCCTCTCAGCCAAGAAATTGTTCTCGAACCTCAGTGCTCCAATGGTTTGATTCGCTTGATCAACCTTTGTGGACAGTTCCTCACGGTCAAGTTCCACATCACTGAGTTTCTTGGTGGCCAGCCTATAGAGCTTCTCATGCTTCTCCGAGAGCTTGTATAGCTTCTCATAGGCAGTGTGGATATCATCTTGATCATCCATGATCTCACACTTAGATTCCACCAACTCTTCTTCTTCATCCGCTTTCTCGGTAACCCCATCAGTAGGATTAACAGTGGCAGTGAAGGCATTTAAGATTCCGTCGTCTTCATCTTCGGAATCGTCCTCTGGCTCTGTGTCGCTTAAGGTAACAGCAAGTGCCTTGCTCTTCCCTATGCTATTTAAGTACGTAGGACACTCTTGTTTCATGTGTCCAAAGCCTTGACACCCAAAGCACTTTGGTCCTGTGGGAACAGTGTACTGACCGCCATCCTTGACATCCTTCTTCATTTTCTCCGGATTCCTGAATTGTGAAGAACTGGACTGTCTACGGTCTTTGTTGAAACCCTTTCCATTGGCATTCTTCATAAACTTCTTGAATTGCCTTGTGATGTAGGATTTCATCTTGGAATCTTCATCATCTGACGAGTCATTCGTATCACTGCTTTTAGCCTTTAGTGCCAAACTCTTGCCCTTGGTTGACTTGCCCAATCTGGTCAGCCCTAACTCATATGTTTGCAAGTTTCCAACCAGCTCAGTCAAAGGAATTCTGTCAATATCCTTCGACTCTTCGATCGCCGTGATCTTAGCATGGAATCTTTCTGGCAGCGATCTGAGCACCTTCCTTACGATCTTGGGTTCTGGGATGGTTTCCCCAAGATTGAAGGCTGAGTTCACTATGTCCTTGAGCTTGGCATAGAACTCATCAAACGACTCATCCTCCTCCATCTTTATTTCTTCAAAGCGTGTGGTGAGCCTTTGCAGCTTTGAATCTTTGACAGCCTTAGTGCCCTCATAGGTTGTCTGGAGGATGGTCCATGCTTCCTTAGCAGTTTCTGTTGAGGATATTTTCTTAAACTCCTCATTGGTGACTGCACTGAATAAGGCATTCAATGCTCTGCTGTTGAAGTTTGCCGCCTTGATCTTAGCATCATCCCAATTGGCCGGCGCTTCTGTAGGCTTGGTCTAGCCTATCTCCACAGCTTGCCACACTTTCTCATCTAAAGACTGCAAGAAAGCTCTCATGCGTACTTTCCAGTATGCATAGTTAGTGCCATCAAATAAAGGAGGTATAATTAGAGATTGTCCTCTATCCATGACAGCAGGGGTCAGTGGATCACACACAATAGATTAAACCCTAATCAGAGTGTGCTTGCTCTGATACCACTTGACAGGCCACAAACGCGTTGACCCCTTGTGATAATTTAGATTAATTAAATTAGCCCAGTTATTAATTAATCAAATTAACATGCAAATTTACGTGGCAGCACAAACAAATCACCAAACTAAGATATGCAGCGGAAAATAAACAACATGGTGATTTGTTCACGAATGGGGAAAACCCTAAGGCAAAAACCCCACCGGGTGATTTAAGGTCACCACTCCCGAAACTCCACTATTATCACAACAAGCAGTTACAAGTAAGGAATCCCAGTACCTCACCAACCTACAGTTGAACTCTTACCCCAATACCCAATTGGACTTGTTCTGTAGTGACAATTTCTCCTTTTCAATGCACGGCTCCCAGTACGTGACTAACCAATGTGATGCGCGGATCCCAGTACGCGGCTTACTCCTTTTGCACGAATCCAAGTACGTGACTCACTCACCAACTTGAGGAAGAAAGAATGTTGGCTGCAAAGTTCTTCAAATCATCAGAGATGAACTAGGGCACGAACTTTGTCTCACAAATCACAATTTGCATGAATAGAGAAGAAGCAACTTGTGTCTTGTGATTTCTGCTTGTTGCTCACTTTGACGGCCCTTAAAATAATCCTTTTATATGTCTAGGGTTAGGAGAAAAGAAGTCCCAAAGACACACACACGGATTGGACTTGAAACAGACTTGGAATTCTGTTTTCTTTAAATCTCGACAGATAGAGGTGTCGAGAGGTGTCGAGACAGCTGTCGAGGCTCGGGCAAAACAGCTTCTTTAAATCTCGATAGATGTATCTGTCGAGGTAGGTGTCGAGATTTAAAAACCAGCACTTCCTTGCTTGTATCTTGGACAGACTTTGACGGCTTCAACACTTAATCTTGAACCACTGTTTCTTGAAGTGTTTAACCCATCCTAGATCTACCCAATTACAAGTAAAGTGCGTTTTGTCTAAGGATAAGCCAACTACATAAAATAGTGACATATGTTCACAAGCTTGAACAACTACATATGTCCTAACAGAATTCCTTACCGTTCAAATGTTATTTTCTAAACGGCGACCAAACGTCACTTTCCAACAAATCTTCGAAGTGATTAAATTTCGGGAAAAACTAGCCCCAAACGTATTTTTTCCCAAAGGTTTGATTTTGGGTGGATTGTTCTCGGTGTATAGTTATAATATTTTTTAGTCGGGCCAAAAAGTATTGCAGACGTAATTAACTTAATAGCCATAAAACTCACTCATCAAAGGAGAAAAAAAAAAACGTTCTTTAAGAAATATATTGTGCAAAGTAAAAGGAAAGGGAAAAATATTTTGGCTACAATTTCGGATAGTAAAATTGTTAAAATTTTCATATATGCATCCTTACATATAAATAATTAATATAATATCAATCTTTGTTTAGTGGAATGGACTGAAAAAGTAATGACAATACTCGGTCCTTAGTTTCATGGTTCACTGCACCATGTCCATACCGTGCTGGTACATGCATTGGGCCATCCTTGCAGTGTTCAATGCAATTTCAATAAATATTTGAGAGAAGGGAGAACTCGCAACTCGGTCTTCATTCATCTTCTTCCATGTTTCACTAATCAAATGTTTTATATACTCACGGGCATCTTCTTCACTTGCACCAGTTTCATTCATATAACACTGGATTGCTTTTGGGACATCACCTCTTTTTAACTCATCCTGAGTTTTTACATATATAAAAATGGATGTTAGCCTATGTTAGTGCAAAGTATTGAAAAGATTCATGATGAAACTCTTAAGATTGTGTAGTTTATGAGCAAGGAACCTTGTGAAATTAATGGATAATCCATTGTTTTTATTTTTTATTTTTTAAAAAATCAAATCATTCTTTCTCTAAAGTTTAAATTAGTAAAGGTAATTCTAAGGCACTCCATATACACCGCTCAAAATTCATTCTCTTTCCCTTGTGTGTGTGTGTTTCTAAAAAACTTAAAAAATTTAATAAGAGTATTTTTGAGAACGTGTATATTTTTAAATAGAAGTTAGTGCATTAAATGATGTTCCCTTATTGTCTAGATGGTGACCAAATGTCACTTTCCAACAAATGTTCCAAGCGATTAATTTCTGGGAAAATCTGGCAACTAACGTATTTTTTTCCAAAAGTTTTATTTTGGATGAATTGATCTTGGGGTATAGGTATAGTATTTTGAAACCAAATCCGATAAAAAAACGTTAGACTTCCATTTTTACGCCTATCTATCGGCAAATAGTTGGAATCCAAATTTCAGGAAAATCGGTGGGGGCATTATTCAAATAACAATAACTCTCACGATTTGTGTCATAAAAATTTATACTTTGTGTTGAAATTTAAGCTCGGAATGTCTACTTTCTATAACATTCAACACACGTTAAAGAATTCCTTACTGTTCAAAACCTATTGTCTAAACGGTGACGAAATGTCACTTTACAACAAATCTTCCAAGCGATTAAGTTTCGTGAATAACTAGTGACTAACATATTTTTGTCCGAAAGATTGATTTTGGGTGGATTGTTCACGGGGTATATTTGTAATATTTTGAAACCAATTCTGAGAAAAATATGTAAGACTTCCATTCTTACGCCCATCTATCGGCACATAGTTGGAATCCAAAATTCGGGAAACTTGGTAGGGGCATTATTCAAACGACAATAACTCAATTGATTTGTGTCGAAAAAATTTAAACTTCTTGTTCAAATTGAAACTTGGAATGTCTACTTTCCAAAACATTCCGCATGCATTAAAGAATTCCCTATCATTAAAAAGTTATTGTCTAAACAATGACTAAACGTCACTTTCCAACAAATCTTCCAAGCGATTAAATTTTGGGAATAACTAGCTGTAAACGTATTTTTTTCCAAAAGTTTGATTTTGGGTGGATTGGTCTCAAGGTGTATTTGTACTATTGTGAAACCAAGTCCGATAAAAAGTAGTTACATTTCCTTTTTTATGCCTATCTATCGGGAGAAAGTTGGAATCTGAATTTCAGGTAAGTCGGAGGGGGCAATATTCAAATGACAATAACTATCACGATTTTTGTCGAAAAAATTCATACTTTATGTTGAAATTCAAGCTCAGAATGTCTACTTTCTTTAACATTCAGCACGCGCTAAAGAATTCCTTATTGTTCAAAACCTATTGTCTAAACAGTGACGAAATGTCACTTTTCGACAAATCTTTCAAGCGATTAAGTTTCGTGAATAACTAGTGACTAACATATTTTGGTTGGAAAGATTGATTTTGGGTGGACTGTTCATGGGGTATATGTATAATATTTTGAAACCAATTCTGAGAAAAAAATGTTAGACTTCCATTTTTACGCCCATCCATCGGCATATAGTTGGAATCCAAAATTCGGGAAATTTGGTAGGTGCATTAGTCAATCGACAATAACTCATATGATCTATGTCGAAAAAATTTAAACTTCTTTTTAAAATTGAAGCTCAGAATGTCTACTTTCTAAAATGACAGGCCACAAACACGTTGACCCCTTGTGATAATTTAGATTAATTAAATTAGCCCAGTTATTAATTAATCAAATTAACAGATAATATCACGTGGTAGCACAAACAAATCACCAAACTAAGATGTGCAGCGGAAAATAAACAACACGGTGATTTGTTCACGAATGGGGAAAACCCTAAGGCAAAAACCCCACCGGGTGATTTAAGGTCACCACTCCCGAAACTCCACTATTATCACAACAAGCAGTTACAAGTAAGGAATCCCAGTACCTCACCAACCTACAGTTGAACTCTTACCCCAATACCCAATTGGACTTGTTCTGTAGTGACAATTTCTCCAGTTTAATGCACGGCTCCCAGTACGTGACTAACCAATGTGATGCGCGGATCCCAGTACGCGGCTTACTCCTTTTGCACGAATCCAAGTACGTGACTCACTCACCAACTTGAGGAAGAAAGAATGTTGGCTGCAAAGTTCTTCAAATCATCAGAGATGAACTAGGGCACGAACTTTGTCTCACAGATCACAATTTGCATGAACAGAGAAGAAGCAACTTGTGTCTTGTGATTTCTGCTTGTTGCCTTGTTGACGGCCCTTAAAATAATCCTTTTATATGTCTAGGGTTAAGAGAAAAGAAGTCCCAAAGACACACACACGGATTGGACTTGAAACAGACCTGGAAATCTGTTTTCTTTAATTCTCGACAGATAGAGGTGTCGAGAGGTGTCGAGCCAACTGTCGAGGCTCGGGCTAAACAGCTTCTTTAAGTCTCGATAGATGTATCTGTCGAGGTAGCTATCGAGATTTAAAATCTTGCACTTCCTTGCTTGTATCTTGGACAGACTTTGACGGCTTCAACACTTAATCTTGAACCACTGTTTCTTGAAGTGTTTAACACATCCTAGATCTACCCAATTACAACTAAAGTGCGTTTTGTCTAAGGATAAGCCAATTAATAAAATAGCGACATATGTTCACAAGCTTGAACAATTACATATGTCCTAACAATCTCCCTCTTTGGCAATCCGTGACAAAACCACAACATACAAATGACGATATGAGAGAAGTCATAAATCACTCAACTCATACTCACTTGTTACATACAATAAAATCTATCCTAACACAAACTCTTGAAAAACTTTGCAAGAAGAGAGTTTATGGCAAGAAGACTTTGACAACCTGTATTTCTGAAACACTTATAAACAAAACACATCAAGGCATCTTTGTGTGAAACAGAAATAATAGATTGCATACAAATATAGAAACATGTGTATAAAAGCAGAAAAGAAACAACACATGAAAGGTAGGTGAAAGGAAAACATACATCATCATATATATGAAGAATATAAGTACAAGGTATGTCAGAACATGATCAATGTATCTCTAAAAGATAAGAAAAGAAAAAAAATACATAGATCACCTCACTACATCCCTCAATCCACACTCCCCCTAACAAAAATGTCCTATGCTAACACTCCCCCTAAGTATGACTACTCTCATATAAAACTACTCCCCTTTTTTGTCACGAGTGACAAAGGGTAGAGTGTCAAGTAGACATCTCATCCGATGAGCCAGCATCTCCATCATCATCATCGTCGGAAGCATCATCATCATCGCCATCATCATCAGCCTCGGTCTCAGTCGACACATGAGGTGGCGGAGGAGAAGCCTCTGATGCAAATCCGCCCATGGTCGCCTGTCGCCTGGCGATGCGACCAACACGGACATTCACCTGATACAACTCTGTGGAGAGTGTATCGAGGCGAGCATCCATGCGCTGTAGCTGCGCCATGATGTCGCTCAAGGTGACGTCGCTCGAAGAGGAAGAAGCAGACGCACGAGCTGATCTGGAGGTGGTCGGACGAGTGGAAGGAGTGGCAGCATCCAGCTGTCGCGATCGAAACTGTGCCTCGCTACGTTTTACGGTAGCGGCGTCTATGGCAGACATGACATGGTAGTGATCGGACGGGGGAAAGGGAATAGAAAAATGACTCATGATCCTCGTGATAGCTGAAGGGAAAATGAGCTTATCACGGGTGGCCGTATCTCTATAGACATCTATGATAGAAAAGATGAAGTGAGAAGGAAAGTCTATAGAGAGATCCTCAAGGAGGGACAACAAGAACCGAGCACGAGGCTCTGTGATCGAGTTGTAGTGAGAGAGAGGGTGCAAAACAAAGGTCATCACCATGTTAAGGAATCTAGGACCTTTAGCAAAAGGTCGACATGGTGTGTACATGTGATCTCCCCAAGAGGTAGGACGTTCACAGAACGCCGAGATCATCTCGTCTTTGGACACAGTCCAGAGACGCTCACAGCTAGGGTGATCAGGATGATCCACCCTAGGGACATGGAGAACCTCAGAGACTAGCTCTGGGGTGACACAAAAGCGTGTACCTCTAACGCAAGAATAGAAAGAAGGTACTGACGAATCTATCCCGTGGATGTTGGATGAAAACTCCTGAATCAACACGAGAGGAGATGTGACCGGGACGTCACACAGTGACTCCCAACCTCGAGTGTGAATGACATCGGGTAGGTCGGTGTCGGCAAAGTCTGCCAGGACTACGTGGCGTTCCGAATGAACACTGCGTTTAGAAAAGTTCTCCGAGAAGTCCTTACGGGCTTTCTCATCACGGAACCGGACAGAAAGAGGGGTAGAGTCAGAAGAAGACTGTCCCTTAGAACGCAGAGGGTTCAGGGACGGAACAGACTTACGTTTAGGAGCCATAGACGCTACTAACGCAAACATAGAAGACGGGGAAAATAGAGACAAACAGAAAAGTCCCAAACAAATCAATATTGGCAGAATGAAATATTGAAGTGAAAAGAACGTATGCATGAAAATGCATGAGCATGTGACATGCAACCCAAAAACAATCATGGGCTTAGCCCAATCCAAACCTAACAGCACACAATAGATTTGCACACATCTAAATGCATGAAAATACAATTAGAATGCTAATGTGATGCAATGCATGTGGTTTTGAAGATCAAAACTAGAAAACCAACCCAAAAATTTCATGAAAACCCCAACAATTTTGAAAACTCCCAAAAATTTTCAAAAACACAAACCTAGGGTTTTAAACAATGAAATGCATGAAAATGAGGGATAAAAAGCTTACCAAATGATGAAGAACGCGAAGAATCACTTGAGAAAGCCTTGAGAGAGGTTTGGAGGGAGAGGGAAAAGTGTTTGAGAGAGATCAGAGAGTTTTCGAGCGAGAGAGATCGAGAGAATGAGCTGAAAAATCGCGAGAATCCAATATATAGCCTCTCAGTAATTCTCGACAGCTGCAGGTGTCGAGAGCTGTCGAGGTAGCTGTCGAGGTAAGCTGTCGAGAAATGCACATGGACAGATGAAGCTATCGAGGTCAGCTATCGAGGAAGAAGAAATAAGCTAGAGGAAACCTCGATCGATCCAGAAGCTATCGAGGAGCTATCGAGCAAACAGAAAGTTTCTCGATCGATCCAGCAGCTATCGAGGTATCTGTCGAGACTGCGATAAGAAAGAGTCTGAGGATCTCGACAGATAGCTATGTATCGAGAGGTATCGAGGAGGTGTCGAGATGCCTTTCAAAGCAGTTTTTCAAAAAAAGGAAAAACACAGACATGAATGCAATCATGCATGCAGCTCAACCAAGGATACAACCAATACATTAAGCTCTCAAAATCATCTCTCAACAAGAAATATGATGCACATGTATCTCAAAACACGCACACACACACTAAACAAGTCTAACCAATTTTATATTTCAAAAACAAGTTAAGACAGTTCAGTGAACATACATTAAAGCATGTAAACCTTGTGATGGCCAAATCACATTGTACCTGCACATGTATCAAGAATAGCAAAGAGTATTGCGTGTTGTGTGTGAAAACATCGCAAGATTGCATAAGTGTCTCAATGTTATAACGATTTGAGATATGAGAAAATCGCTTTAACTCACACACAATCATAACTGCTCGATGGGGACTATCACCTTTGAGGTACATCCTATAACTCCCACATCTCCTAGAAAACACGCTTGCAACCATATTTTAAAGCATTTTGATCTTTTTGCTTTTAATTTCTTTGCATATTTTCTTTTAACAAGCATATCATACATGGGCATACAAGAGAAAGAAAAGAAATACCCAATGATGTTAAGCTTTTGACACTGCACTTTTGCTATGCCGAAGCATACAGGTGTCCTATGACATTGCACTTTTGCTATGCCGAAGTATACAGATGTCATTGACATTGCACTTTTGCTATGCCGAAGCATACAGATGTCATTTTATGATTGGCGAGTAACAGTGGTGAGATGGTTATTTATGCCTTTCTCTTAGGATTTTCTAGTTCAACCCGTCAAAAAGAGTGATACGAGTGTTAAGAAGAAGAGATCACTTAACCTTACTCATCACAAACAAAGAGCTACAGAGCTCACTCGCTTAGTTGTGCAGAAGAGTGCTCATCTAAGCTACAGGTGATACAAAGTTTAGAAAACTCTGTTTCAACGGCCATTACTAAAGTTCGCATGAACTAATGCACACAAACACACACTGTTTTTGTATTTTTCATTTTTCAATTTTTTTTTTATTTTTATCAAGGAATCAAAAATAAAACACAAAACTAAAAACACACAAACAAAAACATGTAAAGCAAAATAATGCATAAAACTAGACTGACTCAAAACAGTAAAGAAACACACAAGTAATGCAACACACAAAATAAGAGAGAGAAGAAGAAGTGACTAGAATCACTTGGAACCCTTTGGCTTCCACACCTTGGAAGTTCCTTTCCTTTTGGTTGACTCTTGAACCGGTATAGAGGGAGAAGAATATGAACCGTTCAAGTTCGAAAGAAACATGAGGGCTTTAAGAATATCTCCAAGAGGAGCGAGAGAAGACTGAAGCTGATTCTGGCTCCCAGATGCTATTTCGCCATTGCTCTTTTGAGTGGCAAGCCACTTGTAGCAATTTGGTCGAGTGTGACCGGCGAGACCACAATGATAACAGAGATGCGACTTCTTCTGTTTGGCCTTTTGAGAGTTATCCTTCTTATTCC
Organism: Castanopsis chinensis; assembly: GCA_032878915.1. NCBI lineage: Eukaryota > Viridiplantae > Streptophyta > Magnoliopsida > Fagales > Fagaceae > Castanopsis > Castanopsis chinensis. The sequence continues at coordinate 437,614 of JAVQMG010000008.1, forward strand.
TAGGGTTTCTAGATTCCCTTTTCTCAATTTTAGGGGGTGCTCCTAGGATGGACTTGCCCTTGCCTACGTTCTCACTAGCTAAATCAGTTTTAACATTATTCTCCTCAGTTTTAATGTTATTAGCCGGTGGAACAAAAACAGTAGTACTAGCAGAAGGAGTATTAGAGATAGAGAATTCATACCCCAATCCAGTACGATCTGAAGAAGATCTCTGAGCACTCAGCATCTCGTCCAGTTTAGCACTTGACGTCCTTTCCAGTTGTGCTCTGGCTTGGAACAGCTCTGCTTCAAGCTTCTTGGTACCCTCAGCCAAGAAATTGTTCTCGAACCTCAGTGCTCCAATGGTTTGATTCGCTTGATCAACCTTTGTGGACAGCTCCTCACGGTCAAGTTCCACATCACTGAGTTTCTTGGTGGCCAGCCTATAGAGCTTCTCATGCTTCTCCGAGAGCTTGTATAGCTTCTCATAGGCAGTGTGGATATCATCTTGATCATCCATAATCTCACACTTAGATTCCACCAACTCTTCTTCTTCATCCACTTTCTCGGTAACCCCATCAGTAGGATTAACAGTGGCAATGAAGGCATTTAAGATTCCGTCGTCTTCATCTTCGGAATCGTCCTCTGGCTCTGTGTCACTCAAGGTAACAGCAAGTGCCTTGCTCTTCCTTATGCTCTTTAAGTACGTAGGACACTCTTGTTTCATGTGTCCAAAGCCTTGACACCCAAAACACTTTGGTCCTGTGGGAACAGTGTACTGACCGCCATCCTTGACATCCTTCTTCATTTTCTCCGGATTCCTGAATTGTGAAGAACTGGACTGTCTGCGGTCTTTGTTGAAACCCTTTCCATTGGCATTCTTCATAAACTTCTTGAATTGCCTTGTGATGTAGGATTTCATCTTGGAATCTTCATCATCTGACGAGTCATCCGTATCACTGCTTTTGGCCTTCAGTGCCAAACTCTTTCCCTTGCTCGACTTGCCTAACCTAGTCAGCCCTAATTCATAGGTTTGCAAGTTTCCAACCAGCTCAGTCAAAGGAATTCTGTCAATATCCTTCGACTCTTCGATCGCCGTGATCTTGGCATGGAATCTTTCTGGCAGCGATCTGAGCACCTTCCTTACAATCTTGGGTTCTGGGATGGTTTCCCCAAGATTGAAGGCTGAGTTCACTATGTCCTTGAGCTTGGCATAGAACTCATCGAACGACTCATCCTCTTCCATCTTAATTTCTTCAAAGCGGGTGGTGAGCCTCTGCACCTTTGAATCTTTGACAGCCTTGGTGCCTTCATAGGTTGTCTGGAGGATGGTCCATGCTTCCTTAGCAGTTTCTGTTGAGGATATTTTCTTAAACTCCTCATTGGTGACTGCACTGAATAAGGCATTCAATGCTCTGCTGTTGAAGTTTGCCGCCTTGATCTTAGCATCATCCCAATTGGCCGGCGCTTCTGTAGGCTTTGTCCAGCCTATCTCCACAGCTTGCCACACTTTCTCATCTAAAGACTGCAAGAAAGCTCTCATGCGTACTTTCCAGTATGCATAGTTAGTGCCATCAAATAAAGGAGGTATAATAAGAGATTGTCCTCTATCCATGACAGCAGGGGTCAGTGGATCACACACAATAGATTAAACCCTAATCAGAGTGTGCTTGCTCTGATACCACTTGACAGGCCACAAACACGTTGACCCCTTGTGATAATTTAGATTAATTAAATTAGCCCAGTTATTAATTAATCAAATTAACAGATAATATCACGTGGCAGCACAAACAAATCACCAAACTAAGATATGCAGCGGAAAATAAACAACACGGTGATTTGTTCACGAATGGGGAAAACCCTAAGTCAAAAACCCCACCGGGTGATTTAAGGTCACCACTCCCGAAACTCCACTATTATCACAACAAGCAGTTACAAGTAAGGAATCCCAGTACCTCACCAACCTACAGTTGAACTCTTACCCCAATACCCAATTGGACTTGTTCTGTAGTGACAATTTCTCCAGTTTAATGCACGGCTCCCAGTACGTGACTAACCAATGTGATGCGCGGATCCCAGTACGCGGCTTACTCCTTTTGCATGAATCCAAGTACGTGACTCACTCACCAACTTGAGGAAGAAAGAATGTTGGCTGCAAAGTTCTTCAAATCATCAGAGATGAACTAGGGCACGAACTTTGTCTCACAGATCACAATTTGCATGAACAGAGAAGAAGCAACTTGTGTCTTGTGATTTCTGCTTGTTGCCTTGTTGACGGCCCTTAAAATAATCCTTTTATATGTCTAGGGTTAAGAGAAAATAAGTCCCAAAGACACACACACGGATTGGACTTGAAACAGACCTGGAAATCTGTTTTCTTTAATTCTCGACAGATAGAGGTGTCGAGAGGTGTCGAGCCAGCTGTCGAGGCTTGGGCTAAACAGCTTCTTTAAGTCTCGATAGATGTATCTGTCGAGGTAGCTATCGAGATTTAAAATCTTGCACTTCCTTGCTTGTATCTTGGACAGACTTTGACGGCTTCAACACTTAATCTTGAACCACTGTTTCTTGAAGTGTTTAACACATCCTAGATCTACCCAATTACAACTAAAGTGCGTTTTGTCTAAGGATAAGCCAATTACATAAAATAGCGACATATGTTCACAAGCTTGAACAATTACATATGTCCTAACATAAAACATTCAGCACGCGTTAAAGAATTCCCTACCATTCAAAGTTATTGTCTAAACGGTGACCAAACGTCACTTTCCAACAAATCTTTCAAGCGATTAAATTTCAGGAATAACTAGCCACAAACGTATTTTTTTCCAAAAGTTTGATTTTGGGTGGATTGTTCTTAGGGTGTATTTATAATATTGTGAAACCAAGTCCGATAAAAAAACGTTAGACTTCCATTTTTATGCCTATCTATCGGCACATAGTTGGAATCTGAATTTCGGGTAAATCGGTGGGGGCATTATTCAAATTACAATAACTCTCACGATTTGTGTCGAAAAAAATTCATACAGTGGCTGTGTGGAAGTACTGGTGGGAGAGGATGTAAGAGTAGAGAGGAGTGTATGAGAGAAAATGAAAAAAGAAAAGAAAAGATGGGAAGTGAGTGAGCCGGCCAAGGACGGGAGATAAGGTGGAGCGAAATGTGTGGTGGGAATGGGCGGGGTAGGTGGGGTAGTTGGGAGGCAAGTGTGTCTCAAAAAAATCAGATTTTGTTTTTTGGCCGCCTAGAATTCAAAACTAATTTTCCCTTCCACAGTAAAATGTATCTTGTGTATTGAAAAGTACACACAGTAAATTGCATCTTGTTCCTGCCTAATCAAATTTTACATGCCCATCTATTGAATTTGTACATATATATGGCCATGAAACAAAGTAGGCAGATGACATAATAATGTTAAAAAAGCCAAGCACCCTATGCTGTCAAACTCGCAAACTACATCAACTACCCTCAAACTAAAAATTGGAAGTCCCTGGCAGAAAAAAGTAAAAGTTAATTCATCACTCATCATAGAAAATCCCACAGCCCACCAAGTTCCACATGATAATTGTTTTTTTTTTTATTAAGTCCAGAGTTTGTTGTAAAGGTGAAGATGGTCTTGTGTGTACCATGTTCTACATGATAATTGACTCAGTTTTAAATAGTAAGTGGTTTGCAGCAAGAGAATACAGTAAGGAGCAACCATACCTAGCGGTCAAGCAAACAAGCATGAACTTAAAAACAAAAATTAGAAATTAGAGAATAAAAGAAAAAAATAAATGATAACCACTTGCTCACCAACTTTTTTTAAGGAACTTGCTCGTCAACTTGTGTCATTACATTACTTTTAGAACAACTTTATTAAAATTTGACATTAACAAAGTCTCCACAAATTCAACTGATCTGTACAACACAAAAGTCACAGCCTTACAAGTCAACTGAAAGAAAAATACACAGATCCACACTATTATTCATTATGAAATACAACAGATCCACACAACCTAGATTCTAAGAAATGGGAAATCAGCTCATGGGTACTGCTACTCTAATTCAAACTTCATGTTGACTTTGGGCGGACTGTTCTTGGGGTATAGGTATAACATTTTGAAACCAAATTCGAGAAAAAAACGTTAGACTTCCATTTTTATGCCCATCCATCGGCACATAGTTGGAATCTGAATTTCGGGAAACAAGGTGGGGGCATTGTTCAATCGACAATAACTCAAATGATTTGTGCCTAAAAAATTCAAAATTCATGGTTAAATTGAACCTCGGAATGCCTATATTCTAAAACATTTAGCACGCTCTAAAGAATTCCTTACCGTTCAAAAGTTATTGTCTAGATGGTGACCAAATGTCACTTTCCAACAAATGTTCCAAGCGATTAATTTTTGGGAAAATCTAGCAACTAACATATTTTTTTCCAAAAGTTTTATTTTGGGTGAATTGATCTTGGGGTATAGGTATAGTATTTTGAAACCAAATCTGATAAAAAAACGTTAGACTTCCATTTTTACGTCTATCTATCGGCAAATAGTTGGAATCCAAATTTCAGGAAAATCGGTGGGGGCATTATTCAAATGACAATAACTCTCACGATTTGTGTCATAAAAATTTATACTTTGTGTTGAAATTTAAGCTCAGAATGTCTACTTTCTAAAACATTCAGCACGCGTTAAAGAATTCCCTACTGTTCAAAGTTATTGTCTAAACGGTGACCAAACGTCACTTTCCAACAAATCTTCCAAGCGATTAAATTTCAGGAATAACTAGCCACAAACGTATTTTTTTCCAAAAGTTTGATTTTGGGTGGATTGTTCTTAGGGTGTATTTATAATATTGTGAAACCAAGTCTGATAAAAAAACGTTAGACTTCCATTTTTTTGCCTATGTATCGGCACATAGTTGGAATCTGAATTTCGGGTAAATCGGTGGGGGCATTATTCAAATGACAATAACTCTCACGATTTGTGTCGAAAAAAATTCATACGGTGGCTGTATGGAAGTACTGGTGGGAGAGGATGTAAGAGTAGAGAGGAGTGTATGAGAGAAAATGAAAAAAGAAAAGAAAAGATGGGAAGTGAGTGAGCCGGCCAAGGACGGGAGATAAGGTGGAGCGAAATGTGTGGTGGGAATGGGCGGGGTAGGTGGGGTAGTTGGGAGGCAAGTGTGTCTCAAAAAAATCAGATTTTGTTTTTTGGCCGCCTAGAATTCAAAACTAATTTTCCCTTCCACAGTAAAATGTATCTTGTGTATTGAAAAGTACACACAGTAAATTGCATCTTGTTCCTGCCTAATCAAATTTTTCATGCCCATCTATTGAATTTGTACATATATATGGCCATGAAACAAAGTAGGCAGATGACATAATAATGTTAAAAAAGCCAAGCACCCTATGCTGTCAAGCTCGCAAACTACATCAACTACCCTCAAACTAAAAATTGGAAGTCCCTGGCAGAAAAAAGTAAAAGTTAATTCATCACTCATCATAGAAAATCCCACAGCCCACCAAGTTCCACATGATAATTGTTTTTTTTTTTATTAAGTCCAGAGTTTGTTGTAAAGGTGAAGATGGTCTTGTGTGTACCATGTTCTACATGATAATTGACTCAGTTTTAAATAGTAAGTGGTTTGCAGCAAGAGAATACAGTAAGGAGCAACCATACCTAGCGGTCAAGCAAACAAGCATGAACTTAAAAACAAAAATTAGAAATTAGAGAATAAAAGAAAAAAATAAATGATAACCACTTGCTCACCAACTTTTTTTAAGGAACTTGCTCGTCAACTTGTGTCATTACATTACTTTTAGAACAACTTTATTAAAATTTGACATTAACAAAGTCTCCACAAATTCAACTGATCTGTACAACACAAAAGTCACAGCCTTACAAGTCAACTGAAAGAAAAATACACAGATCCACACTATTATTCATTATGAAATACAACAGATCCACACAACCTAGATTCTAAGAAATGGGAAATCAGCTCATGGGTACTGCTACTCTAATTCAAACTTCATGGTGACTTTGGGCGGACTGTTCTTGGGGTATAGGTATAACATTTTGAAACCAAATTCGAGAAAAAAACGTTAGACTTCCATTTTTATGCCCATCCATCGGCACATAGTTGGAATCTGAATTTCGGGAAACAAGGTGGGGGCATTGTTCAATCGACAATAACTCAAATGATTTGTGCCTAAAAAATTCAAAATTCATGGTTAAATTGAACCTCGGAATGCCTACATTCTAAAACATTTAGCACGCTCTAAAGAATTCCTTACCGTTCAAAAGTTATTGTCTAGATGGTGACCAAATGTCACTTTCCAACAAATGTTCCAAGCGATTAATTTTTGGGAAAATCTAGCAACTAACATATTTTTTTCCAAAAGTTTTATTTTGGGTGAATTGATCTTGGGGTATAGGTATAGTATTTTGAAACCAAATCTGATAAAAAAACGTTAGACTTCCATTTTTACGCCTATCTATCGGCAAATAGTTGGAATCCAAATTTCAGGAAAATCGGTGGGGGCATTATTCAAATGACAATAACTCTCACGATTTGTGTCATAAAAATTTATACTTTGTGTTGAAATTTAAGCTCAGAATGTCTACTTTCTACAACATTCAGCACGCGTTAAAGAATTCCCTACTGTTCAAAGTTATTGTCTAAACGGTGACCAAACGTCACTTTCCAACAAATCTTCCAAGCGATTAAATTTCAGGAATAACTAGCCACAAACGTATTTTTTTCCAAAAGTTTGATTTTGGGTGGATTGTTCTTAGGGTGTATTTATAATATTGTGAAACCAAGTCTGATAAAAAAACGTTAGACTTCCATTTTTTTGCCTATGTATCGGCACATAGTTGGAATCTGAATTTCGGGTAAATCGGTGGGGGCATTATTCAAATGACAATAACTCTCACAATTTGTGTCAAAAAAAATTCATACGGTGGTTGTGTGGAAGTACTGGTGGGAGAGGATGTAAGGGTAGAGAGTAGTGTATGAGAGAAAATGAAAAAAGAAAAGAAAAGATGGGAAGTGAGTGAGCCGGCCAAGGACGGGAGATAAGGTGGAGTGAAATGTGTGGTGGGAATGGGCGGGGTAGGTGGGGTAGTTGGGAGGCACGTGTGTCTCAAAAAAATCAGATTTTTTTTTTTTGGCTGCCTAGAATTCAAAACTAATTTTCTCTTCCACAGTAAAATGTATCTTGTGTATTGAAAAGTACACACAGTAAATTGCATCTTGTTCCTGCCTAATCAAATTTTTCATGCCCATCTATTGAATTTGTACATATATATGGCCATGAAACAAAGTAGACAGATGACATAATAATGTTAAAAAAGCCAAGCACCCTATGCTGTCAAACTCGCAATCTACATGAACTACCCTCAAATTAAAAATTGGAAGTCCCTGGTAGAAAAAAGTAAAAGTTAATTCATCACTCATCATAGAAAATCCCACAGCCCACCAAGTTCCACATGATAATTTTTTTTTTTTTTTTATTAAGTCCAGAGTTTGTTGTAAAGGTGAAGATGGTCTTGTGTGTACCATGTTCTACATGATAATTGACTCAGTTTTAAATAGTATGTCGCTTGCAGCAAGAGAATACAGTAAGGCACAACCATACCTAGCAATCAAGCAAACAAGCAGGAACTGAAAAACAAAAATTAGAAATTAGAGAATAAAAGAAAAAATTAAATGAGAACCAGTTGCTCACCAACGTTTTTTAAGGAACTTGCTCGCCAACTTGTGTCAATACATTACTTTTAGAACAACTTTATTAAAATTTGACATTAACAAAGTCTCCACAGTAAAATGTATCTTGTGTATTGACGGTGACCAAACGTCACTTTCCAACAAATATTCCAAGCGATTAAGTTTCGGGAATAACTAGCCACTAACGTATTTTTTTCCAAAAGTTTGAATTTGGGTGAATTGTTCTCGGGGTATAGGTATAACATTTTGTAGCCAAATCCGATAAAAAAACGTTAGACTTCCATTTTTATGCCTATCTATCGGCACGTAGTTGGAATCCGATTTTCGAGTAAATCTGTGGGGGCGTAATTCAAATGACAATAACTCTCATGATTTGGGTCGAAAAAATTAAACTTTGTGTTGAAATTCAAGCTCGGAATGTCTACTATCTAAAACATTCAGGAAACGTTAAAGAATTCCTCACTGTTCAAAAGTTATTGTCTGAATGGTGACCAAACGTCACTTTTCAACAAATCTTTCAAGCGATTATGTTTTGTGATACATAGCCACTAACGTACTTTTATCCAAAAGATTGATTTTGGCTGGATTTTTCTCAGGGTATATGTATAATTTTTTGAAACCAAATTTGGGAAAAAAAGCGTTAGACATCCATTTTTACACACATCTATCGGCACATAGTTGGAATCCGAAATTCGGGAAACTCCGTGGGGGCATTATTTAGTCAACAATAACTGATATGATTTGTGACGAAAAAATTCAAACTTCTAGTTGAAATTGAAGCTCAGAATGTCTACTTTCTAAAACATTCAACACGCTTTAAAGAATTCCTTACCATTCAAAAGTTATTGTCTAGACGGTGACCAAATGTCACTTTCCAACAAATATTCCAAGCGATTAATTTTTGGGAATATCTAGCAACTAACATATTTTTTTCCAAAAGTTTGATTTTGGGTGAATTGTTCTTGGGGTATAGGTATAATATTTTGAAACCAAATCCGATAAAAAAATGTTAGACTTCCATTTTTACGCCCATCCATCGGCACGTAGTTGGAATCTGAATTCCGGGAAACAAGGTGGGGGCATTGTTCAATCGATAATAACTCACACGATTTGTGTCAAAAAAATTTATACTTTGTGTTGAATTTCAAGCTCAGAATGTCTACTTTCTATAACATTCAGCACACATTAAAGAATTCCTTGTTGTTCAAAACCTACTGTATAATATTTTGAAACCAATTCTGAGAAAAAAATGTTAAACTTCCATTTTTACGTCCATCTATCGGCACATAGTTGGAATCCGAAATTTGGGAAACTCCGTGGGGGCATTATTCAATCAACAATAACTCAAATGATTTGTGACGAAAAAATTCAAACTTGTTGTTGAAATTGAAGCTCAGAATGTCTACTTTCTAAAACATTCAGCACGCTTTAAAAAATTCCTTACCGTTCAAAAGTTATTGTCTAGACGGTGACCAAATGTTACTTTCCAACAAATATTCCAAGCGATTAATTTTTGGGAATATCTAGCAACTAACGTATTTTTTTTCCAAAAGTTTGATTTTGGGTAAATTGTTCTTGGGGTATAGGTATAATATTTTGAAACAAAATCCGATACAAAAATGTTAGACTTCCATTTTTATGCCCATCTATCGTCACATAGTTGGAATAAAAAATTCGGGAAACTTGATGGGGGCATTATTCAAACGACAAAAACTAAAATGATTTGTGTCGAAAAAATTTAAGCTTCTTGTTCAAATTGAAAATCGGAATGTCTACTTTCCAAAACATTCAGCACGCGTTAAAGAATTCCCTATCATTAAAAAGTTATTGTCTAAACAGTGATCGAACGTCACTTTCCAACAAATTTTCCAAGCAATTAAATTTCGGGAATAACTAGCCGTAAACGTATTTTTTTCCAAAAGTTTGATTTTGGGTGGATTGGTCTCATGGTGTATTTATAATATTGTGAAACCAAGTCCTCTGAAAGACGTTAGACTTCCTTTTTTACGCCTATCTATCGGGACAAAGTTGGAATCAGAATTTTGGGTAAATCAGACGGGGCAATATTCAAATGACAATAACTATCACGATTTATGTCGAAAAAATTCATACTTTGTGTTGAAATTCTAGCTCGGAATGTTTACTTTCTACAACATTGAGCACGCACTAAAGAATTCCTTATTGTTCAAAACCTATTGTCTAGACGGTGACCAAATGTCACTTTTCGACAAATCTTTCAAGCGATTAAATTTTGTGAATAACTAGCAACTAACATATTTTTGTCGGAAAGATTGATATTGGGTGGATTGTTCACGGGGTATATGTATAATATTTTGAAACCAATTTAGAGAAAAAAATGTTAGACTTCCATTTTTACGATAAATAAATGAGTGAAGTCCCACAGTAAATAGTGATGAGAAGAATAAGTGGTTACTATAACATAATTAAGCATATACCATTGAGCTTAGACTTTTTGAGTTAAAGTGTGCCTTTATATATTATATTACTTATACAAGGAAACACCCCCCAAGATGTTTATCTTGCTAACAGAGAGAAATAACTATCCCAGCTTTGGTAGTACACTTTTCCTGTTTGTAAATCATAATGTTCTTTAAATTCTACTATCATAATGTGCTTTAAATTATACTAGAAATTTGATAAACGAAGAAATTTGACAGAGGAAGCTCTTCTAGTCCTAGTTAGCAAGCATGGCAATCATCAGTCTTGGTGTTTCTAACTTCTTCAACTAGCCTATGGCAATACTTAAAAGACATATCCTCAAATTACACTTTGCACCCCGCAATTAATTTTGCCACTATTTAGATCAAAAACCAAAGTTTATGGTACCTGAGTAATTTAGGAAGGTAAAGTGTAATTTCTCATTTATTTTTAAATGATTGAAAAAATGGGCAACTGAGTATTTTTACGTGATTCTGTCCAAGATGACACTGGAATTAATAGAAAGGTGTAAAGTGTAACATAAGTTATAGCTTAGGGCGCTAATCGTACATTTTAAAAATTTAGGGCACAAAGTGTAATTTAGAGTATAATTTAGAATGGTCAAATATAATTTCTCCAAAACACTACTAATAAAATTAAAAGACTAAATTTTATATCAATCGTCCCTGGACCCTTATTACAACAGCTCTCCTTTTTCTTGGCTGGGGACCAACAGTATAACTATCCATGTCGCTATTAACATAATAAGTTGTTGGAATTAACATCTTTCTCTATGGAAATTATTCCTCAAGAAATGGTGCAATTAATTACAGCACAATGTAACTATCCTTGTCACTTTTAACACAATATCAAATTTATCTTTCATTGCACTTGACTCTAAATTGACGATTTAGTTGTCTTTAATTGAATGTTGCATGTAACTATACTAATTAATCAACTTGAGTAATTGATTACCCAACAATGCAAACTACTAGTTAAATTAAAAACAAAGTTTTTTCCCATTAAAAAAAAAAAAATAACGTTTTTTATTTTATTTTATTTTATTTTTTTATAAATAATATATATATATATATATATATATATATATATATATATATATATAAAGAAGTCACAAAGAATTAAGATAGCGAAGGTCCATGGTTTGACGTACCAGCTATGCTCAAGCATTTGCTCCATCACTTCCCTCACCAAGTTGATTATCCGAGTTAAACGTACCAGGTTTCTGCAATGACTATTGTTATCCTTCGCAAAACCATTTTTAATTTCAGTCTCCACTAAAGTCTGTGTTGTGTCGTATTTCTTTGAGGTTTCCACAAGATTATCCACCTTTGATTTTAGGTAGACAATAAGCAAACTTATTACAGTAGTGTGTAAAAGGAAAATAATGAAGGAATACAGACCAAGAAACATTGTTCAAGTAGATATTGTAAGTCATAATAAAATTATTCTGTGGTTCACACCTTGGTTTGGAGCTCCAGGTCCGTAAAATTAATATGGATGCCAAGGTAGAAGAGGAAAGTATAATTGAGACGGCAAAACTGAACCACATCACTGACCTTGATGTGTGGATTTTCCGAGTTTACTGTATCTGCAAGCGCCTGAATTGAATCTGCCCACTTCCTCAAGGGATTGTCTCACGCTGCCATTGCAAGAGAGCCTATATCACCGTTCACACAGAAGGTTTACCAACAAATGCAGCGTGTAGAGAAGCATGAATAGCACAACGTCTTTTGGGGTCTCATATAACGTTTGACTGCTTAAAAAACATTTTAAGAACACTTACCAAACAAGCTTGGCTTTCTTCACACGCGCGTTTGAATTTTCTTCTATCTTGGGCAAAAATATTAAAATACACCCACCCCTTCGCCCAGCTGGGGGACCATTCGAAGTTCAAACCCAAGTCCCCTTACACCAAGTGGAACCACCTCTTCACTTGGTATTTGTGTTTAAACCAAGTGATGCTACGGTATTAAGTATTAGCGCTTGTTTTGTTAAGATCTTGTTTTGTTTTTATTTTTTTATTTTTAGTTTTTATCAAGATGAAATCCAATGTCTTCCCAATTGCATTTTACCACTCTTTTTCCCCTTATAAAAAGTACTCAAAAGTTTATTTTTGGTGTACTTCACAGTTTTGGAAGTCCTCATCGTTTAAATGATCATGATTTTGGTATATGATGCCCATTTAACCAACCCCAAATACAGCATTATATCAAAATCTGACTCCCTGCATTTCCTTTTTTTCCCCTCAAGGGACATGAATTTTCTTGAATATTTCAGTTTTTATTGCCTTTATGAATTTTAAAATCTAATCAAGTAGTTACGTGCTGTGACTAGAGTTACTGTAATTATTTATGACATTCTCAAAAAAAAAAAAAAAAAAAAAAAAAAAAAAAATACAGAAATACATACATGGCAACGAATTCCATAGTAGATCCTATCCTTCATCAAATACAAAACTAACATATATTAGTGCATGTGACATTTTTCTTCTGATCACAAGCTTTATTATGTGACATTATTATCTCATTACTTTTGGAGTATAATGACTTGGTACTCTTTCAATTCACATAATAATAAGTCACACTAATTGAATTCAAGTGAAATTTACTATTTGTGTAAGCGAAGGGAGTATCATATCACTGTATTCTAAGAGTACCTAATAATTTTGTTTATTTAAGAATAACTTTCCGAGTGAGAGGAGACAGGGGCACAATGAGTGGCATACATTCATAAATCCAAATCTTTAAAAATGAAAAGGAAAAAAAAAAAAAAAAAAAAACTGCACTAATACACAATGGGTCGAATCACTCAATAAATTACATGCTTTTTCTCATGACAGTTTATGTGGTAGGTTAGGACTGGTTGATAATAATAATGATGTGAACAGGGTTTAGGGTTTAGGGTTTTAGGGTTTAGGGTTTAGGGTTTAGTGTTTAGGGTTTAGGGTTTAGGGTAGCCAAAGACGGGAGATAAGGTGGAGTGAAATGTGTGGTGGGAATGGGCGGGATAGGTGGGGTAGTTGGGAGGCACGTGTGTCTCAAAAAAATCAGATTTTTTTTTTTGGCCACCTAGAATTCAAAACTAATTTTCCCTTCCAAAGTAAAATATATCTTGTGTATTGAAAAGTACACACAATAAATTGCATCTTGTTCCAGCCTAATCAAATTTTTCATGCCCATCTACTGAATTTGTACATATATATGGCCACGAAACAAAGTAGACAGATGACATAGTAATGTTAAAAAAGCCAAGCACCCCATGCTGTCAAACTTGCAAACTACATCAACTACCCTCAAACTAAATATTGGAACTCCGATTAAAGGATTCCAAGAAAAAAATGTTAGACTTCTATTTTTACGCCCATCTATCAGCACATAGTTGGAATCTGAAATTCAGGAAACTCTGTGGGGGCATTATTTAATCGACAATAACTCAAATGATTTGTGACGAAAAAATTCAAACTTCTTGTTGAAATTGAAGCTCAGAATGTCTACTTTCTAAAACATTCAGCACGCGCTAAAGAATTCGTTATTGTTCAAAACCTATTGTCTAGACGGTGACCAAATGTCACTTTTCGACAAATCTTTCAAGCGATTAAGTTTTGTGAATAACTAGTAACTAACATATTTTTGTCGGAAAGATTGATATTGGGTGGATTGTTCACGGGGTATATGTATAATATTTTGAAACCAGTTCTAACAAAAAAATGTTAGACTTCCATTTTTACGCCCATCCATTGGCATATAGTTGGAATCCAAAATTCGGGAAATTTGGTGGGGGCATTATTCAATCGACAATAACTCATATGATCTGTGTCAAAAAAATTTAAACTTCTTTTGAAAATTGAAGCTCGGAATGTCTACTTTCTAAAACATTCAGTACGCGTTAAAGAATTCCCTACCGTTCAAAAGTTATTGTCTAAACGGTGACCAAACGTCAATTTCCAACAAATCTTCCAAGCGATTAAATTTTATTAATAACTAGCAACAAACGTATTTTTTTCCAAAAGTTTGATTTTGGGTGGATTGTTCTTAGGGTCTATTTATAATTTTGTGAAACCAAGTCCGATGAAAAAACGTTAGACTTCCGTTTTTATGCCTATCTATCGGCACATAGTTGGAATCTGAATTTCGGGTAAATCGGTGGGGGCATTATTCAAATGACAATAACTCTCACGATTTGTGTCGAATGAAATTCATACAGTGGTTGTGTGGAAGTACTGGTGGGAGAGGATGTAAGAGTAGAGAGGAGTGTATGAGAGAAAATGAAAAAATAAAAGAAAAGAAAAGATGGGAAATGAGTGAGCCGGCCAAGGACGGGAGATAAGGTGGAGTGAAATGTGTGGTGGGAATGGGCGGGGTAGGTGGGGTAGTTGGGAGGCACATGTGTCTCAAAAAAATCAGATTTTTTTTTTGGCTGCCTAGAATTCAAAACTAATTTTCTCTTCCACAGTAAAATATATCTTGTGCATTGAAAAGTACAGACAGTAAATTGCTTCTTGTTCTTGTGTCGAAAAAATTCATACTTTGTGTTGAAATTCAAGCTCAGAATGTCTACTTTCTATAACATTCAGCACACATTAAAGAATTCCTTGTTGTTCAAAACCTATTGTATAATATTTTGAAACCAATTCTAAGAAAAAAATGTTAGAATTCCATTTTTACGCCCATCTATCGGCACATAGTTGGAATCCGAAATTCGGGAAACTCCGTGGGGGCATTATTCAATCGACAATAA